>CM060951.1:160323580-160416080 GCA_030765055.1 Mantis religiosa | reverse complement strand
AAATAGTGTAATGTAATCTCCCAATTGTGTATTATATTCTCCCAAAGTTGCACGTGTGTCCTATTATTGATTGAAAGTTATGGCCTATTTAAATGGTTCAGGTTTATATATATCGCACTATCCTAGTTCAATCAAACAGATCAAATCCTCAAAATCCTACCTTATGGTGTAGCGTGTTGGTCTCAATTCGTGACATCCCGAGCTCGAATCGAAATTATGATGAGTTATCCTGAGAAGATAAATGTCAGATGACTTTAAGCTCTATGAAATCCGAGCTCATTTGAGCAACATTTTACCCATTTCATTCATCAAGTGATATGATCTATCCGGTTAAAGGACGGTAAACTTAGAAAATATCTTGAAAACATATTAAGAACAAATAAAAAACATTTATCACAAGCAGTGTCAATTTACTGTTCAGTAATTTTTGGAAAAATTACTTTGGAAAATGAGATGTGAATGTGTAAGTTGGTCGGTAATATAACTGTGTATATTATAAGTGACAAGCCATTTTAAAATCATTGTTAAAATGTTACTAAATGATGCGTCCCATAACATGCATATGCCTCAGAAGATGAAAAATAAATAATAAAGAGCTTTTTAATAAACAGAATTTACGTCCTCCAAGTTAAGTCGTATTGGACGATGAATGGAATTGGTGAAATGATGCTCAAATGAGCCCAGGCTCCATAGAGCTTAGAGTTATTCGATATTCGTCGGTCAGGATAAGGAAACCCTCAGGAAAACCTTATCCAGATAACTCACCCAGACCGAGATTCGAACTCGAGATCTCTTGAACATAAGGCAGGCACGCTTCCCTCTATGCTAACGATGCGGGCTTTAAATTCACTGCTCAAGGGATACAAAAATATTCTTTAAAAATTCCGCCATCCAAATGACCCTATATGATAAATATTAGGGGAAAATTCAATGAAGTTTATTTCAATAAAATATGCATAATTTTAAATAATATGTACAGATATAAAAATTGTACTAAAAAGTTATATATTTATTTAAAAAAATGTACGGTATTACATATTTACAAATTATACGGTATTGGTTAGAGGTTTTCATGTTTTTATCACCCTTATGTGCCATCCCCATTCATTTGTTTTTCACAATGTCAAGAAAATGGCGTGGAATTACAATATTTCCATATAAACATTTTGATTGTTGCTCCATTTTCCTGTATGTCCCTTAAACTACGTGTAAATAGTTATGAAAGAATTTTGCAAACTTTTATCTCAATTAAAACTGACGAAAAACAAACTTTTGAAGGAATAGTTTGTGCTAGAAACTTAGGAATTGTAAGACATTGCCTCTCAAAGATAAGCTATCTATTAAAAACTTGAAAGGAGAAGTAGTGAAATACTACAAAAGAGTTGGAAGGTGGAACAGCCAGCCACATATTTCCATACGAGAGTGATGATAATCGCGACGATGATGAAGATGAAGATAATGGTGAAGTCGACATCGACGAAAGAAGATGCTAATGATGGTGCAGACAACCCTGTAAATATGGAAAGTCGCTGGCTTCACTGATGCAACACTCCTGCGGATTTAGTTCAGATACTGTCAACTGGATTCCAGGGTCCCAGTTCTTTCCCCTGCATGCTGGTGCAGCCCATAGAGGTGCATCATTCATAGCTTGCTATATATAACCTCCCCTCCTGCACGCGTATTCCCGGGTGATGGTCTCCGGAAATGACAGCCAGGGGCGTTAGCACAGCCATCGAAGGACAATGTCTAATAAATACAGTCTTCTGCAGAATCGAGAAGATAACTTTCTTTGAACCCTTTGCCTTAGAGCTAATATCTGAGGAACGCGCAGAAGGTGCGTTTTTCCCATGAATTTCAAATATTACATTTGTTTGGCTATAGCATACTGCATGTCAGTGGAGATCCAAAGAAGAGTGAAAACTGGTGTATTGCCTGAAACCGTACCTACCCAGTCATTAAGGCGCTTACAGCAATATACAGATGTTTTTCTTTGATTTAACCAAGCTAAACTTTAAGTTGTCGATTTTCCAGTCCACATAATTGAAGTTCTAAGGAACGAACAGACATCAAGATATCACTGTTCGATAATGAACACGAGGACATTGCATAGACATCCGGTTGAGAATATTACTAAAGCCTGAAGCTTGTGTTGTTATGTTCAACATTGAATTAATAGCTCCAATAGTTTCATTTGAAGGCCCATAACGGGGGATAAATTATTGGAACAAAAACCTAATTTTTTTCAGTGACCTTCTCCATAATTATTTTTATTTTATCGGTCTGCTACACGCAAATCTTACACTGGAATTTTTTCTCGTAAAACATGTTAAACAATGCCAAAATTAGTTCAATTACACATCGAAAAAATTGAAAACATTGAAACTAATGAAAACAATGTGTACCACAAATCGCGACGATGATGCTGATGAACATGAAGATAATGGTGAAGTCGACATCCACGAAAGAAGATGATAATGATGGTGCACACAACAATGTAAATATGAAAAGTCGCTGGCTTCATTGATGCAACACCTCGCGAATTTTAGTTCAGATACTGTCAACTGGAATCCAGGGTCCCAGTTCTTCCCCCTGCATGCTGGTGCAGCCCAAAGAGGTGCATCATTCATAGCTTCAAATGTCTTAGACAGCTTTATATCCAAAACTAAATAATGGGATAAAGCACTTTTAAGGCAAATAAAGGTTTATTCTTTCAAAGTTATGAATTCCAGTTTTAGAATCCTTTAAATTTGCATAATGTGAGTTTTATACGTAATTTGCAATTATTAAATAATATATGATTTGATATTTAAAACGTACTGTCTACCCACCACAAAAAAGCAAGAGCCGAATGAAGCGGTGAAGAGTTTGAACTGTTTATCTGCTCTGTTAGTGGATATGTTTTCTAGGAAATGAGTGTAAGGGAGTGCAAATGAGTCACCCATGCTATGAGATCTAACGTTTGTTGCAATAACTGTAGTTATAGGTGTTATATATGGGTGAGTTATGTGACAACACCTGTATTTTAAACGAATCTAGCACCCTTGTCATACTGGGAAGGCGAGCACAAACACCGTAAGGACAGCAACAGAGATTACACTGCACATTCCTCTAGCTTGCCTTCTTGTGGTGGGTAGACAATTTAATTTAGCTGCCGATTACTGCGCTTCTACGATTTTCTTAAACTTTAATTTAAACGTTTCTGGATATATAAATATCATCACAAGTTTGGGAAACTTCATTAGTACAAACGCTCGTATTTTTAAAAGTACAAAAATGAAAGGGATGGACTTTTAAAGTTTTTTAAAAGTAAGAGAACTCCTTAATTATTAAATTCTTATTCAAAACGAATTGAATACTTGGAGATATACTGTAGAACATATTCCGAAAACCATTAACTGTGGTGTACTCTTCTTCTTACTTGAACTCAGTCATGCAACTCTGAGCTAACGATGCATCAACACTTTTAACAAGTTGGTAACAACAGTGTGGTAACAAATACTTCATAACTAGTTTCGTACGGAGTTCCGCTCGCATTTGCCTTAATAACTGTGACATTTTACTCCTTTATTTACTCTGCCTTTCTATCTTTCTCTGGCTTTTATCTCTTGCTTTTCTTTCTCGCACTCTAACTCCCTCCCCCCCCCTCTCTCTCTCTCTCTCTCTCAGTGACAATTTCCCACTATGTTTCGATCATTTCTTTTCTACTTCTGTCCAGGGCCGCATTCCTAACAAAGAAAGTGGGGGGACGCGTATCTACCTTTTTTTTTTCAGAATTCTTCAATTGTAGATTCGCCTTCCTGCTTTGGTTGTCCTCAGCACGACTTTTCATCCATTCTTTTACGTAATCCTCTGTGTTCTACATACGTACTGGAGGGCCGTTAATATTCATAAACAGTATTTGAATGCATTTTGAATGTACATATTTTGAATTTTTGCAGTATTTTGAATCTTAAATTAAGAAAGGTAATGAATTAAAAAATGTATAAATATAATTAGTAAGGGGACTGCGTCCCCTCCGAAAAATAGGGGGGGGACGGCGTACATCCGCGTTCCCCCTCCACTACGGCCCTGCTTCTGTCTCTTCCTCCGTCTTCTACTCGCTTCTTTCTTTATACAATTTTGTCCAGCAATACTTCTGCTGTATTGAAACAGCAGCAGACTAAATCAGATATCATGTAAGATATTGGTCTTTCCAAAGAGTTTAACCTATTGATCCCCATTTCTAAAACAAGATCAAAATGTCAGTACCTTGTTCCTATTGAACTTAAACAACTCAGAATATAAAAGTATTGGTTTCTGTACTTTTCCTTTGCCCCGTGTCCAGAGTTTGGTAGTGAGGGTTCCTTTTCTCCCAAACTGGGAAATGGCTGTCATAAGTAGGCTTTAGAAATGATGTACAGAGTTCTGATTCGATAAGTGAAACTTTATGAGCTATGTTCTTCTCCAATATCACTAAAATAATAACTAAAATAAGCAATTGCAGAAATGGATTTATTTAAAAATTCGTTGTAGGTACAACACAAAAGCCTGAAGCGACAGTGAAAATATAAAATATGAATTTAGTATAGTTAAACATTTCTTATTTTTGTATGAGAAACAAAAGAATGATGGTCAAAGATTTTATGTGAAATATTACACAGGTCAAACGAAGGCCAACTAACGTCTCAAAAATTATGTTTTTATTACAACAGCATCTATACAGTCGAAAGTCTGCGGTTCAAATACCACCAGGACCGTCCTCCCTGCTCACAATCTTTCTAGGTCATCTTTAAGCTTGGACAGTTTCTTCACTAAAGTTTGTTTCCCAAATATTATTTTACTACATAGATTCATCGATATACACCGTTATGATGTTTCTACTCTTAGGATGGACGTTAAAACATCACTTTTTAAAAAACAAACATGTTTCTCTATTGCTTTTGTTTATCTCTTAAGAACTACCAGTTATAAAACAACTCATTCAGAATGTGGAGGACTTCGTACTTATTTACGGACCCTTCCAGTTAATTTTAGTGTCACGTACATATTTCTTTGGTATTCTAATACAAACTGCAAGCTATTTTTAGAAAATAAAAACTAAAGAAAGAACATCCATGTCAACAGCAGTTTCTGGTGGAAGAATATTTTTAAAGTTTTTCGTGTCGAACTTTGGAAATATTTTTAATATAACCCGATATTTTTATTATGTTTGGGGATGCAAATGCATCTTCCTTTTTATTTGGAAGTCCTCAAAATGTGTGCATCTTTCGGGAGAAATTTTGAATGTATTTTTAAATGAAATGCAATATTTTCTACTCAATGTAGGGAGGTGATTCCAAAAGTAAAACTTTGTTTAAAATACAAATGTAATAAAATTCAAAATATGGAAATATAAAAATTATGCTAGTGTAAAATAAACACCTTCACATGAACATCTTAGATTAATCCGCTCTCAACAGAAAGATATAGTAATTTTCTATACATAAAGCAGTTCGCAACACAGTTGAAGAATGAGAAGAAAACTGAATAAAAGAGAAATGATTCAAAGGAATTCTTGGTAGATGAAAAACTATTCCTGCATTTGCACACCGACCAGGTTTTAATGACGTATAGCATGATACTATGTATGTTCCGTCGTGGTGTAAGTTGTGGCCGTCAAATTAAAGCTCACAACCTAAATGGACTGTATTGCAGAAGAATCGGCCAATTGTCAGGAGAAGAAAATGTTTGACGCTTATATTGATGTATTTAATTTCTCAAAGCTAGTATACCATCATACTTATCATTTGCTAACCACTTTGCATACATCACCTATGAAGAACGTTGACTAAGTCTATTACTAGTTTCAACATTAAAGCATATTACAAAATAACTAACTGCAGCTGCCACTAACATGCTTCATGTTTCTTCACACGATTCTCTATTGTCTTTCTTTTTAAAACAGGTCCACCAACTCCCTTGCATAAAATGCGACCAACTGTCACTGAACAATATACGTCATCCATAGGTTAAATTAAACAAAAAGCAGTTATCCACCAAATATGAAATTATTTTAACTAATTAACATGCATTATCTTTAAATCATAATTATTGCGCACTGTATATTATTGGGAAGTTTTCTATGTGGGATTAGGCAAATAAACGAATTATTCCATATACATGTAAACTGATTACTATTACTATTTCTAAATACTCCTTTCTTCCTTAATACGATTAATACTAGTGGGAATTGTACAGCAAACTGATACGAACAATCGCAGTATTGTGATTATTTGGTATAAAATTTTCAAATGTAAATATTCAACGCATGTAGTATTGCTAGTGCAATGGACCACGCTGTTAAATTTTAATAAAAAAAGTGGACGGTAGACGGGAAATCTGAAACTAATAATCAAATGTAGTTAAAAATGGTACAGCAATTAATTTTAGTAGATGTAAACTGCTATTTGACAGTAGCAGTTAAGGCTTTTATTAATACTGCCTTCTCTTTGAACTGGTGACCTCCACTCACCCCATAGGTTTTGCGTGGTTTGTGTTAGGCATGTAGACGAATATTGGGGTAGTTTCTCTTCCATCACACTTCCAGTCCCTCATTTCCTGTATTCATAATTTCAGGGTTATAGTCATCAGTTTCGGGGTTATAGGACCAGGCGTGTTGAGGTTGGGCATTCTGTAAAGACTTCCGTAATGTCGGTTGAGGCTGCCCAGAGAGAACCTTGCCTCCATATGGGCCGCATCTCAAAGGAAGATAGCTGGGGGTTAAGAGCTTATAAGTGAGCTTGAGCTTCGTCCGACACGTTTATACCAGAACAGCTAGGACTCCGTTAATATTTGCGTCCGTAGAAATCCTTGTCTGATCGCCCTTGGAATTCCTCCCTTATTCCTTCCCTCCCAGGAAGACACGATAGAAGCTACCAGCAGCAGCAGACCAGCAGAAGAGTCGAGTCGTCCAGGTTTTCCTGGACGGAGTGTATGCTGCCCAGCACCTAGCCGCTTTTAGCGTCTTTATCTGGGCAGTGTAGAAGAATTTTTAATGTCACAGGCGATTGTTTTGGGCAGTGGATATGTCTAGCCTTGGTGAGCGCCGTCGCCCCGTGAAGGGGGGATGCGCCAATGCTGGCTGCGCTCTTCCGCCTGCTGGGAGGCTTCTGAGCACAGTCCGCTAAACAGGCTAGAGGGAAAGGATCCGTGTTACTGTATAAGGTATTTCCTAGCCCATTACTGGGCTGAGGAAGTTGGAGTCAGGGGAATGTGGCCCTGTTCAGTGCTAGGTACCCAAGGCATCTTTGGGTAGCCGATAGCTTGGTCTCCGGCGAGGAACCCTATGGTCGTAACGGCCTAGGGTATTCACCAGTATGTTGGGGTGGGAGTCCAGCTTATCGTATATGGTGCGGGATCTCTCCCGCACCACGTCGACGATATACGGGACTCCAGAGTGAGTATGTAGGATGTGGGACGGAAATCTCCGCCCGGTATCGTAGATCATGCGCAAAGTCCTGTTCTGGACGTACTGGAGTCTGCGAATATTGGTTGGAGCCGCTGATCCCCAGACTTCGCAGCCGTACAGAATCAGGGGCGGTATGATCGCCCGATACAGGCGTAGTTTGAGGTGAGTAGGCATGGTGGACTTGAAAATGGAGTATAGCTGAGTTAATGCTGCATGCCCTTGTCCGGCTTTGACCCGGACATGAGGTGCGTAGGTGAGTCCGCGATCCAGGTGGACGCCAAGGTATTTGGCAGTGGGAACCCAAGGGATTTGCCTCTGCCTCAACCTCAGCGACCAGTCTGGTCGCCTAGCTCGGACCTTAGCCAGGAGAAGTGCAGAGCTCTTCTCGGGGCTAATGGCCATTCTCCACATCTCACTCCAACGGCCAATAGCTCGGAGCTGGCGCTGCAGCGGAGGATGACAATATCGTAAGTTTTTGTTACGTGCCATTATGAGGACATCGTCAGCATATTGGCACGTAACAGTCTGTGGTTCCAGGGGTAAGTCAGACATGTAGGCCGCAAAGAGTATCGGGGACAGTACACTGCCCTCCGGGACTCCCGCGGCTATTGGTCTGATAGATGACATCCTTCCTTCCACTCTCACCCTGAAAGTGCGGTTTCTGAGGAAACTGCTAATCAGGGCAAGATAGGGAGGAGGTAGGTTGGCCTCCCTGAGTTTGTACAGTAGGCCTTGGTGCCAGGTTGTGGCAAAGGCTTTCTCTACGTCTAGCAGCACCGCGACTGTCTTGAGGTTTTCCTGGAAACCCAGGGCTGTCCTCTCGGCCAGGCGCAGTAGCTGTAGGGTCGTGGAGTGTCCATGACGAAAACCAAACTGGTGATCGGGTAGGAGCTGCCTTTCCTCGAAGAGAGGGGTCAGGCGGGATAGGAGCAACCGCTCAAATAGTTTTGAGACGGTTGGGAGAAGACATGGATCGGTAGCTAGACGGAAAGACCGGATCCTTGCCGGGCTTCAGAATGCACACCACTCTCGCCTCTTTCCAGCAGGCTGGGAAGTGGCGGAGGTGGAGGCACGCATTGAAGATCCGCGTCAAATGAATAACGGCCCTCTTGGGAAGGTGCTGGAGCATGAGTGCGCTGACACCGTCATGTCCAGGGGATTTGTTAGGTTTCATTTTTCGGATTTCAGTAGTCACCGCCTTTGGGGTGACTATTGGGATATGGATCGCCTCATGGCGCCGCTGTGGCTCCTCATAGAGGTCTTCCACAGCAGCCTCCACGAGGTCAGTGAAGTCTTCGTCCTGGGGGTCCTCCCTCGGCTCAAATTGACTTTCCAAATGATCCGCGAAAGCTGTGGCCTTGTCTTGGGGCTCGTAAGCGAGTCTCCCTCGAGTGCCATGCAGCGGGTGCTGGTACAGAGTTTTGTCCCTCCTGAGGGACTTGATGATCTTCCAGGGGTGCTTTTCCTGGAGGTCGACGTTTCGGAATGTGTTCTCCCAGGCCACCTTACGGTGGGCACGGAGCAGCCGCCTTGCCAGGGATTTGAACCGCTGGTAAACTGCTCCTATCCTGGGATGACGGAAACGCTGACGATAGAAGCTCAACCTTTCTTCGCCTTATATTCTAACACAATTTCTGCCCCACCACTCAGTTATTGAAGTGTTGACACAAATAAAGCCATTTCTTTATCTCTCACACTAACCTCTCTCCCAAAACACACGCAGTCTGCTTGTAACCTCGAACTTACGTAATACACTATCTAGATGCACTTTAGATAATCTCCAACTTAAGTATTTAGAAATCCCTCTGTGGCGTATTTCTTAATAAATGGCTCTTATCATCTGATGCCAATCCATCACGCACATAAAAACTTAATTTATCAGAAAGTCATCTCTCTGAGAAAAGTATATCATCCTGATAACGAGGCGTTTATATTGTAGCAATCATCACTGTTAAACTGGGAGTGATTATACGCTTTTATTTTTCGTAGATTAAAAGTTAAATAAAAGCACTAACTGTATGAATAGTATAAAATTTCTCTTATAACACCCTGTGTGAGAACTAAGCTGCAAACATATCTTTTTTTAAAATAGAGAAATGAAATTGGGCAATGTTGGGGTGTTTTGGAGTGAAACAAGATCAAATTATTTGTAAATGCATGAGTAATATGTCTCAAGGAAGGGAAAATAGAGTGAATTACCTCATTTGTAAAATATGTGTGACCACTTCGCTAATGATGTTTCAATATTTTAGTTGTATCTATGTATATTGAAAGAGGAATATGTTATTGTGACTCATAAAAATGTTATTAAGCCAAAAGGAGTGCAAAAATATTAACTTCTTGTTTATGTTTATTCAGATATTTATTTTGGCAAAAGTGAAGTAAGTCTACTTTCATTCTACCGGTGTAAGGCATTTTCACATAATGTCTATATAACTATAAATCTAAGTTAAAACTGCAAGTCTAAACATAATATGAGAGAGGAGAAATAAGGAGAGGATAAAAATAAGAGAAATAAAATAAAATCCCAATGTATAACTAGCAGAACAAAGTTCAAGGTATTTCAATAACGGCTATTTAAAGTTTTAAACTTCGATTTTATAAATAATACAAAATGAGAAAGAAACAAAGTAAGGAGAAAGAAATTATTTGCAAGTTAAACTGAAATATAAATTTAATTATTTGTCGAGTTATGCTGTTCGAACACACATAAACATGCACACGCACTCACGCTTATTCAAATTCTTTTGAGATATCTTAGTTTCTTTCCCAAATTACTCAAAACATTTAGACTATAAAAGATTAAATGCATACTTTTAATGTTCTGGGATTGGCTTAGAAATACATACTCTTCATTCTGGAAGATTTTACATAACTGATAAATCGTAAGAGACAGAATCTCACCACACAACAAATATAGATGTTGCTAAATTACGTAAGTATGTAAACTACAACTTTTTCGCTGAGTTAAACATTTCGTACACATTTCTTGTTATTTTTTTGTATTACCTATATTAAATTTCTCTCAAATAGAAATATATTGTTACATCTTTTAATGTATTTCTAAAGAATGCAAAGAAAACGAAATGTCAAAGTCATCATAGAGCCACAGGCTCTTAAAGCCTCCAGTATTCTTTTAATCTACAAAAAGTTAGCAATAAGATAATTTCTACACGTGTTTATCTCGTTTAACATGAAGTAGAGAAGTAAAACGAAGTAGAGTAGAGAAGTTAATATGAGAGCAAACATTAGATTTTTCTGTCCTACAATTTTGTCCACCAGGTAGAAGGTGAGACATGTTGAGCAGAAGCGCACAAAATGTTGACAAAACCTGACACCCTAGCTTTAAATCCGGCTAAGTAAGTCCATTATTCATTGTCATATTTCCTTATCTTAATGTAAACGCCCTGTGGTTATGCACAACTGCAATCGCTGAAGTAGAGTAGGTTGCATGTATTAGGCGCATTATACTAGGATAACTGCAGTGTCATGCAGTGCTCTTTCGTATTACATAAGCTTCCACAATTATATATTTAATTACGCTCCTTTAAAATGGGGAAAATCATGTGGTGTTATTTCACTTTGTAATTATACAAATTGCCATTTATGTTGAAATGTTTCAATACTTTATTAAAAGAATATTTTGCATGGATAACATTTTGCAACTGAAAATTTATAACGGTTTTTTAATTTTGGTGTTTTGGAAAATGTATTGGGTTTCTTTTGATTTAGCAGTGCTATTTACAGGAAACCATGGCTAGTGTTTCGTGCATTGTGAACATGTATCAGTCCTAAGTTGTTAATAAACTATCACAAAATGGAGATAAGTCGCTGCCACAGCTTGAAGAATATGTGAAGTGAAAGGAGAAGGTGTCGTTAGTGAGTGTGTGACACAACGATATTGCCAACGTTTCAACAATGGAGACGAAAACACTAAAGATTTACCAGTTCAGGAAGACCGAAAGTATGGAATATTAAGGATGCACGCCAAGTTTTGCGAGAAAATCCGCAGTAAAGTAGTCGTAGGCTTTCAGAAGAACTTTGTGCCTCAAAAGATACTACACGTTGCCACATTAAGACACTTGAAAAATCATACAGAAGCTGTGGATGTGTACCTCATGAACTGACATCTCAATAGGCTGAATATGGAGTGAATATCTATAGTCAGCTTATCCGTAATCCCATGGATGAAAGGTTTGTTAGGATAATTGTCACTTGTGATGAAAAATAGGTATATTACCAAAACCACGATGCCTTAAAACAGTGCCTTGATCACCGCCAACCTGACAAAATCATCGTTAAAAAATTCTGTTCGGTCCCAAAGTAATGTTGTGTGTCTGGTGTAATTTTCAAGATGTGATTCTCTGGGAGTTTGTTCCAAACAGGCCAGCGATTGATCCGCATCTTTATTCTCAACAACTGGAACTAGTTTATGAAATTTTGAGACGGAAATACCCAGCATTAGTTAACCGAAATAGAGTTCTACTGCTTCAGGACAATACAACACCACATACCGCAAGAACAACCATGGAAACGCTCAGGAATATGGAGGAATAGAACTGTTACCACACCCTGGATACAGCTCTGATCTCGCACCATCATATTATTAGCTTTCTCGATCCATAGTCCATTTTCTACGTGGAAAAAATTTTGACAACATTGAAGCAGTGCAAGTGGGTGTCGCCGAACTCTTCACATCAATTCTTCGCTGAACGATGGCTCAAGACCTTAGAATCTAATGGTCTATACTTTGAATATTAGTTAATTCCTGGTAATAACACGTTTCAAATAACTGTTTTCCTAGAAAAACATCTCTTGTGAGACAATATATAATGTAAGACTTGAAGCTTTCACGGCAAGCATTTAATCAAGGCTTCGCGGGTGATTAGCCATGTCAAATTAATAAACGTCTTCAGAATTCTGAAGATGGCCATGGAGTTTACAATGGCCGAAAGATCGACGTTTATTAATTTCACACGGCTGATCACCCGCGAAGCCTTGATTAGTAATATCTATATAATATTGGTACATTGTTTATGGTCACGATTCCTTGCTAAAAAGAATAACAGAAGTCTCCTTGTAACAGAGATATTTAAGTATATTAGCAGTTACTACCTCCATTAACAGGTACTGCAAACCAAAAGTGTAGTTTTGCAGCAAGTCAGCTGGATCATAAACGATACATAAAAATAACAATTTATTACACATGAAACAGGCAATTCCTACTCTCACCAAACAGTGTTTCGTAGGAAATATAGTTTTTTACCACTTCCAACACTTTGATCTTAGCTTGAACTAAAATAGCTTATTAAAGTCAGAGTGTGCTATTAGAAACTTCAATCTTCTGCTCGTTATTTGCGGAGACGGCATGAAACCAATTTACACCACACCGGATATGACGTTCCTGGGTTCATGACCGCTATTACCTCTGTCTACATCCACGTTCGTAAAGTGCACGTTCTTACGCACTTTTTATTACTTGTGTTTGACATTACGTAGTATTTGAGCTCATCGGCTTTAAATATGTACAGAATGTTCACGATTTCGCGTATTATCTCACTAGGAATATAGATACATCACAGAAGCTAGATCTATTGTGGCTCGAAGATCCCTCTCACTGATAAAGCTATTCAGAACGAATGCGTCCGCCTCGGTGGCATAGATGGTAACATGTCTGCCTCACGCTCAAGTGGTCCCTAGTTCGAATCCCGGTCACGGTGTGTTACCTGGGTAAGGCCTATACCGGGGTTTTCCCTTATCCTTAAAGACGAATGTCGGTTAGCTCTAAGCACCATGAACCCTGGACATATTTGAGCATCATTTCACCTATTTCATTCACCGTACGATATTACCTAACGTTGGAGGACGTAAAATTACAACATCAACAAAGAACAAATGATGAAAGATCGTAAATCCAGCAACCCTCTAATGTGCATGGAAAGTTGTCTGCTTTGAGCAAACATCCTCTCCATTTGGTCGGAAACTCTGAAAGAGAAGAAATAAAAGGAAAATTATGGAAAGTAAACCGTTCTACATGTGATAACGCCCCATCATTCGCCTATCATCAGGAAAAGCCTAAAAAATCCGAAGTCATGGTGTGCAGTTGAGCGGATTCAAAGTCAAGATCTTCTGAACGCTAACTTTACATATCACACGGAGTCATCTATCTCGGTTTACAACACGTAAGTTTCAACTGGACTAGTTATCAAGTTATATGCAATAAAATTTAACTAACGTAAAGCACCGGCACTTCTCACAATTAGCTTCCTTCCAATCCTCACATTGTTCTCACTGCTAGAGGAGCGTGGGAACAGCGGCAAGTTGACCTTTAGCCAGTTAGACGGGGCAACCTGTACGTGTATCAGCAGCTGCTAGCAAGTGCCTAGCGCTAAATTTTGACGTAATATGACGTCATTTCATTGGTAATTAACAGTAGTAGTGGTGTCATGTATATTAGGGAATGTTTGAGTTCTCAGAGACTCATACCTCTACCACTATAGGTATTGTGTCTTTTACCAATACAAGGGTTAGGTTTATTCCATTTCAGAAGCCAAAGGGTATGTACCATTATTATTTAGTCTTATTCCAATGCAAAAGTTAGGTTTGTTCCCTTTAGGAAAGCAAAGTGCTATATGAAATATTGTTTCCATTTTTTGTTGAGCGGTCCAATACCCAGTCTTCCTATTAGATTATAAGAATATGCTTGCAACCGGAGGCGATTAGGGGGCAAGCTTTGCCTGTGTTGATGCCATGTGTGTCTCTTCTTCCGCCATACTCTTTTCTAACTGAAGTTCTCTAATATATAGAATTATTCTTTGATTTCTAAGGTTCACTCCTAATATCAATCTTAAAACTCTCATTTCGGCTGCTTCCATATGGTCTTTTGTCACTTGTTCTTAACGTCAAATTTCATCAGTAGGGACAGTTTTGAATTAATGTTATACAGAAGTGCTTTGTGTACCCCTTTTTACTATTACAGAAATTCCAGTTCCTTAAACAGTAGTACCAGAACTTCCTTTCTGAACACGTAATCCTTCAACCTCCAAAACTGAAGCTTCAAAGAGATGAAATCCTTTTGTCCATAGTGCCTCACAACTTAATAGTATGTGCTTGGAAATTTCCATCTGTCTGTCTCAGAGTCTGCATCATGCATCCCCTTGGAACATATTTAAAGTTTATAAATGCTTTTAGAGGAATCTATGCCCAGTAAATAATCCTACTGCCTTCCCGATTCCTCCTCTACTGAGGTTAAGAAGTAATCCACCAAACTCTCTTTAGCTCCTTCCTCAAAGGAGTGTTAGACCAGAAGAATTGATCTAACTTTGGGTTACAGCCTTCGCAGAAGGCTATTGAATTATCCAAACAATGCATCGATTGAGCCAGGAATCAGGGTATTCATATTGAACATGCCAAAGAGCTACGAAGAAATCGGGATTACTACCTTACAGTGCAACAACTGAAAGAAACAAATTATGATCAACGAATCAGTTACTGTCGATGGTTTCAGGGTGCTCTTGTTCCACGTCCAGATATTCTCTCCATAACGTGGTTTACAGATGAGGCATGGTTTCATCTGTCAGGTTACCTAAACACACAAAATACCAGATACTGGACCGCTGTAAACACCCAAGTGATCCACGAAATCCCACTGCATTATGAAAAGTTTGGAGTATGGTGCGAGGTGTCAACTTCCATGATCGTTGGTCCCATTTTCTTTGATACGACTGTAGACACTGAAGTTTCTATGAGTATCTTCAACACATTTGTGGAGCAGCCGGATGATATCGAATTGAGAGAAGATTATTTCGAGCAAGATGGAGCAACGTGCCATACATCTAATGACACCATGGAACTTTTAACCAGTTTTTTGATAATCGAATAATCTCAAAAGGTCTGTGGCCCTCCAGATCCCCTAACCTCACCGGACTTTTTCTTGTAGGGGTATCAAAAAATGGAGTGTATAAGAATAGGCCACGGACAGTTGATGTTCTCAAGGAGTCCTTTCGAACCAAATAAGTAACATTGGCGAGTATACTCTTCGTAAAACTTCAGAGAATATGGTGAGAACTTCCAACAGTTTCTCTGAGATATACATTGTGTAATTTAATCTCCCAATTGGGTATTGTATTGTTCCAAAGTTGCACGTGTGTACGACAATTGATTCGAAAGTTATGGCCTATTGAAATGTTTCAGATTTACATGGATCGTACTTTATTATATTAAGAAAATATGTCATAAACTTTTGGCAGAGTGGTCAGCTTTCTACGTTCTCAAGACAGAGAACCTGTTTGATTCCCCACGCTCCCTAAATTCTGGCGGAAGTATGAGCATCATCAATATATATATGCTAATAAAGAAACCAATGTTTTAAAAAAAACCACAGAGAGTGTAAACACAAACAGCAAATAGCCTCTCAAGACAATTATGACCATGACACTTACAGGACTATAAAACTAAATAATGTTTAAAATATTACAGTTAGTTATACCTGCGGTATAGGTTATATAACAAAGGGAAACACTTTGCGCGATGCGATCTATGAGAGAATTACTATCACTACCACCCAAAGAGAAAGGGATGAAGAACAATAGGAGGCTGCAGGCAGCAGACTTGAAGACTCGTTCTACTGCTGGAGCTGCCTAGAGAGAGCGAGGAACGAAGCATCAAACAAGCACCTTTCTAATGTCCACGGGGATATTATTTCCCTTGCGATAGTAGCTGTGGTCCGTAACTGACACAAATCACCTACTAGTAACACACCTGATAGATGATAGGTAAGGGAATATAATGGAAAGCATATCGTGGTGAATAGGAAACCATCACGGAGTACCACGAAAAATATTTTGGAGTAGTAATCAAAACTGGGACTTCCTGAAGGCGAGCCTTAAAATAACCGCAGTTACAAGTTTGATATGAGCTTCTCTGAAGGACGAGGAAGAGATTGAGTGAGTGAGTGTGGGCGGGGAGAGGGTTAAGAGTTCGTTGACAGATAGGTTATTAGGGCCCGAGAAAAGGGTTTTAAATGCAAGGCGGTATCGAGATCCTCCAATTCACTTAATATATGTGTCGTATTGCGTAATTATTTTTAGAGGGTATTCAAGCAAAATAAATGAAGTCACAAGAAAACAAAAACAGTGATTTATTAACAATGTTAATCACGGTAGTTTCAATAGAAAGTTCAGCAACTTGGTGGAGAAAGGCGATCGATTGTCTACGCATGGTTGTTTACCCTAAAATAATTAAAAAGAAATAAGCATCCAGGGAAAACTTAGAACATAAATTTCAGCTATTAAATATGATTTTATTCCTTATGAAATAAATATGTACGTCACACACCTTAGTCATATATGTGCAGTAAAATGAACGAAGTATGTAGGTAGGTAAGGCTACTGGCAATGTTTAAAGCAATTTTATTTTCCACCCTTACAGCAGGAACGAGAAACTTGCTCTCCAAATTACCCCAAAATGGAACCCTTGAGTGTTAGCCCATGAATCTGTGGACATTCTATATAATGAATATCAATACGCAGTTTCATACAATACAATCACATAGTTTAAAACATGCCTTGCAAGTATGAAATTTAATTTATTTTTAATTTTAAATGTTACAATATTGAATGCAGATCCCTTAATATTTTTCACATCATCTAAAGAGCTAGTATCCTCTGGTATTAAGATTGTATAAAAAACGAACTTATTTTTGAAGTTATATTTAGTTTTACATTTTGAAACCAGTATCTCAAATCATTATTAATGCGTTTTTATTATTTTAAAAAGTTTGTATTCCTCCTGTAGGGTAAATGGACGAATAAACTCCATGTCTATTTCCTGCTTCGATTCTAATAGACAGCTGGGTTTACTACGGGTTTTACAAGTCTCATGGGCTGTAATCTAGAATTAAAACCAGATAAAGGGCAGTAAGGTAGCCAAACATTCTCCTTAATCGCTGGAAAGATTACTTATGAAAGTTGTTAGCTATTACTGAATATTTATGTGCAACCTCCAAGAATTTCGACACTCTTTTCCGGTATTCTCCGGAAAATAAGGAAGATCTGCAGATGTTTAGATATGTCTAGAAGTTTCGTAGAAGATAAGCGACTCCCACCTGCAGAAATCAAGCTGCGTATTTTTCCATTACCTTTATTTTAAAACTTCGAGACACTTCTATCTGTAAAAGAATTTTCTTATCTACGAATCTCTGTTTGTTCTGAGTTTTATTGATAAGTACTCTTACAAATTTGCCCAGTTCTTATCTCTCTTTCCGGTTTTGAGCTGATTCCTCGCGTAATGAGAATGAATCTTTTCAAGTGTCACCGTATGGTAACGTACTTGAATGAGTTCTAAAGCAAACACTCGTGTGTTCCTGTGGGGAATTAAGTTTTTCCATGTATGATCTAAGTATATAAGATCAGAATGAGCTTTTCTAGTGCCATGTGATATAAGAGCAGCAATTTGGTAGTGTTTCTTTATTAGCTATTATTCGCGTTATTTGCGCCTTAACGTGCGCAGGAGTGAGACTACAGCCAAAAATGACAACAGTATCGATTTTGGCCAGGTACATTTCGCTATTGCTGGTCGGTGCACACTCTTACAGTAATATAATTCAGTGTTCAATAATGTATATTTACAATGCGAACCACTAAAAGGTAGAATATATAGGAACGGTACTTATTCTATTTATGACCTGAAACGTATGTTTGAGAAAAGGTCCATGTCACTGCTGTGGAACTTCAAAATTTTGTTCATTCTTTCATAAGAAGACGCCAGGTGTGTGTTCCAACTGATGGAGGTAATTTTTATTATGCACTGTGAGCATTTATTTCTAAACCTTACCAGAAGTAGGCCGGGACCGAACATCTGAGCCTAGAAGAGAGTTGTTCGGATTGGGTTGGACTCGGCGAGGCAGTGATTGCCAAAACCCATGGGAGACTGGTTACGTCTGGGCCGGGAGTAATATCCAGGCGAGGTTGTGGGACACCTCAATATACTCTAATATCACATTGCGGAACGATGGACGATGTGCTAACTTGCTGCCGGCCCTATAAGGATTTTCGGTAGTCTTCCCTTCAAGCGTAGACACTCCTAAGTGGCATCCTCTTACAAACCGAGGGAGAAATTGTAGACACCAAGAAATGCTTTATGGAAAGAGGCACGTAGATGTCACTATATTCTCCGAACGAGGGAGCTTCGGCTCTGTGTAGAGCTTAATTGGCAGAGAAAGTATTACTCAGAAAATACGTTTTGGAAAAAATTCCATGAGTGTGTGTGTTTGTGTGTGTGTGTGTGTGTGTGTGTGTGTGTGTGTGTGTGTGTGTGTGTGTGTGTGTGTGTGTGTGTGTGTGTGTGTGTGTGTGTGTGTGTGTGTGTGTGTGTGGTGTATTTAAGTAAGACACCTCAAAAACGGAAAGTTGCATGAATACATAAATACTAAATTGTACTCAAATTATTTCCCAAAAATGCTTTACAGTTATTTCCAAAAAAAATATCATTCTCTCCCAGTTACTCTGTAATGGAACATATTTCGAATGTATATTTTTAAATGGCTATAAGGATGTTGATAACATGTCACATATTAAAATGTCACATGACAAAATGGAATTCATTGGAAGTCCATACCAGGAGCAAAAGACCACATTTCCTTGAAGCAGGCTGGATGCTGCACCACGATAATGCGCGGCCGCATATTGCCAATGTTGTTGCTGAATACCTTACAAAAATCAACGTGAAGTATATCCCTCACCCTCCCTATAGTCTGGATTTAGCCCCATGTGACTTTTTTCTATTCCCGAATTTGAAAAAACGCCTTCAAGGGAGACATTATGCATCATCAGATACAGTGGTGAAGGTTGCGGAGGCGATTCTGAAGGATCTCTGAAAACTGGTTTCCAGAATGTCTTTGAAGATCGGCAGAAACACTGGGACAAGTGCATCGCATTCAGAGGAGACTATTTTGAGAAGGACCATCAAAGTTATGAGGATGAGTAAAGGTATGTTGTCAAAAAAAAAAAAAAAATGTGATCATTCTTTATTGAACAGCCCTCGTATGTTTGCTGATTATTTGGAATGGGGCTGCTTCCATACATTCTAGTAGTATAATATTACCAACCACCGATGTTATTGTTACAGATAGTATTTTAAGATAGCTAAGCGGTATTCAGATTGCAAACATTTCCATGTTTTAATATTTACTAAGATATTACTAGAGATTGCTCATAATAGTGTCGCCGACCGCATTTGTTGAGAGGAGGCGTGGCCGAGGCGCACAGACAGATTGTGTAGCTCGGAGATAAGGGACAGATAAAGATAGCGCAGAGATAAAAGGCTTGCCGAAACAGATATAGTTAGATAATTAGAAGCGTTGTCTTGTTTGTTAGAGAAAATATCGGTAATTTCTCGAACAGTGAGCGGAGCTATATAAGCAGCCGCGAGTCGTAAAGTGTCGAAATGGGACTTGATAATCATGCAGCTGTATTTTGAAAGTGAACTCTTTGTTTGTGGGTGTGGCAGACAAATGGAAGATTGTAATTGTGTATGTGACGTAATTCTGCTACTGTAAGAGTTTACCAAACTGTATTTCTAAGGAGATAAAGAACATTTTGAATTTCTGCAATTGGATTATTAATTCTCCGAACACACAAAGTCACAATATGCAGGTTAAAAATCGCTCTTGTTAGTCATTAATGTTTCGTTTTTTATTCGTAATATAATTACTACATGATCTTTGTTACTTTAATATGCATAGCTTATGGAAGACTTACAGTTTGAGCACTAACACAAATCTCTTCTCCAATGCGGCCCAAATGATCTTGTTGTCGACGGGCCCTAAAACACCACACACTCACTCACTCACTCTTCTCCATTGCCTCTGCAGTATTATGGTTAGAATGTTAGCCTCCAAATACACAGGTCTGATTTCTGGCTGGAGGAGGGATTTATCTTTATCTGGGGTTATTCCTAATCTTCGCTTGAGTTTCGAATTATAAAACACAATATGAATGTGTTGACTGGAACCGTAGCTCAGTTGGTAGAGCACGTGCCTGCCCTACTAGAGGCCCCGGGTTCGATTCCCGGCCGGGCGTGGGCATTTTTCTCCAACCAAGATGATTCCCGATCTCCCCCACAGTGTGGAAGTATGAATGAGATGTCAATGTGTACGTGATGTAATGATACAACCCAAAGATTACGAGTTAACATCATCACTATGTTCCACAGGAGAACGGCCGCCGATATGACCACTGCAGTTAAAGGCAGTGTAACAAAAATATGTATTTGTTAATCTAAGGATAAACCCAAGTAATGCTCAATTAACGCAAATTAAACGAACTTATATGATTGTTAATGAGCAAATTGCTCCTTGGGAAAATTAAGCATATAAGTAGAAGAAAAACTGAGATGTCTTCTCCTTATATCAGTATGTTATTTATATCTTGAAAATACGAAATAAAAGTTAATTTTAACTTTTTAACCTAAAGGTAACTAAATTTCATTTTATAGAGGACGTTTAAAATAATTATTCAACAGGTTAACCAATGACTTTCTAGCTTTCTAGCTTTAGACCCCATGAACCTATTCTCTGAGGACTACTTTCTTAAAGTTCCATTACCTAAACATTCTATTTTCTGAATATCCAGTCTCTCTTTGTATTTATATTTTTATAAACCAAATTTTATTTCTTTCCAAAATGGCTGAATAATATTCACGAGTATTGGGAATTACTATTGATGGGATCTGACACAATCCTCGATACGCTCTATACTCGATGCTATCGAAGTATATCGAATACTTTGAGATAAATCGTCGATACTTTTCAATGTTATGTTTCACATTATTTAAAGACCTTTCGCCTTATTTTATACTATATAAGGAATAAAAGAGACTTGATGTTATCGCATCGTTCTCAAAGAGTTGCTGAAATATTGTTCTTGATAAACTTTATTATGAATGAATGCAATGAGCTTTGTGACTGAGTCTCAGCCTTTACATTTCCCCAGACCTGAGACCAAAATCTGTGAATCCAGCAGAAACAATTCAGAACATGTCAGATAGTTTAGTGTATGGACATGCTCCTTCTTTCCACCTTTAGTTTGTGTTTCACGATTTAAACTCAGGCCACAAACGGCCTGATATTAGGCCACCACTAATTTCCATGGATATTTTGCTTAAACAACTTGGATATTTTGTTTAAACATTCATTGGACGATGAATGGACTGGGTGAAATGATGCTCAAATGAGCCCAGGGTCCACAGAGCTTAGAGTTACCCGACATCCGTCTTTCAGGATAAGGGAAAACCCCGGAAAAGACCTTATCCAGGCAATTCACCCTGACCGAGATTCGAACTCGGGACTTCTTGTACGTGAGGCAGACACACTACCATCTACGCCAGTGGCCATCATCTCAATGCACATTGTGCTCAGTAGGTCGTGCAAGTTTACCCGTTGCACGCCGGAATAGTCTACCGTGCACTCCGTAGCCTTCAGAGCAATGGCGGAATGCCGATCTTGCAATTTAAAAGCACAATTGACTGTGCAACAATAATAATCTAATTGTAATATGAAGGATATAATTGTAATATAAATTATTTAAATTGTTTCTTTCATTATCATTCAACTAAGTACCTTTATTTTAATAAAAAAACAAATGAACAATAAATTGATAGTTTAAACAAAATGAAAATAATCGACAATCTACTTACAATACATCAATATTAAATAACAGCTCGAAGAAAAGCAATAAGCACAGCATATTACTTAGAGGTGTAACCTAGTTTTCTAGATTTTTGTTGTCTCTTTTGACACACTAGTTTTTCAAAATCAAGTGTCAATGTTTGTGCAGCAGCTAGTCTAAGCTAACATTTTAAGTTCTGATAAGACAGTTGAATTCTGCAGAGGTTTTTGTTTAATTTCATTAGCGAAAAAAAAAATCGCATATATATGAATCCGAACGTACTCAAAAAACGAGTGGCATTTCTATGTAGTCGATGATATGTATTTCTTGGAAAATGTGAATAGAATTCACTTAAACTAATTCTATTTTGGAATTTATTTTTCATTTGACAATTGCATTGCAAATCGGTAAGTTCAAGTTGCAATTCAGATGGAACATTATCAACATCTGTAGAGTGAGGCTCAGAAAATATTTGGAAAATTGACTCTAATTGCACTACGTCTTGAAACATTTTCTGAAATTCTTGGTTCAACTGTCTTAATATTTGAACATATTCTTGCAAGTCCATGACCTGAAAAAACTGCTGAACTGTTGAGAGCTTTGGAAAATGTACCAAGTTCTTTGAGGTTAACTGTCTTTCCCATAAGGATAGTTTTATCTTGAATGCTCTGATGCTATCACTTACTATAAAAAAATACGCACTCTTCCCATGAAGGCATAAATGTAGGAGTAGATGTCCTACGTGTCACATTACATTCTCCAACTGACATTATATTTACGAAAACAAACCGCAAAAGACGAGACAACACTGCTGTCCAATTCCACGTCTTGTCTCAAATCGAAGTCGCACGGCACTCGTAGCAGTGCACAGTGCTACGTCATTTGCTCTAGCACCAAATCGATCCACTTGGTCACCGCTGATCTACGCTACCCTTGTGGGTGTTTAAACAATGAACTACAGTAATACTGAACAAAACGCAAGTGACCTGCGGGATTATTTTGAAGAAGACAATATCGAAAATACAGACCAGTGTGTAAAATATGCAGAAAAATAATTTCGCACTGTGTTAAATCTCATCATACATTCATGCACCAAGTGAAGTTTAAAAGAGCTCTATTTACAGTTCTTGACAATCCGATGCGTGTTAATATTTGGTGACAACTTACAGATGTATGCTGCATATTCAGAAAACCAGCTTTCAGCCCCTGAATGTGAGCTTTCGGAATACTAAACATAAAGTGCAATAAAACATTATTACTTCTTATTCCATAGATTTAAGGAGATTCTGAATGAAATATGTTCTACGTGACAAAGAGCATGCCCACTTCATTGTCACGCAGTGCAGCGCTTCTTCACAACCAGACTTTATCTCCAACAGAAGATGTGCAGCACAAAGATAAACCGTATCAACAATGTTTTCTTCAAAACCATGAAACATTCATACTTTTTCGTTATGATTATCCTCTCTCATTTGGAACTGTCCCCCGTTAAAAATCTCAGCACAAAGAAGTTGTCATTAAATTCTACTAAATATGCAACCCAACTTACACCACAACGTTTGTTAAAGCTACTGGTTATGGTGAGTAATTCACAGTTTGTAATTCGTCATATGCTAGGTTATAGTCCATAAACACGACACAGTGGAAGAAAAAGTTATATCTTCTCTCTTTTATCCCACATTCTGCAATTCTACACACCCTGCACAGTAAAGAAACATAAAACGTGCTTAGCCCGCCTCGGTAGCGTAGATGGTAGCATGTCTGCCTCACGTTCAAGAGGTCCCGAGTTCGAATATCAGTCCGGGTGAGTTACCTGGATAAGACTTTTCCGCGGTTTTCCCTTATCCTGAACAGAAGACGAATGTCGGGTAACTCTAAGATGATTTCTAATCGTCTTTTCACCTGGCTTGCTTCCCTAGAAGAACTTGAACTTATTCGTCGCCAGGAAAGCTTCAGGTCTTATTTTCTTTTAAATAATAATAATAATAATAATAATAATAATAATAATAATAATAATAATAATAATAATAATAATAATAATAATAATAATAATAATAATAATAATAATAATAATAATAATAATAATAATAATAATAATAATAATAATAATAATAATAATAATAATAATAATAATAATAATAATAATAATAATAATAATAATAATAATAATAATAATAATAATAATAATAATAATAATAATAATAATAATAATAATAATAATAATAATAATAATAATAATAATAATAATAATAATAATAATAATAATAATAATAATAATAATAATAATAATAATAATAATAATAATAATAATAATAATAATAATAATAATAATAATAATAATAATAATAATAATAATAATAATAATAATAATAATAATAATAATAATAATAATAATAATAATAATAATAATAATAATAATAATAATAATAATAATAATAATAATAATAATAATAATAATAATAATAATAATAATAATAATAATAATAATAATAAATAAGAAGAAGAGGAGGAGGAGGAGGAGGAGGAGGAGGAGGAGGAGGAGGAGGAGGAGGAGGAGGAGGAGGAGGAGGAGGAGGAGGAGGAGGAGGAGGAGGAGGAGGAGGAGGAGGAGGAGGAGGAGGAGGAGGAGGAGGAGGAGGAGGAGGAGGAGGAGGAGGAGGAGGAGGAGGAGGAGGAGGAGGAGGAGGAGGAGGAGGAGGAGGAGGAGGAGGAGGAGGAGGAGGAGGAGGAGGAGGAGGAGGAGGAGGAGGAGGAGGAGGAGGAGGAGGAGGAGGAGGAGGAGGAGGAGGAGGAGGAGGAGGAGGAGGAGGAGGAGGAGGAGGAGGAGGAGGAGGAGGAGGTCCAATAAAGCAAACACGAGAAATAAAACATGTTAGAGTTATGCCCGATTTCACCAACACATGTTAAAATCGACGTTAACAAATGTAATGTAACAATTCTCACCGCGCTAACATTACTGTTAAGTTTCTTGCAATTCACCAACCTGTTTTGTGAAAATGTTAACAAACACATGTTAGCGCCAAGAGACTTGTAAATATTACAGCTATAGAAGGCTATGGATGAGTCGTATTATTTTCTGAACGTACTGCGATGCGCTTTTGCTTACATTTTCGTCTGCATACAGCAGAAAAAATGGCGGGTGAAGAAAATCATAAATAAAAGCAGTGAGACAAATTTCTCATCGATGGAGAAATAATTGCTAATTAAATTGGTGACGAAGTGTAAGGATATCGTAGAAAATAAGAAGACGGGTGCGGTGAATGTAAAAGAGAAAGATGTCACGTGGGAAAATATTGAAAACGAATTTAATTCAAATGCATGTGTCACTAATACGAGCACCAAACAACTTCGTCAGTATTACGTAAATTTAAAATGAGGTGCGAAGGATAGGTGACTGGAACGTTTCAAGGTGGACATAATTCAGTGAATTATAAAATCGCAAAGCTATTAATACTGGAAGCTAAGGCGAGATCGGCATACTCCTTTTGATGCATGTTCTAACCCAGTATTACGTAAATTTAAAACGAGGTGCGAAGGACAAGTGACGAGTGACTTGAACGTTTCAAGACGGGAGGTGTACAGTGTATTATTTACATAATTCAGTGAATTATAAAATCGCAAAGTTATTAATACTTGAAGGAAAGGTGAGATCGCCATATTCCGTTCGATGCATGTTCTAATCTCTCTTGTACTTCCGCAGCAACCTTCATAGCAACTTGTTTCGACAGTCTATACCTCTGTAGAAAAGTTTCTTCTGATAGGCCCTCAAAATAATTTCTCCTAATAGGCCGTACTCTATTATGAATGCCATTTAGACGGTCTTAAATATAGCAAATCGACATCTACAGCTGAGTTAATGCCCGCCATCTTGACTATTTACAATTGTTAAAGACTTAACATCAGAAATTTAAGTTGTTAGTTTCACACGAGATTTAAGACAAGTGTTAAGCTAAAACTTGCTGAAATGCAATTTTTGTTTTAACCATTGCTAAACTCATGTTAAGTCTTAACATCTGTTTGTGAGATCGGGCATAAAAGTGTTCCAGATGTTTATGACTGGGATGTCCACTTGAATTCCACTATCTCTTATCATTTTGTGCTAGATTATTTAACCTCTTGATTCTTTAAGATAGGAAATGTTTAAAGAGTAACGTTTAAAGGTCTACCTTATTCATCAAGTATCAGATAAACTATCAATAATCTTATGTACATGTCTCTCAATCACCTGCTGCATAACGTCCTCTACCTAACCTTGAATCATCTTGCTCTTCGATACACTTGAGTTAATGAAATGTTTGTTTTATGCTTTAGACACAAGTTTCTTTGTTGTTTTAACTTATATATGAATTTACGACCAGGATCTCCACGGGACAAAGTTGAATTCCGTCCTGAGAAGACAGAAATTTTGCTGATATCCCATCTTCATGTAGTCAACATTTTCCCATTTTACAGACTTAGAATATATTTTGCAACGTACTGTGTGTAAAACGAGGTGCAAAATCTGGGCTATAAGGTGGATGTGGTACACAGGTTAATGTTGAATCGAGACAGAAAATGCATGACTTGATTTGTGACGTGAGGCCGCGAATTGTCATGAGGAAGTTGCCACCCAGTCCGAGAAAGCTCTGATCGTTTCTTTAAAATGTGCTCCTCAGTGTAGCCAATACTGACGTGTAGTATGCTGTTGTAACAGTAGTGTGAGGGGCAACTGAATGCTGGTGAATCATTCCATTACAGTCAAAAAATGTAATCACCATCATTTTCCCTGCAGATGGAACAACTTTTTCCTTCTTTGGTGTTGGGGAACCTGGCGATTTCCACACTGTGCTGGCTTTTTTCCCTTCAGGATCATAATGATGCAGATGATCAACAAAGGCAAAGCTTAGGGGTATTCGATTTGAGAAATCTGAAGCAGTGCTCAAGAAAAGTGAGGCGATTCTCAAGGATCTGACAAAGAATGGTCTGCAGCACGTGTTCAACGACTAGCAGAGACGCTACAAAAATTGCATTGAAGTAGGAGGGGATTACTTTGAAAAATATCATGTAAACATTAAATTGTATTAGTAAACATCTGTGAAAAAAAATCAGTCTCAGACTTTGTTGATCATCCCTCGTACTTCATTCAGAATATAAAGTCATGCTCTAAATGCCCGCCTCGGTAGCGTGGTGGTAGCATGTCTGACTCACGCTGAAGAGGTCCCGAGTTCGAATCTCGATCTGGGTGAATTACCAGGATAATGTTTTTCCGGGGTTTTCCTTTATCGTGAAAGACGAATGTCGAGTAACTCTAAGCTCTGTGGACCCTGGGCTCATTTGAGCATCATTTCACCTATTCCATTCATCGTCCGTTATGACTTAACGTTGGAGGACGTAAATTACAACAAAAATGCTCTAAATTGTAAATTAACGATATTACATGTCATTCTCGCAAGCAATGTGGCCTAATAATAAAACAAAGAAGATTAGATTCTGACTAGATTCTCCTCTCCGTGACGTGAAATATTAAATTATCATAGTCAGGAAACAGCTATTTTGTAACGGCTACCTTATCATAACAGTTACAAAAGTAACCGGAAAAAGTAACTGGTAGCTATGTACTTGATTGAGAAGTAACAGCCCCTGGTTGCGAAGAGCAAATTATACCGACCGGAAGGGATCGAGACGCTGACCATGTTCCACCGTCCAGTACTGTACTCTAATTATAATGCCTGTAGCGAGAAAGGGTAGAGGACCAGCGTTAGGGCGGTTGACCTTGGCCCTGAAAGTGTTACATCTAATTCTAATATCTAATGTTGCTGAGCTAAAGGCAATTAGTGTTACACTAACCCTCAAGGTAACTAACAGCACGAAAATATTTTAAATTATTTGAGGCTCAACTTCCACATACTTTTCAGTCTTATCAATCTGTCTGGTTATGAGCCCCAAATAAGTAAATGCATAAAAACTATGATAACAATTTGATTAATGTAATAGTTGCCTAAATGATAAAACTTGGAACTTATAGTACTTACTATAGTGAAGTTGCCATTGGAATACGTCATGCCAAAACGAATTTGACATCTACCTGCGGCTTACCACAAAATCAAATGATAATCAAAGAATTTAATGACATGCCAGCATGTTGTCATAGTAACTCAGTTTGTCTAATACCGATTAGAACACTGAGAGTTTCAATGTGATTCTCCCTTTCTGGTATATGAAAACTAGTTGTATGTGTCATAATTTATCATGTCTAGGTAATAACTACACGAAATATGATTTATACAGGAAGAAAATAATTTACAATAATACGAAAATATTTAGCTGGATTAATTACCAAATCTTTAATCCAACGTCATAATCCATAATATTTTTCAGAGTTGTTGTTTCCAACATAGTTTACGATCTGCAGGGGAACCTAGGCCCAACAAATGCGGCTGATCCATTTAGCTAGAGGTACCAGAAGTGGTGTCCATTATTTGCAGTGGTAGCATGGCAATAAGAATGGCGATTACTGCCAGAGGAGCTTCAGTTTTTACCGTGCACTTCCAAACATTGGACCTTGGAAATACTTTACATGAACCAGTAAGAAGGCTATGCCTGAAAAATGGAAATTTATAATTGCGGCCACAGTTTTTAAAACGCTGGTACATGTAACAACTACAAAGTAAGGCGTTATTGGTTTAAGCATCACTTGTAATTCTTAATATAAAAAACTACGACAATTACGAACCAGAATTAAATTAGGTACATTGGAAACAAATAACAGCATTTATTTTCAAAGTGACGATCTAAATTCAATGCCTCACTGTCTGCCTGCGGTGACGCATGTAGAAAAAGCGGGCTTTAAACTCTGCACAGTTCACTTGCCTCACTGATGTAATAATTAAGTATGAACTGGCTGTGAAGCATGCGTGGTATGGTCCCTTAAGAAACAGATTAAAAATCCCCTCTAGCCAAAGTGCGTGGACAGCTTAATCCACATCCGTTTTATACTAAATTTTAAGGCCTTACATTTTAAACCCAAGAAATCTGCAGAAAATCCCTAATGAATTCGTAGTAAAATCCCATCACCAAGATACGCAAAGAAACTCGGCTCACCTGGAAGAAGAGGCAAAATGCAACCCATTGGTAGTATCTGTTCTGTTTTATGTCTTCACGATGTCCTCGGGAAGGTTCAACACCAGGGTACGGCACTTCGACGCCGACAGTCTTGTTGAAGGCATTTGTGAGGGTGTAAGTGGAGTGAATCCAGCAATAAGTGTCCAACACTTCATCTGCTTTCTCTGACATATGGTGGATACACTTGATCGGTGAACCCACATACTGTCTAGCCGCTAATATCACTGAAGCCACTACTAGTATACCTGCAGTGAACCTATAATTCAGCTTGAATACACTTCCATCGATGTTACCTTTCTTCCCCTTGAAGATGGCTTTAACGCCATTCACCACGTCAAGCATTTTTCAACTCGTTTAAAAATACTTTAGAAGGACTAGTTCTTTACGTTTATGCCAACGTTGCTAGTTCAGTTCTGATGAACAACTTCAGCAGTCCAAAGGATTGCATTTTAAGAAGCTGTTACAGTACGTCCGAAGCAACATTTGAATATTACTAGCGATGTTATTCTCAAAAAACGTCAAAATAATTGGACATTACAGATTAAACGCCTGTTATCCATATAACTTTCACATTTCAAGTGAAATAATGTGCATTTCTTTAACCTACTGGAAGTGTATTATGAATTTTCCCACCAGACTGATTACTGATTCCCACATACGTATGACGGTATAAGAATATTTAAAATTCAAATGATTTCCTGAGCGACAGTCTAATTCAGGATGTATTTCAGGCCCGCTCCAGCAAAACTCTTCCTGGTTGCTTTTAAATTCCTCGTAAGTGAAACTATAGTTTGTCAACAGAAAATAACAGTAAGGCTCTTTATATATACGGTACACAGTTATCAGATAACACAAAATTCTTAAGAGCTATTATCAGTTGTCTTAATTGGATGGGCGAAGGTGGAAGAAGTAGGGCGTCTTCTCATAGATAGGACTGCCCGTCTAATCCTGGGTGGATCTTATGAGTTGCATTTGTACATAGTCCCACTTGCTCTCCACTGCATTCTCTTGTACTTTCAGAAAAATTACAAAAACCGTATTATTACCTATTATAGTGTGAGATCTCCAGAAAGTAAAACTAAAGTGACAGATTATATAAGCTCAAAGCACTGAGAAATATGGATATTTACTTATTATACAGTTTCTACACAGTTGATATTCTGTGTAAGCATCACAAGGACGCTAATAACGTAACACGATTTGCTGGGTGATTTATGTGAACGTTTAAGGTAGAAATTATGGCGTTATATAATAGTTATATTATAAAAATATTCAAGATTTTTTAATTCAAATTTTCACATATCTTTCTACAAGTACCTTTAAAAACAGTTTAAGTATTGCTTTAATTTCAGAAAGTATATAGACTTTTAGCTGCAGTCACTTGCTTTATGATATTATTAATTATTTTGTTAAATTTGTTGGGAGGGACTTGGTAAATTGAGAACAACAACCAATGTCTTACCTGCTTTAATTCCTTTGCCAAACTTCTCAAGCCCTAAGCAAACCTTACATTTACTTCTGTACCACTTTCAAAAGTTTTGGATGTTTCAATGTACGAGGGCTGTTCAATAAAGAATGATCATAATTTTTTACCGTCATAATTTTCCGCACTAAAATTCAATCTTATTATATTCTGTTAGCTTAAAGTGAAACAAACACGCCGTAGTAGTTTCATTGTTGGTACTCCTGGTTCGCTTCTGTGAGAACCAGGCAAGTTCAGACATGTGCAGTATCGCCTACCGCTGCAGTGGAGGTAACCCGCAGTTAAAGCTGATGTTAGAGGAAGATCCGGAGTTTATTTCAAGCGTAATCACTGCTGATGAAACTTGGCTACATGATTTTGATCCTGAGAGCAAACAGCAAAGCTCAGTGTGGAAATCTCCTTCATCACCAACCCCCCAAAAAAGTAAAAGTGGTTGCTTCTGCTGGGAAAGTTATGGTCATCTCATTCTTTGATATTCATGGAATGGTTTATCAGCATGTTGTACTTGCACACACATCAGTAACTGGACAAGACTACAGGGATGTCCTGAAAACATTGCAAGTCCATATCAGGCGAAAAATACCACAATCCCGTGAAGCAGGCTTGATGCTGCACCACGATTAATGCGCGGCCGCATATTGCCAATGTTGTTGCTGAATATCTTGCAAAAATCAGCGTGAAGTACATCGCTCACCCTCCCTGTAGTCCGGATTTAGCCCCATGTGACTCTTTTCTATCACCTAACTTGAAAAAACGCCTTCGTGGGAGGCATCCATCATCAGAAGCAGTGGTGAAGGCTGCGGAGGCGATTTTGAAGGATCTCTCAAAAACTGGTTCCCAGCATGTCTTTGAAGACTAGCAGAAACGCTGGGACAAGTGTATCGCATTCAGGGGAGATTATTTTGAGAGGAACCATCAAAATTATGAGGATGAGTAAAGGTACGTTGTCAAAAAAATTGTGATCATTCTTTATTGAACAGGCCTCGTATATTCTTTATTATACTTGTGGCAACTGAGTGACAATGTAGCTAATAATCCATTTCTTTTCTTGATGTCCTCTGGTATGAAAACAATTTTTATTTCCACAAAGTTTAGACAAGTACAAAGTTTCTATATCTACTAACTGAAAACTTGTTGATCTAATATCATTATTTACTTTAGTTAAATTATCACTGTCATTACACAATGAAGAACCAATATTTTCCTTGAAGAACCAATTTTCACTGCAAATTCATCGCCAATGTTTGAGGTTGGGTTTCACGAAGTCAATATACCGTCATGTGTTACTACACGTTTTTTTCCATTTTAGGAGTTGTAATTCTTTTATTATGTAATCAGGATTACTTATACTGGTTCCTATGCCGACTTCTTGCCCCAAAATTATTGCTTCTTCCGATCTTGAAAACAGCACTAGTAATTCAAAACATGCTAAACAAAGCGTGGAAGAATTAACATCAGATGGACATATTAATAGTAAAAACAAGGACTTCATTTCCTAATAAGGGTGTGCTCTGGAATATAGCTTCACTAAGGTTACAACCAAGGAGAGGACACAATTATAAATGGATAATACGAGGCGTGGCACACTGTGCAGCCTTTTCAAAATGAGTCTATTTAGGACTCTCAGAATGCCGTTCTGACCCCCCTTAACCCTTCTTCTTGCTAAATCTATTGGCAGCGCCATGGCTCAGTGGTTAGACCGCTTGGCTCTCACCAAGGCGGCCCGGGTTCGATCGCAGGTGACAGCAAAGTGAGATTCGTGGTGGACAACACGGCGCTGGGGCGCGTTTTCTCCGGGATCTCCGGTTTCTCCCACCATCTCATTCCACCGGTGGTACATCTTCATCTCATGTAACATCAGTGTCACCGTCTGCGGTGCCGTATGTAGTAAAAGCGGGCGTTAAACACTACACATTTCATTTCATTTTGCTAGATCTACCATTATTTCACATTAATATAGACAAACATTTGTAGAAGTGCTTTTATTATGTAGTTTGTTGAAAGTACTAAGAAACAGGGAGTCATTAGGCTCAAATGGCAGTCAAATCACTTATGGAACTCACTGTACACTTTCAAATTCCATATTCTTTCCACGGTTACAAGAAACAACGAATAACAATAGATTGGAAGGTTTTAAAGCCACAAATAATTTAATTTCAAGTGAATTATTTTATTTTATATCTACATAATGTTTAGCAGTAATACCTTGTCTATCCCTTAGAGTCTGTCAATTACACAAAATGTGTTGCGAATAGAGAGGACTTCATAGGCTACTCCCAGAGAATTATAAATGTACCGTTTATTTCCCATTATATAGAGTGATCCATATAAATCTGAACCATTTCAATAGGCCATAACTTTTGAACTAATAATAGGACACACGTGCAAATTTGGGAGAATATAATACACAGTTGGGAGATTACATTACACTATTTACATCTCAGAGAAAATGTAAGAAATGTCCTCCACCAGCGTCTACGAATCGTTGGTCCCAGTTTATTTGATATGACTGTCAACACAGAGGTTTATATGGATATCTTGAAGAAATTTGTGAAGCAGCTGGATAATATCGAATTGAGAGAAGGTTATTTCCAGCAAGATGGAGCAACGTGCCATACATATGTTTCATGACACCATGGAACTTGTCACTTGGCCCCCCAGATCCACTGACCTAAACTCAACGGAGCTCTTCCTGTGGTGTTATCTAAAAAATAGAGTGTTCAAGAATAGGCTATGGACAATTTATGTTCTCAAGGAATCCATTCGAACCGAAATAAGTAACTTTAGCGAGGATACCCTCTGTAAAACTTCAGAGAATATGGTGAGACGAGTGCAAGCATATATAGATGGTGGTGGAGGACACTTCTGACATTTTCTCTGAGATGTAAATAATGTAATTTAATCTCCCAACTGTGTATTATATTCTCTTAAAGTTGCACGTGTGTCCAATTACTTGTTCAGAAGTTATGGCCTATCGAAATGGTTCAGGATTATGTAAATCGCACTGTATTATTTTAAATATGTGGGAATTTAATCACACATGTTGCAGCCAGTTTTTGAGAACTTAAAAAATGAGGAAACATTTCATATAGAGAGTAGTCTGAGGAGGGGGATGTTCTTAAAAATATTAAGATTTTAAAATTACCTCTAGGAATCAAGGTTGGTATTAATCAAACGTTTTGTTTTAAATTTGTGTAGTTCACATATGGAAGCGCACTTTTCTAAAGCTAATTTGTTTTATTCAGAGATCCTCAAAACTGTATTTCAGGTCATATATCTTGTTGAATATTTGGGCAGAATACAATGCTTCCTATTACTTTCTACAGGCAGGCGTAGACAAAGTAATAAAGCGAAATGCATACAGACTGCTTTAAGATTATGAAATGTAAACACCATGACTGGCTACACAGTTTACGTATAAGTCTTCACGTAATCTATCACACCTTTATCAATTTAGCTGTTCCAAAATCCAGTTATGACTCAGCATATAATTTAGCCACGTAACACATATGAGATGACGAAAGAAAGTTTTAAATTTCTACACTGCAATGTTCATGACTAACTAAATTAAATCATCCAAGTTTTAGCACTTCTTATACGAGGGCTGTTCAATAAAGAGTGATCATAATTTTTTACGCTCATAATTTTTCGCACTAAAATTCAATCTTATACATTCTGTTTGCTTAATGTGAAACAAGCATGCCGTAGTAGTTTTATTGTTGGTACTCCTGGTTCTCGCCTGTGAGAACCAGGCAAGTTCAGTCATATCCCGTATCGCCTACCGCTGCAATGGAGGTAACATGCAGTTAAAGTTGATGTTAGAGGAAGATCTGGAGTTTCTTTTAAACGTAATCACTGCTGATGAAACTTGGCTACATCATTTTGATCCTGAGAGCAAACAGCAAAGCTCCGTGTGGAAATCTGCTTTATCACCAACCACCAAAAAAGCAAAAGTCGTTGCTTCTGATGGGAAAGTTATGGTCATCTCATTCTTAGTATTCATGGAATGGTTTATCAGCATGTTGTACCTGCACACACATCAGTAACTGGACAATACTACAGGGATGTGCTGAAAACATTGCAAGTCCATATCAGGCGCAAAAGACATTTCCGTGAAGCAGGCTGGATGCTACACCACCATAATGCGCGACTGCATATTACCAATGTTGTTGCTGAATATCTTGCAAAAATCAACCTGAAGTGCATCCCTCGCCCTCCCTATAATCTGGATTTAGCCCCATGTGACTTTTGTCTTTTCCGTAACTTGAAGAAACGCCTTCGTGGGAAGCATTATCCATCATCAGAAGCAGTGGTGGAGGCTGCGGAGGCGATTTGTAAGGATCTCTGGCATGTCTCTGAAGACTGGCAGAAACGCTGGGACAAGTGTATCGCATTCAGGGGAGACTATTTTGAGAAGGACCATCAAATTTATGAGGATGAGTGAAGATACGTTGTCAAAGAAAATTGTGATCATTCTTTATTGAACAGGCCTTTAGTTATAAAATACTCATTAAAAAGTGTCTAGTTTTAACGTTTAATGGAGAAAATAAGAGGTAACTTATAAAATTAAGAATTCATAAGATATGCAAATAGAAGCAATATAAATCAACACTGTGTGTTAACAATAGATGAGCCTTGCCAGCAGTCTATAGAGCAAGCTGAATATTGCCTACCTGATCTGCAAAGTGTATATATTTCCCTATATGTAGCACGACAATCTAGTAAATGACTCGCAGTAAAGTGGAGGCTTACATTTTGGAGGTTCCGGTTCGAATCTCGTTCAGGGTGAGTTACCTGTGTAAGGTTTTTTCCGGGGTTTTCTCTTATCCTGAAAGACGAATGTTGGGTAACTCTAAGTTCTATGGAGTTTGGGCTCATTTGAGCATCATTTCACCCATTCCATTCATCGTCCGATATGACTTAACGTTGGAGGACGTAAAATTACAAAAACAAAAACCAAAATGCTCACTTCGATCGGAAAATTTTTATGGGTGTTCCTTAACTATCGTAGTTCTTGCCATTCCCATTCTATTCTGGATGTGAAAGACGTTAATTTGTCTCAGAAACTTGTATGTGACCTTTAGGTTTCTTTACGTGTAATAAATCTGTATGGGACTACTATATTTAATTCCCTTCATAAACAAGCCATGCAAATGAGTTTTACTTCCAAAAAACCAATACAAATGGACTGCATGACTATTTAGACACTATAAAAAGTGTCTTTCTGTCCAAGGGGCTGATTTTAAAGAATGTCGAGTAATAAACAATAATGTAACCGTTAAAAAGTACTAAACCTAACTCCATAATCAAATAAAATGTATAAAAAACAACAATATGTTCAAGTTCCCTCTTACAGACCAAAAACGTATACCTTGGGTATACCGTTGTCGGTTTCATCTCCCATTTCCTAGATGAAGGCAACGAGAGGAAGCAGTTTTGAACCACTCTGAGCAGTTTACTTAACGCCTTGCTCAAGAACTGCTCGCGTGTTAACGTCGAGAGTAGAAAAGCAAATTCTCAGGAATGTACCGTCCCCGGTATCTTGTGAACACTTGCAGTGGACAGAAGAGGAATCACTGTAGCTAAAAGAAACATACAAGACAAATCATCTTAAGGAAATCCTGGACACACACTGGGTCTTTCTGTTGAAGCAAAAAATTAGTTTATTGACGTCATGTCGCAAAGGGCAACACAAGAAAAAGAAAAGTGACGGAAGAGGAAATAAATATTTACTGAACTTATGTAAAAGGTATGCGTTTTCTTTGTAGTGAAAAGCCTCCAAGCATTAGTAACATTTAAATTTCAATATTATTAAAAAATTTAAATGTACTTTACGTGTGCATTATTAAATATTGTTACATATTTTCAGGAATTAAAGCACTCATACATTCCGGCATTCTTCCTTAGTTTGCTGGAAATGCAGTTTGAACCGCTTGAGCATTAGAAAACAATATATGAAGTGTTTTGTTCTAAACTAATCTTTTGACATGTGTTTAGAAATCTTAAGTATTCAAGAGCGAATACATGGTGGTCATTTTTATTCATTTCTGCCCTCCGATTGAGCAAGAATGACGTCATAGTTGACTGGTGAGTCTATCTTGAAATCATAGTGCCCTCTACGCTGAAGCAGCGGCAATTTTTGCGGAACAGTAAGCAAATTACAGCGCTCTCAGTGTGGTTACTCTAGTAACTAATACAGCCAGCTTTCCCTGGATATGAACACAGAGCACCGCTTCTTCATGGTTGAATACTTCTTTCGTACCGGCATTTAAATTGGTGTGATATATAAATATAATTTAAACCGCTGCATAGAGGAGTTTATGCAACACTATCCGGCATTCAGACAAGTCCCTCAGAGCGTAATGTTGTCAAGTGTCCAGGTACCGTTAAACTGACATACTTATGTTTGTAGCATAAACGTCTTACGTTTTATCAGCATACGATATAATATTTTTGTCATTCTCACGTTTAATTAAAATGTCTATTAATGTTGGTATCCTTGTCTTTTAAAACCAATAGGTGCATCAAACATTTCGAAGATTAAGGGTCAGTTACACGCAAAAAGAGAGACACTGGATGTTATAAAGTGACTGGTCCCAATCTAGAAGCGATAAATAATGTTATGACAGAAAGGTCTAAGGCATACTTCTCGCAATACAGACAGTGTTTATGGGGAAGAGAAAAATGAAGTATAAGAAAATGGATACAGAAGACTATGTACTAGAAATATTTTCTTGTTTAGACTAGGATAAAAGTTTTGTATATATTGTAACACTAATTTATTTATCATTCCTAGAACATGTTCTGATAATTTTCTGGTTTGTAATGAAGTTACATTGTGAGGAAACTCTGGGTGATAAAAAAGAATTGAGATCAAATTGAAATATTTCTATTTTATGTGACAGATTTACAATATGCATATATATCTACTATAACAGAAAAACAGATGTTCATTGTGAAATAAGTGTTCATTGATTTATCATTTCGCATATTCTTCATGGTCTACTTCTATGGCTGCATAATTAGCTTTTCAGTGCACTGCAATGCAGTATATAGTTTTATAAAAATAGTTATCGTATCTACACACCAGGCGAAATTACGCACCTTTATATTACGCGGGAAAGACCCACCTCTCAAATAGTATATTTACCTGCCGGTAAGGGGAGACCTCAAAGCTGCTGTCAACACATCTAATACGATCGCAAGCCGCTAGGGGAATCGAATATAAACGTGCTCCATCTGCGATGTAATTGATGACATTAAGTTTTGCGCGGTAAAATGACAGATAAAAATGAACACCGAGTATTGTTCTAGTTATATTTGATTCAGTTTTTATAACACGAGAGTTTGTACAGGAAAGTTCGTTACTTAAGCTTTCAGCACTGTCGAAACTTGGCTGATCGTGGCTTTTAAAGTTTCTCCTGATTCTCTAAAAAAAATTGCATTGCAGTATAGTAGGACAAGAAAATAGTTAAATGTTTAAAAAATGAGATTGATAAATTATGCACTGTGCGATACATTACTTAACATTTCTGAGTGAATGGGTTGACTTATAATAGCATCTTGTAGTGTGACCAAGTTCCTACATTTGAAGGTCAAAACTGCCCAGGAAATCTATGGTGAGATGACAGCTGTTTATGGAAATGATTGTCCATCGTATGACACTATTGTGAGGCGGGAAAGGAATTTTCAAACTGGTCACATGTCCCTGGCAGATGAGCCAAGAGCTGGTAGACCGTCAATGACAGTGCTGTTACAGTGATGAAAGTGAATGTTTGATACTGGAAGACAGACGAGCAACCATCCAAATGATCATGAACGAGAAATACTTCGAAAATGTTCACAAAAATATGAGAGACTGTGCATCACACCTAGTCCTATCAAAAACAAGGTCGTTAAGCTATGTAGTTGTGAACGGGAGGTGCGAGGTTCAAATCCTATTAGGAACATCATCTACTTATGTTTATTCCACGTTTTCTTCAGTCTTCTCATTGGAATGTTTCTTTCTCAAACGGCCTTTTCCCAAATAACATTGTATTCCAACATTGTCTACCACATCTAGTGCCATGCGTAGTAAAAATAGACATTAGGTGCTACTAGTCCTAAATTTTGTGACAAATTTTTGTTAGTTTTATGACTTCACCAGTATGTAAACTGTATAGCTAGTGATGAGCTAGTCTTGCTAACAATTGAAATATGCTTTATTTTAATCCATAGCATTAAAAAATGTTTAAGGGAGGCAGAGACAAAGAAAAAAAATTGTAATTTTCAACAATAAAAAGCCAGGTTATTTGGATAGCCCTTGCTGTCTTCTGTGCAAGTCGACAGAAAAACAGCGCCCAGGTTAAAACTGCAAAGGAAAATGTCTCATAAATAATTGATTTTGAAACAGTATTTACTAATTTTGTGCGCTTCCATTCTTTATCTTATATTTATTATCGATATTTACATTTTAGCATTCAAAAAGGGTCATCTGATCGTGAGCGAATTAATATGTGGGGTTTAAGGGCCTGTGAACAGGTAGGTCATTTGGGCCCGGTCATCAAATATATTATAGTTTCAAATATGGCAAGAGTTATACAAATGAAAACAATTACCTGGAAGAAAAGTATGAAAACTACCCACTGGTAGTATCGATGGAGTTTCCAGTTGTCACGTCTAGCTCTGGAATTGCTCACTCCTGGGTACATGACATCCTGACCAACACGGCCTTGGAAGGCAGATGTCACCGAGTATGTGGAGTGAATCCAACAGAAGCTTTCCATCACATCCTTAGGTATATCGTTAGTATGCATGCAGTTTATGGGGTTGCCTACGTACTGGCGAGCTGCTAGAAGCAGGCAGAATACGAGAAGAATGCCTGAAGTTGCACGATAATGAAGTTTGAACACCAGTCCATCGCCACTTCCTATCTTTCGCACTTTAAAATATGAAGCTACACCTTTAAACACTTCCAACATCACCAAACAGAAAAGGTGAAAACAAATTTCACTGTTTTTGTTTTGTTTGTCCAACTTTCACTGTTAACTATCACCGATGCTTTCAGAGACTGGGTCCTCTTTATCCTCACACATTTCTATTTTCTTATTACCTTTTTGAGGAAACAGGTAAATTTTACTTCAGTGCAACAGCTGTTTTCATTCACTCACTACGGAAAAGTTGATGACTCAAAAATAAGATGAGTGCATCATGGAAAACATCCTTCCTTCTTCACCGCACTAACGACAAACCAGATAATTCCTCGCATTATCAAGGAAACATTCTCTTCTGCCATTCAATGGCTGACTGAACCGAGGAAGAATGAGCGAGGTCGTTTATTTAGAAGTGAGGTGTCGTCTTACTTACCACCCTCTTGCTAACAAATGTTCCTTCACAAGAGGTCCATTGTAGTGCCTTGGACGTTACTGGTGTAGATTTCTGCGACTCTTTACCGAAGAGACGAGGTGAAAACACTCTCTGATCACAGTTTGAGTTACACAAAGGTTTTGATCAGAGTTGATCCTTGAGGATACGGATATAAGCCACCAGTTGCATAAACGTAATCATGATTTTCCTCGTCTGTGACTTCGACATTTTAAGACTACGAAAATTATATACATTTCAGTCCCATCATTAGAATTCTTTGCAAGAAAGTAGGTTTTGTGTTGTAAGGATGAACAGCTTTTAGAGAATAGCTCCAATTAAGGATTCGGCAGCCTAATTGAAGAAACAGTGCTTTAATTTTAAATAAAGTACCTCTAATTCATCACTGATCAAGGTAACACCGCATGATATTCCTCTCCTGTTTCCGAGCTCATCATGCATTTCAGTCATCTGCTTCATAGTTGTAGGGGTAGGCAACAGTGTTCGGTGGGTTCCGTGGATGTTCGCTTTGTAAAAGATTCTTCCCTGAAACGTTGGTTGGATTACCCAGTCAGAAACTACATTCGAGTCGGCACTGCTGGGAGTTAGGGGCTTGCGGTTGCGGTCAGATGGACTGAACTAGAAACGTTGGGGACCCCGACAATACTTGCGCCTACCGTCACTTGATCTGGTCGACTTTCAGATCTCTCCCTTCAGCTCTCCCTCCCAAGTATCACAGAATAAGCACAAAGGTCCGTGAAGTTAGGTGATGTAGCACATATGAGTATCTGTTGGGTAGATGAACAATGCATCCCACACAAAAATTAGATATCAATATTTCACCTGCTTCAGATCCCTCACTCCGAGGAGCCCAAGTCATTCCTAACACCAGCATTGGTGAGAAAGTAATACATAAAAATTTTCACCGCAAATATGTACCTACATGTAATTAGGCCCAAGAATTCAAAAAAGACTTTTTGTATAAAAACGTCCCTGTGTATGTCTCTTAAAAGAAGATTTTCAAACAAATTCCAGAATCCCAGATTTCCATTTACATGGGAAACTTAACCAATTTTTAGTTCCTCAAAAATAGCTAATAATTTTGTTTAGAATACCATGTATTCAGAATTTACATACTAAATGAAATATATACATAGGTGGTCTGAAAAGTTTCCAACCTAATAAAGATACAAGACATTTTATAGAATTCTTTTCTCTGCAAAATAATTGTTCACAAACGTGGTTGCCTCTTCATTTGACGACAATCTCTGACCTCCGAGCGCAATTTTCAGATGAGGGAACAAAAAGAAGTCGCTTGGGGCTAGATCTAGTGAGTAAGGCGGATGGTCAAGCAATTCAAACCGTAATTCGTGGATTTACCACTGTAACCGCTGAGGTGTGAGACGGTGTGTTGTCTTGGTGAAGTAGGACTTTCTTTCTCTGCAAATGAGGCTGTTTTCCCGCAAATTCTGCCTTCAGCTATTCAATGAATGATACGTAGTATGCTCCTGTAATGTTTTTTTTTTTTTTTTTTTTCCTTTTTGAAGAAAATCGATTAAAATAACTCCATGACTATTCCAAAAAACAGTCGGCATCACTTTTCCGCCAAAAAACAGTTTTTGCTTTTTTGGAGCCGATTCCACTATTTGGACTGTATTTTTGTTTCGGGCGTATAATGGTGTATCCAAGTTTCATCTACAGTAATTAATCGGCGCCAAAACGCGGATTTTCATAATAACGGGTTATATCCCAGTTACAAACGACGGAGAACAGAGAAAGGCCTGTGAATTTAAGATAAAAATAGAGTCCAGCAAATGTTAAAATAGCAATAAAAGCTACAAAATACGTTAGATTAAAAGAAAAGATGTTTTCATTATAAATATGACCCTCAAATAGCTAAAATTAAATATTATTTATTAAAAATTTACTTTAAAATATTTGACACTATATAAACATGTTAACCTTATGAACATCACTGTATTACTCGAGAGAGCGTTGAGGCGTATCGACCTTCAGGTGACCAGCGCTTCGAACGTCTCTCATCGGGACTTATCTGGACGATTAGAAGAGTGAAATATTAGTAAGTTGGTGTACAGTAAGTTAGAAATACAAATAGAGCAACGTGTGTCTATATGATATACTTTCTCGCGCCTGCCGATGTATGACACATTGCTGTCCAGAAGACATGATTATACCTGAACAGATTATGCATACACTGAACTCACCGTGTATGTACGATAAGCTGAGGTAAACATCTGTGTTGCGAATTTTTCCCGATACGCTTTCTTGCTTTGCCATGTAGTATTTGTAAGCCGAAAGCTAGAATTGCAAAATCACACATTCCAAAGGCTACTGAAGTATTACCCATTACACGAAGCATAGTCATTGACACCTAACAGAAGAGAAAAGGGGTATTGTCCAACTGAATGGCTGTTGGTGTTAAGGTCAAGGCCTATGTGTTCCAATCACGTGACTTTCTCTACTCATTCTTATACAAATATGCTTACAAAACCATGTCCTTCTGTCTACTACATAGATTATTACACATTTATTAAACGTTTATAGGAATTACTTTATTTCAAAATTTCTTGTAGGCATATTGGGAATAGGAGAATATAGTAGGCCTAAGTGATATTCAAACCCTTTAAGAGCTGGTTGCTACTGGTGGTTTTCAAATTCTCTCTCTCTCTCTCTCTCTCTCTCTCTCTCTCTCTCTCTCTCTCTCTCTCTCTCTCTCTCTCTCTCTCTCTCTCTCTCTCTCTCTCTCTCTCTCTCTCTCTCTCTCTCTCTCTCTCTCTCTCTCTCTCTCTCTCTCTCTCTCTCTCTCTAACCTCTCTCTCTCTCTCTCTCTCTCTCTCTAACTCTCTCTCTCTCTCTGCATGAACAGACTATAGAAAACATGAATAATGATTTCGTATTCGTAGCAAATGCATATAATAAAAACAGCATAGTAAGATTTTCTCTTTATCTTACAATTTACCAATTATGCAAGTCATTAAGGGAATACTCCCAGAATATTCAAGATAAACATTTTAAGTGATTAATTTATCTTAAATATACGTCATATATATCGTCATACACATCTTTGATAAATCAAAATTTTTGAAACATGGTGGCATGTAGAAATGTTTTTGTTTTTTAAATTATTTTTAATATCTCCATGTCCATCCTAGGAAAAGGCTGTGTTATATTAAACAGACTTTTCGTTTTACATTATGCTGTTCACACATAGTCGCACGCACGCACACACATATTTGTAGTTACTTCTTAGAGTGATATTTTTATTTAATATTTTTTTTTAATGTAGAGTCCAAACATGTACTTCTGGTGTAATCTATCAATAGAATTTTTGGGTGGAAATCAATTCTTCTTGAATTCACTCTAAGTACACAGTAGAGAAAGTAAGGTTGTTTTCCTCAGTTTTCTGAAGCAAGTACAATAATAAATTGATTATCATAGGCAGTTTGCAGCCCTAATATTGTCAGTGTGTAAAGCAAATCGCCCTTTAATTTTTAAATACAAATCTCTCCAAAACTTAGAGGAAACTATTAGGATAATAATTTAACAATTAATTAGAGAAAATGTAAAACATGATACATCACGGTTATTGCTCTTTCTGTCTCGATATTAATCGAAGTTTTGTGGCTTCTAAACTCCTATTTTACCTTGATATTTGAAGTCATTCTGGTAAACAAGTTGTATAGTTATAAGACGTTAAGTGGTAAGTATACAAAGTTGCACTGAAGACGCTACCGATGCGTTGCTGGATATTTCCGGACTTGCGAATATGTAAGCAAAGAGAAATGCGTTAAATCGCTCGTTGCATGCAGTGATGAAATACGTTTCCGCGGTTACTTTTATGAGTCAAATTCTGAGACACGGCTGGGCGCGCTAATGATACTAAGTCTGCCGACACCCACGTGCCTGACGTAGTAAACTTCCTGGTGATTCTCGGTCGCGCCATAAAACAATTACTGCTTGCTTACCTATAGTAAGTAGACGAGGTCCTATATTCCACTTAAAAGTTTGATTTCGAGATTTACCGAGCACATGTGGTTTGGAGGCTCTCTAAATATTAAAATAAAATTGGAATAAGGTTTGTTCAAGATCTTCAGCCAGGTGAAAAGACGATTAGAAATCGACGTTTCTGGAGCGTACATCGCTCCCATCGTCAGGACATTTTTAAGAAATGTTATAAACACTAAACAGATATAACACAAAACACTACTAATACTCGCAACACTAAACAAAAGACTGCAGTAAATTAAATGCCAGGTCAGGAGATGACGTGAATGCAGAAAATGAATTAGGTCAAAGAAACGCAACTATGTAACTTGATATCAAGATGTATAGATCTGTGCTTCTTAAGCCGACTGATTTCCATTTTAAGGCCGGTTTCCAAGAGGAGCTGAAATGCAATAAGTACAAAAATTATTTTAGAAGTAAACTACTCATTTTTCGACATATCTACGGCACAATAAACAGGAATCTGAAAACTAAAACTAGAAAATAACGTAATGGCCATGCCTTTCTTCCTTCCTTTATGGATCTGCAACATGGATATTAACACAAACTGAGATTCCTAAGACCAGTAAAAGGATGCACCCCTTTTAATAAAATTTATATAGAAAATATAAGACAAGAATTAGAAATAGTTTCTCTGGAAGAAAAAGGTATACGTTATATAAATAAATGGAAACAACACCGTGAAAGAATGTCCTCAGAGATGAACCCAAGAAAAGCATTTTACTAGAGGCTTAAAGGAAGGAGACATCTGGGAAGACCTTGAAAACGATGATCAGATACATTCTGAAGCCGAAACAAGCATTTATGCCCAATCCTTGAACTGAAGAAGAAGAAACTCTTCCCATGGTGCGACCTAAAGATTTTCAGGAAAATTCCTGCAACCCTAAGTATTCTTTACATGTAAAACTTCCGGTGTTGTTTATTTTCTCTTGTTTTGTTTTATCTTTTGTTTTATGCAACTGCCGAATTTTAAAGTTATTACATGAAAAATAAAATGCATAACTTGAATTTGCTGTAGTAATTTTCATTCTAAACTTATAATTATTAAATTATTACAAGATGAAAGTAAAAGCACCATAACGTTTTTCTTGCTATTAAATTTAATTAAAATTATCTTTAAAAGAAAAGATTTAACCTCAATTTTTAAATTATAGTTATACTAGAGCAACTAATAACACTGGGCAACAAAAAGTAATTTTTGAATGTTTCGAGCACTTCATGAGGCAATTCCTACTAATTTTGGGTTGAGAAAAACAAATGTGGCAATGAAGATTCTTATTAGCTCTAAGTTTTAATGATATACACAAGATGCAAGTATTACATATTAACGGATTGAGAGAAAAGGATACATTTTAATTACATACATGCTAACATACATGCATTTGATTTTTAACTGGTAATTACATGCTAAGAGTTCTAAATTTCTGGAAAAATACTTCTCAGATAGTGGTGTCTGAAGATAATCATGTGGTGGCCCATTGACTTCGTCGTCTTTTAGCTTGCCTCTTTTGATGGAGTTCCGCAGAATCCCTATACAAATACCAACGGTAATCCGCAAGCATTGCTTCAATCCAAGTCTAGGTGGGAGTGGAGAAAATGGATCTTAATGGACATGTTGCATCCAAGGTTACGATATTTTTGCAGAAGCACTGTCACCAAATGCTTGTAGTCGTCATAGTTTTTGCTGCCTAAAAATCCATGAACAACACCCTTGAAGGTTTCCCAAGCTTCCTTTTCTTTCCCTTCTAAAATTTGGTCAAATGCACGATCCTTTACAAGTTCTCTTATTTGCGGTCCAACAAAAATGCCTTCCTTAACTTTTGCATCACTTAATATACATTTCTCTCTGACTGTGTTTTGTTATTTGGCAGGTGTGCCAACTCCCAAAAGAAATCCCCAAATTTAAAATCTTCACTCTAAAAAATGAAATGTCACTTTATCTTCAAAACAAGAGCTAATCTATTATTTTTATGGTGAGTTTTGAATTCAGAAGATGGAAATACATGTAAATTCACTATTTTAAGCACGAAACATTTTCATTGTGGCCCAGTTAATTATTGCTTTCCCATTTTGGAACCACAGGACTCTTTGATTTGCATGTAATTATTGCAACTACATTGGAGGATTTATATGAGAAAGGACCTTCCGAAAACTGAAGTGCCCCGACTTCCGGCATTTTTGGGGAGTGCCGCAGTTAAGAGTTAGTTAACTGTTCCATTTATACCCCGCCTTTAACTTCAATGGTCATATCGGAGGCCGTTCTCCCCAATTTAAGATTTGTTTCCATATATTTTACTTTAATGCAAACGTAGCATAGGAATTGTTGTGTTAAAATTTTCCATTCGCTTTCTGGTGTGTTGATAGATATTAATGGTTCCCTTAACCCAATTTGTAATTAAATAAAAATATTACATGTCGCAGTTTCACAATTCTCTCCATTCATTACTAATTCACAAGTAAGCTGTTTATATGGTAGGATACGTATATACAAATACCTACAAATACTACAATCAGCTTTAACTCAGTAACTAATAAGGCAACAAGTGCATTAAACAGGCATTAATTTTTTTATTATTAGTCCTAATTTAATTGACATTTTATTAAGTTGAGATGTTTTAGGTCCGATACATTCGAACAGTAATCCTTTTTCTGGATCTTCAATATTTTTGAATATTTTTGTAGTAACTATGAAATATATCAAACTGTAGTTTCGCGCTCGTATAAAATGATGTTCAGAGAGTGACCTCATGCCTTTCATTTTTCTATTTGAATCATTTGATTGTTTATGAATATATTTAATTTCTATATATTGTGCGTAAACCGGGTCATTCTTTGTAGGAATAGGTTTTACTGAATATACACAATGAAGTTTCATCAAACTTAAAACACTAAGTTTGTTTTTAAAGGGGACATCAATATTAAATTAACAATTACTTCAGGTTATTGTGGGGAATAAATGTTAATAAGAGCATGTTAAAATATTCATAATATATAAAATCAATTAGTAGTAATTCTTAAGTTATGCATATACTGATGAAAGCTACACAAAAAATAAATAAGGCACCTCTCCTGAGCAGAATTAAATTCTAGAAATAAGAAAATATAGCATGACGTACAAAGGTAACGAAGAAACTCTTGAGACTTAATGAAGACAAACAACAAAATTAACACATATTTATAGATTTAACATGTATTTCCCATTCTAAAAAGATGGGTGTTATTATTGATGGTGTAGTGTTCGATAATATATCTACAATACTTTTTAGGCAATTTAAAAGCAGCAGAATCCAAAAGTAACGGTTTATTTGTTATTTATTTTAGAGAAAGTAATCATATACCGCATTTTATATTAATTTCTCTGTCATTAACCATCGTGGGTCGTGATTCACCTCAAGATTGCAACGAATAAGATTCACGATACTGAGAACCTTTATGGAAATTTTCTGCTATTAAACTTTTTGATTAATAACACAAAAACTCATTACATTCTAGAAGAAAAGTCAATATTTCACAATGGAATTACGTTGGAATTCTATGTATTTAGGAGAAGGATACCTTGACCACTGTGACCTATATAGGTCTACTGTGAGTGGCACCCCCAGGAGGAAGGGATGAAGTGAAATAACCAGAGCAGGCTACAGGAGTGGCAGACAACGAAATTCATAACAGTTCCAGGATGGAACATCCGTTCCACAACTCTCTTGACCAAGCAGTACCTAGTACCCACAGGGAGTGTTCATTGCCTTGGGCAAGCATTCGCACCCCAACTCTAAAAACTTAAAAGCACGATTAAAATGAAAAGGAAACTAATAAAATGGAAATAACGAAAAGGAAATCATCATTCTGTAAATCCACTCCAGCACTTCACTTTCCACGAGCGAGAACCTTTAAACCAAGCCTAACCCTCGTTACCATATTTCTACGTATTTCCTTCCCCATCATTTTTAATCTTTCTATACAATCTATGGTTCTCTTAGCCATAATACAGGTAATTTTAAAGCTTACTTCTTCTTCTTCTTCTTCTTCTTCTTCTTCTTCTTCTTCTTCTTCTTCTTCTTCTTCTTCTTCTTCTTCTTCTTCTTCTTCCACAAATTACCAATACCAGTTTGTTCCTGCATTTTTATTGTCCATTTCAAACTCCTCTTCTACAAACAAGCACTACTTAACAAAATTATGTTCTTCCATTGATCTCACCCAACACCATTAATTTCGTACATTTATATTCCTTAAGCCTTTACTTCCTGTTATTGCCAACACGACATTGCTACCCTTTTAGGTGATACTATCATAAATAGTCCTTAGCACATACTATGTAACACATCATCAATTAACCGTCCCACATTCTCATTTCATTAATATGTTATCCTCCATTATTGCCTTATTAAACCTTTTTTAATCATTTGATATGCATTCCAGGTATTTTACATATATACAGATTATTCACTTCATAGAAACATTGCCTTCAGCTTTTGAAATAATATAAAATGTAAAACAAATGCTATTTTGTATTTTTTCGCAAAAACAATAATACAAATGTTCCATAGTCTGTTTTTCATACAATGAATCTCATTTGTTACAGAATTAAAGTGTCTTATACTCCATGATAGTAAAACAAAATTAATTATGTGAAGATTTAATAAATATACTATTTTCTATAAAAATAAAAACAAATAATTTTGCCATTTTTTATTTTATTCTTTTTCTAATATTCTTAAAAACATTGTTGTGTATAAATGAAGAAAATTATTTTCCATGTCAAATCCGTACTTCCTGTCATTCCCATTTCCACTCTGTAGAGTTATGAAAACATACTTAAGAACCAGGCAATGCTGACGTGTTTTAAGAGTGAATCAGCATCGATAAAAATAACTGTTATAGAGATAGCAATTTTCTTGTTCATCCAGCCGTTAACATCAGATTCACTTCCTTCTGGGCGTCCACGTGACGCAGTTGGTTACATCTGAAGCACATGGGATTTGACAGCCCTTGTCTTTTCTCATAAATGCAGAAGAAATTAATCGATACAAAGTCTTATATCTCTACTAAGTAACTTAAAAGGTAAAATGAGAACAAAGAGAGTGAACATCAGGTTTCACAATAAAGTGGCACGATTGTGGAAATAGTAAATCTGTGAGGTTCTTTTAAGTTTACTATAACAATTACCAACATTTTAGCGAAAAGTTTTACACTGTTTAGTGGCTTTATATTTCGTAGAGCTGACAGAAAGCATAGGATAAGAACTGAGGAATACCTTGTCCGGATTCTGAACCTTCTTCATCGCTTTCCCACCAAGATTGTGTTACCCCCACCCTAGCATTCACAGAGGGTAGTGCCGGCATGAGTGGCGACTAGTGAAAGCTGATAATTTGATTATTCTTCTACTTATTGCTAACCAACTCCACAAAAGGAAACAAAAGGGAGCATTAGTTCCTTGACTCAACTGACAGCGTTCCTTTGTAAACCTTTTCCAGAGTAACCTCAAAACAAAGTCGTGTAGACAAGAGAAACTCTTACATTTAACATATGTATGGAACAATCCAATAAATTTATTTAATAAACACTTTATGAAGTTTTTAATTATAAGTAGGTGCGGATTTTGTCTTATTTGCCTATTTGATTCCTTTGTTCAGAAACGTAGGCTTTTAAATTATAAGCACGTTTTCTACAATTATTAGCCTAATTTCTTAGTTTTATAGTGCCTATAAATGCCTATTCTGCTTATTAGTGCCTAAAACTGCCTTTTTAGCCAATTTCTTCTGCTTGTAATTTGTGACAACAGCTTTTGCATTTGTTGGTTTCAACGTGAAGTTTTCGGGGAAGAGAAATTTCGTACTGCTGCACATTGGATATACAAAAAGGGGTTTACTAAGGAGACACATCTGTGCAAATTGGCCCAAAACTTACAAAATCAAATTTATTTTTTTGTTTTAAAGTTAATATAGACATACTTCAATAATATAAAGCTTTTTTTTCTAGCGGCACTACAGAAAACGTCACATGGCTGTTTAAATAACCCTACACCTGTATCGTAGCTGCTATTACGTAATTTTAACCTCAGATTTCTCAGATTCCATATTTTCTACATTTTCCTAGCTTCAAAATGTTCCACAGGATGCAGTTTTCTATTAACATTCCTCTAAGGACAACTCCATATTAAGTGTACCCATTTACATTTGTTGTGTTTTTGTTATTTGTATTCATAAGCATTATAATGCCTACTTTCGCCGGCCTCAGTAGCGTAGATGGTAGCATGTCCACCTCACGTTCAAGAGGTCCCGAGTTCGAATCTCGGTCAGGATGAGTTACCTGGATAAGGTATTATCCGGGGTTTTCCCTTATCCTGCAAGACAAATGTCGGTAACTCTAAGCTCCATGAATCCTGGACTCATTTGAGCTTCATTCCACCAATTTCATTCACCGCCCGATTTGACTTAACGTTGGAGGACGTAAATTGAAAAGAAAGAAAGAGAGAAAGAGAGAAAATAAGAATTGTTAAATAGGTATGATTATTTTTTCTCTTCGTTGATATAGCGAAAACAAATACTTCAGATAGGTACAGATCATTAATAGGTTAAAATGGGTGCATAAACTTATACCCCAAGCATTAATTTTTAAAATTACAATATGTGGGACATTTTGAAAATAGCCTGTAATTTACATATAAACTGTTTATTCCTCAGAAACTAATGTAACTAGAAAGCTGAAACTTGGTATTATTCCATTCTTAATCTATCATAAAATTAGATGGTATAAATTTGAAACAAATCCAACAAAAGCTTCAGATATTTCAATTTTCACCCTTATGTTCCCTCCCCCCAAATCCAGGTTTTTGTTTTTTGACATAGTTAATTACTCCACACCTTTCTGCACATTGTGGTTCTTACTTAGTGAAGTGGATTTATATGTATTTTAATTATACGACAGTATCTGTTGCCTTAACTTGCTTTGGAGCCATTTATGAAATTTGGAATAAATGTAGAACTATTTCGCCTAGGGAACCGCAAAATAGTATGTGTGTAGCGAATTTGTTGCAGCATAAGTTGCGATGATTGTCATTTTGTTATAGTGCATTTATAGTGCATTTTAAGAGCCATTTTGCTAAAACTGTGTATTTCTAAGTGTTTACTTAGCAAATTTTTAGTGCCTATTTAAGTGTCTATTTTTTCCAGTTTTAGTTCCTCTTTGCCTGCCTATTTCACACATTTTTAGTGCCTATAAATCCTAATTATAAGTTACGTTTCTCCTTCACTTGAGCACTAAAGTTCACAAAGCATCTCAATTACTTCACTAATTAAGTTTTTAAAAGCAGTTTAATACTTTAGATTTGGCAACGGGTTTTGCTATTACATATACATTAAAATAAGTTGTATTAGTTCTTTATATTTATAAGACTTTTCATGATATGAGGACCAGATTATTGATAGACAGCATCGAGAGGTTTAATCTCAATCTCTAAGACTGGGCTATTATATTATTACCTTTATTATAGAACAGCAAAACGAGACCCGTACTTGAATGAAATGGCCCAGTAATTTGATACACATTATTAAATACAGAATGTTTCAAAACGACACTGAACGAACATATAGAAGTAGTTGCTGCGCTTCTATGTAACACATATAGATAGTTTTGCCGCCAATAGAGCCGCATAAAATAACACTCCAAAATGAGTGTGGATTAGGCAGTCACAGGAACAACGACGCGTGCCTCACGCTGTCAGAGTTTGCAGGTATAGGTCACACGCCGTGCCGTGTGCTGTAGCTATTTGTAAACATACCGGCACACTCCACAGTAGCTTGCTTGCTACTCTTAAAAACTTCTGTGGGTTATGAAACAGCAATAAAAAAGCAATTGCTTAATTATTGCTTATGAGTGTTTAACGTGTTCCAAAGTTCCGTTATAGCAGTCCATGATGGCAAACAAACTGGTGGACATATGCAACTTAAACTTTTTAGAGGGAAGTTAATGTTAGTGAGATTGAGGATGGAAGCATTGAATGACTAAACAGAACATAAAACAACATCAAAGAACTGTGGATAAATTAACCAAAACTAAATGCCTTATGCAATGAGACGAACATTTTATTTCACGTGTCTGATAATGCTAAATAAAGCATTTGTAACTGCAAATGAAGCTGTTGATATTTACAGTAAGTGGTTGAAAGTATTGTACAATTAGGATCATAACAAAATGTTCTGAAGTAAAACAAATAACTATTATCATTCATGTAACTATTTTTACAATTCATATTTGTAATGAAACTAACTTAATCGTGCGTTCGTTGAACTTCCTTCAGCACTTCCATCCATCAAAACCATATCCATCATTTCGGCGTTCGTATAGCGCTCCATATTGCTTGCATTTGCTATCTAAGTACTCGCAAAATCCTCCCTGTTAGGACGGAATGTATAGTTTTACACTGAAGAGCAGCCTCGCAACTGTCCGAGTTATTAGTCGACTTTTTCACAAATAATTTCCCTTTGCCCCATTACCTGAAAGGTAGGCTAGGATCACTGATAAAGAGCAAGGAGTTATGTTTTTGTTTTCGTGGCCGGTGCGTCCCAATAACAACTTTTGAGGTTCGCACTCCAGTGGTTCCTGCGCTGCCTAATCACAAAATCATGTAATATTTAATGCTGCATAAAATTATACCGAACAGAACTTCGAAGCTGTGACACCAAAATTCGGACAAGTTAAGTTATAAACTACGCAACGGCTATAGTCCTTCGGTGTCGTTTTGAAACAACCTGTATATTTTAGTTAATTGATGGAAATTAATCATTTCTTCACATTAGGCGTGTATAGGCTAAGATTTTTTATGGATAGAGTCAACATGAAAAATTCGATGCCATGGCCGGGATTTGAACCACGGATCTCCTGGTTTCCGTCCAGTCACCATTGAGCTACATGGTCAAAGTGCCGACCTGACATTGTTATCCATTTGACTCATGTATATATCGATAAAATGGAATATAAAAACCTGTGGACCATTTGATGTTATAATAATACATTTAGACATCAATTTGGGTAAAATATATTATAATTGATAAAATAATTTCATACCGTTACTGTAATAGTGAATTATGATGCTTACAGAAAACTACAACATCATAACAACAAACTCGTTGCTGAATGCCTCATTCTAACTGCTGTTAAAAAAAAGATTTGTAAAGACAACATAATTCTGTCTGTTTTTGCTCTAGCAATCTAAACATACTGTTACGACAAATGAAGACCCTTTTGATCATAGTGGATATGACCTGTTTCCAAAAAGTAGAATGTCGTTAATTGTTGGTCGTCTTTTTAGTGATTATTCCTCCATATACACACATATTCGAGTAAACGGGATACTGTGTGTTATACATTAGCAGCTGGGATTCGAAAGACAGGCCGTATCTTGAGAAAGTTATATTCGACATTTACGCGAGAGAAGACTCTTGAGAACAGGTGAGGTACATAGATATTAGTACCGCGATGAAAAAGCAGCAGAAACAATTTATAGGTCGAAAAATATACGCGCGAACAGAGTAGTGATATATTAGTGTGTGAACAGCTTTATTTTATATTTGTGCTCTGAAGCTGCAAATACTCCTTTCGTTTTTGTTAATGCATCCAGAGACTTTCTATTTTATTTCTATTATATTGTGACTGCGTGGGTTACGTAGATGCGGAAATCTGGTTTGCAGAAATTTAGAACTTTTGCTGCAGTAAAAAGACGTGAAATTGTCAGTCAGCTGTCTTCGAGGTGACTCGGTGTTTTTTGCTGCACGAAAACAAATGAAATAAATCACTGCGGTACACTTCAATCGTCGATTGTCGCAATAACCAACAAACAACTGCCGCTCCTAACACCTTGCGGGGTATTTACACCTCCCCAGCCTTTGTTTCTAGAAAGTCACAGGCCTTTCGAGAACTTTAGTTGCAGCAACAATGGGCAGAACGTTCTGGAGCCTCTCTCTGTCTTTTTCTCTATTATCAAGCGCCCAGCTCCGGCCTGTGGCAGCAGCACAACAATGCCACACGCTGACAATACATTAAAAACAGCAAATGAGAGAGGTTTTTGATAAGTAGTCAGGCCCATATAACTGCATACTTGAATATGAATTATTGACAAGATGTTCTGTGCATTATTTTACATTCAAGAGACGTAAACTGTGTGCAATAAAAATAAAAATTAATGTAAGTAATCGATATGGTTTGTATATGTTAATTATCCGATTATTGATTTCCCAAAAACTTACATATTTACAAACATTTACATACATATTCACAAATAAAAAAATCATGTTACTTGGACATATAGACACTGAAATATTTAGAACATATCTCAATTTGTAGAAGAAGCCTTTTCCAAAGGGTAGAGGACTTGCAAATGTTTCCGTGAAATTCATAATACAAAATAGCAGTTTTTAAAGATGCATTTAAACTGTAAGTATAATGCCCATAGTATTAAACTACATGTCAAAATAAGAAGAGCATTCAGATTTATAAGAAGACATATAAACTAACTCTATAATATTTTAGCAGTTTGAGTCATTTAGTCTTTCTTGAATGAATATTCGCAAATATAGTGTGATCCATACAAATCTGAACCAATTCAATAGGCCATAAGTTTTGAACCAATAATAGAACACACGTACAACTTTGGGAGAATATAATACATAAATGGGAGATTATATTACACTATTTATATCTCAGAGAAAATGTTGGAGTGTCCTACACCAGCATCCATACATGTTTGCACTCGTCTCAACATATTCTCTGAAGTTTTATGGAGAGTATCCTCACCATTGTTACTTATTTCGGTTCGAATGGATTTCTTGAGAACACCAATTTTCCGTGGCCTATTCTTGTACACTCTATTTTTTAGATACTCCCGCAAGAAAATGTCCGGTGAGGTTAGGTCAGGGGATGTGGAGGGCCACAGACCTTTTGAGATTATTCGATTATCAAAGAAACTGGTTGCAAGTTCCATGGTGTCATTGGATGTATGGCACGTTGCTCCATCTTGCTGGAAATAACCTTCTCTCAATTCGATATCATCCAGCTGCTCCACAAATGTCTTGAAGATAGTCATACAAACTTCAGTGTCTACAGTCATATCAAAGAAAATGGGACCAACGATCCATAGATGCTGGTCGAGGACACTTCCAACATTTTCTCTGTAACGTAATCTCCCAATTGGGTAATATATTCTCCCAAGTTGCACGTGTGTCCTATTATTGGTTCAAAAGATATGGTCTATTGAAATAGTTCAGATTTATATGGATCGCTCATACATGCAAACAGTTTATTTTATTTTATTTGGTTTTTTTTTCACAAGCCCTCATAATTGCTTGAGGGCGAATACTCTGTATCAAATTTCAAATGAAATACCGATATTCCTCTACCTTTAAATACGTGATAAGAAACTGAAACATAAAGTACTCCCATGTTCTCTAAAGTGTTCTCTTATATCTAAGGCCTCTTAATACAATGGTAACAGAAAGCAAACGACAATTAACCTTATTTCTTTATTTCTAATGTTTTAAACGTTTATACCCATTGGGACATACAACTCGGGCAGCATTGAAAAACCATCCCCCTGTATAATTCTTTATAAACCAAATTTTAGTTGAAGGTTTACCAGCAAACTTTTTTACCACCAACTGACTGTGTTTACAGTGATAATATGAAGGTAACATTTGAAGCAGACGACAAAATTGAAACGTGGGCGTCAGTGAATTGTTCTGCCAAATGTTCAGTCTCTCTTTGCATTGTTATTGTCCATGTGCCAGCTAAGTGAAGGTGATGATAAACGTGTTTACGTTTAGCCAACATTTACAGCAGACCAAGTTCTCAGAAACCTTGGTTAACAAAAATAAGGTGCAAGTCACTTATATTTTTCCATGGTGAATAAGACATCTATCACTCTCAGCAACGGAAATGGATTAACGCTATCTACAGATTCTTGTTAGATAAGATTAGTAGTGTGGATACGTGCTTTAAGAATGATACTTGATTATTAGAGTGAGGCAGAAAGAAATTGCTGAAATATGAATTTTGTTTGCCAAAAATGAATATTATCAAGAAGCAAATTGCAGCTTATTATGAAATACACCTATATTTAAAAGACAAAATATCTTATCCTTCAAAGTTTTTGCTGTAAGTTTGCTTCCGTAGAAGGGTTTGTAGATAGTTTTCCTTCATAATTTAATTTAATAAATTATATGATTTTCCTCATTGCGATAGACATGAGCATAAAGAAAATATGAAGAAATATGAAGCAATATATATTTATTTTATCAAAATATGAAGAAATATGAAACAAAATTTATTTACTTTATTAAAATATGAAGACATGATTATTTTAATAAAATATGAAGAAATATGAAACAAAATATATTTATTGTATTAAAATATGAAGACATATGATCATTTTACCAAAATATGAAAAAAATTGAAACAAAATATGTTTATTTTTCAAAACTTATGAAATATTAAACATTTCATCATATACATTGAATTCTTCACGTTGAAGAACAGAAAAATATATCAATTCTGATATTTTGCCTAACATTTTGCAAAAGCCTTTTCCTTTTCCTTCGCTTTCTTGCATAAAAGACGTTCATTTATGGTGGGAAACCTACCATCAGGTAATATGCCATGGCATATCCAACAAAACTGCTAACGAATAATAATAATAATAATAATAATAATAATAATAATAATAATAATAATAATAATAATAATAATAATAATAATAATAATAATAATAATAATAATAATAATAATAATAATAATAATAATAATAATAATAATAAAGAAATCTGTAATTGCAGCTTAGATCTTCGATTCCATTTAAGAAGATAAACTTCTCCGCCACTTATGTTCCAGGTAGCAGTGTTAAAGAAGTTGCATTGCACCCAAAAGTTCTATATTTGGTTTCGGAACGTATATTGTTTCCTCAATGGACAAGTAAATTATATTACATACGTTATTTATAAGGCTCTAACAACAAAAATTGATGTAATGGCTCGAAAAGATAATAGAAATTCTGTATAACTTGTCAAAATATAAATTATTTCACTCATGTAGAACGTGACCAATCCGTGACTGAAATTATTGAATTTTGGGTAACCACAGATTGTCAATTCTTTCACTTTTATTATTCCAGTGTTATTATTTTCGTTTTTATCATTTCGATGTGCATATTTTCTTGGTCCCTCCCTTTCTCTGTTTGACATTTATTTTATTTTATTTTATTTATACTTTAAATTGATCATAATGCGCGTATTTGTTATATGCCTGGTGGCTCAGTGTGTGGCGAACAATTAGCCTCCCTTTTTTCTCAAAAACAATATTATATATAATATATTTAATATATGCAATCTTCTTCACTTCAGGGATTAGACATTTCTGCCTGTTTTGTCCTCGCATTCCATCAACTATTCCCATCTTTTTCTAGGGTGACCTGCATCTCTTCTTCCGCGAGGATTGCATCTTCTTATTAAAACTGGTACTCTTTCTTCGTACATTCTATTCATACTGTCGCGAACTCGTTATCGCGATAGCGCGGCCGACGCACAGATACAGATAGCGCGGGGATAAAAGGTTTGCCGAGGCAGATAAAGTTAGATAACTAGAAGATTCTAGTGCCTTCTTGTTCATTCCAGAACATGAATGGCCGTATATAAAAGAAGTCGTGGCTAGTTTATCGAGTCGTAATGAGAGAGTCGAACTGGAAGTTGAGAGTCGTCCGCCTGCAGCAGTGTTTTGAAAGAGAACTCTTGTTTGTGGTCAACGACCTTGTCGACTGTATTTGTCTGTTACGTAATTCTGCTACTGTAAGGGTTGACCAAAGTGTATTTCTACGGAAATAAAGAACATTTTAATTTCTGCAAATTCGACTTTTAATTCTACGAACACACAATGTTACAATATGTTCTTTCCAGTTCTGTATATTTTCTTCTATTTTGTCCTGTAGTTTATATATACCTTATTACTCTCGAATAGTCTACATTGATATTTTTCTTTTTTCCCCTATTTTGTATTTTTTACACAAATACACTGCACACGTAAACACCCTTGCACAAGGCGAGGGACGCTAGAGATATAAAAGGTTATGAGAGCCGGCAACTTTTAAGTCTTATTCCTGTATACAATACTATATCGCTTTGTCATGTGTCCATAGAGGTCTTTGAGCTAGAGAACTGCACCTGTGATGCACAGACGGACTGCAGTATGCACCCACAAGAGACCGTAGGGCCAGGCAACTCCATCCCAATTTTTATTACACGTGCTGGCAGATGGTATTCGGGTTCTGTAGAGTTTATCTGCTTTCATTATCTTCGGATAGATGGCAGTGCATTGCCTATTAAAATTTAATTTCATTTTTGCTATTATATTAGACTTAAGCCTGAACTTTGGGTCGCGGTATTAAATATAAAATCCGTTATTTACCTTATTGATTAAAGGAAACCAAGACAAATAAAACACAACAAAGGTCCAGGGATTTGAACACGCACCCTCCGGAATGTGGGCCAAACTCGGTACCACCTTGGACTTTGCGTTTGGATTTTCCTGGTCCTGTAGCCAAAACTTTAACCACTACTTTTATGATATTAATACTCTCTGGAAGCAGAATAAATTAAAATACAAATTGTTATTCATACTGAGAAGAATTCTTCCGGTACATTTTAATTCAAATTGTGTCCAACAATTCTTCATGTAAATAAATGTATACGCAGTTAATGAATGAATTAATTAAGGTCATTATTTCTCATGAAGTTGCTCTTAAATGCTATTAAATGGGCTCTATCACACCCACTATTTTTCACAAGTTGTTCTTGACCCAGTTGTGTAAAGGTCTTCATTTATATTGTTGCCCCACCCCTGCCCACGTGTGCCAGCTCTGTTCTCTCCAAGAATAAAGCCAAACTAAACAAAGCACACGTGTTGTATTAGGAATTGGTAGGGTCAAGAGGCCCTTGCTCTTCATGCTTGATTTATTTCTGAACACACCCATGCTTCAACTACCACTCTATAGAAATGAATTTTTAAGAATACTCTTAAACTGTTCCAAGAAGTTAAATCACACTTTAAAGTTGCTATTACTCTCTTTTCACGAGATTGTGGCCGACTGATATACTTCCATTACTAAACTTTTGGCTCTCTATACTCCGAGGACCTGTCGGGGTAATTAAATAATTTAAAATAATTAAAATGTATTAAAAGCTCATATTATTTCAAGCATGTTAATGTACTAAGTAAAATTTTATCCATACCTACAACAGTTAGCAATATTTACCTTATCTACTACATAACTATAGGAAGTATTAAACTTTAGCCAAAACTTCGAATGAGATTGGTTAAAAAAGCCATTTTCCAAAAATGTCCCATTTTCGCAAGCGCGTCTGCATATACAGGATGAACATAAAGTTTCGATCCATTTTCGAGAAAACATAATATTAGATCCAAACAAATACAGGTATTGTAAACCATTTGACCTGGAAACATATAATTCATGAACGTTTTTTCTTAGTCTCATGTGATATGACCACCTTGCACTTCTGTATAGGTTTCCCAGCGGTGAAATACTGTCTCAAACACTTTGTTCAGCATTGCAGGTGTGGTGTTGCGGACTGCCTGCCTGATACACTCCTTAAGAATGGCAATGGAGGTGACTTTAACTTTGTAGACTTCTGATTTCATGTATCCCCATGCAAAAAAGTCAAGAGGTGTCAGATCTGGGAAACGTGGCGCCCATATGCGGTGTGAACCCCTGCCAGTCCATCGACGTGGGAATGTGGTATCCAGGTACTCCTGAACAATCACTGTGAAATGAGGAGGGGTTCCATCCTGTTGGAAAACCACAGTTTCCAAAATGCCATCCTGCTGTAATTGTGGTTGAAGGAATAGTTGCATCATATCAAGGTACGAGCTGACTGTCACTGTTTGTTCTCCAAAGAAGAATGGCCCATATATCTTCCATTTTGTCAGCCCCATCCACACCTTAACTTTTGGGGTGTTTCGTTCCCACTCCATGAACTCGGGCATGTCGAATTTTGAGGTAGTATGACCGTGTTTTTAAAGTGAAATGCAGAATCTTCCACACTGCCGATTGTGGTACATACAACTCTCGACTTAACCTCCTGGATAATGATTTCGAACTTCTGGTCACAGCATCACTTACCTGCTGCACAGATTCATTGGTCACCCGGGGTCTAACCAAACATTTTACGACTTGCAAACTACCTTTTCTTTGAAATTTCTGCATCTGATATTAGCCCTTGTAGGACCGGGTTATAAAATTTTCGTTCAAAATCCGCTTGAACCTCCTGATATGTAAAACCCCTCAAACGTGCAGAATCAATAGCGATTCATTCTTCAGTTGACAGCATCTTTCAAATCTCGGGTAAAATAAATTCAAAATCAACCATTTTCTCAAGAATGGATCGAGACTTTGTGTTCACTCTGTATATTTATGAATAGCTAAAGTCTACAAATTTCATAAATGAGCCAAGCACTGTTTAAGGATGGGCAAGTGAGTATTCTGAAATAAACCGATCACTACTAAGATTCGTTAAATGAAAAATATTTCGTTACTGGCTCTAAAGACTCCTTTTATACATCTTAAAATGAATAGAATATAGTTAAGTATTTTCTGTGAATAGCCCATGAATTCCTTTCTGAATTTTAAAAGGTCAAAATGAGTTGGAAAAATCAGCTTTTTCTTACAAAACTAATGTATTGTATAAACAGCTGAATGGTGTTTCCTCATGTTTCTTACAACTAGCGTTTTTCTATAATTTTAAACCATTTCTGAGCAAATGTTTATGGTAAATAACAAACGTGGATACATTAATTACTGTTATATATTGAAAGATAATACTGGACTTTTATCACTTACAGAAAAGGTTGTACTCCACGTCAAATGCATTATTAATGCGTACTAACAGGCGAATTTCATAAAGTATAAATTAAGACAGCTAAAGCTACTTTTCTGAAAGCGCTACCTTTACCAATAAATATCTACCTAATATTTTGAGTTACTGCTATCAAACCATATCAATAGAAACATTGTAAGTACTTGAATTGATACAAAATAATCAGCTTCTATTTACAGACAGAACTAAGGTTCCAAATAGTGCTTCGTTTTAAGTCCCTAATAAGATCTGTGATTAAGTTGGCTTTTGTTCTTAAGGCAAAGCACGCATTGGTGAAATTTGGTAATAATTTTATTGTGCTTATACTTTAATACCACAATATTTATCTTGTAAGATCGTTAACAATTAATCTCCAAAGGATAATTTATGTCACACAGGCCATTGAAATAAAATATTATACTTCAAGTGCAATATTCTTAGTTATTTTTATGTGTATTTTTTCCAAATTATAATTGTTTCTTTTTTCTTCAGAAGTTCAGGTACTCAGGAGTTAAAATTGCTGTAAAATTATTTAAAAGAATTAAGTAGTTCCTTCTAATTAAATATTTTCCATCACTTGTCTGTAAGATAAAGAAACTCAATAAAAAATTATATAAATAAACTCTTGCAAAGCTTTTCCTTTATATTGGTTTTTAACTTTACAAGATCTTGCAGTTCTTATGACAAATTTTCTGCACAATATAAAATTGATTAATTATATGAAAACTAAAACATGCAAGCTTAGTTTACTATCATGTTTATCGTAATAAACGTAATCAGAAATTGTTTCTTTTCTTTTTTGTGAGCTGAAGCGATGGTCAAATGCATATAAAAGGCTCAGTGTATACTGGGGTTGAATTTCTGCACTCTTTCCATGACCCATAAACAAGTGAATGGTGGCAGCAATTAAAAAATGAAAAAATATTTGAAAATATCTCGAAACCGGCTCGTGATAAAAAAAATTATTTCGGATAAGTTGTATTATTTAAAGTTTTCTGCATAGTTGTAGGGTAGCTTGCTTTTTAAATATCTTATGATTTACTCTTTACACAAAGATATATGAAGAGTCTTTCACAGGATATTCCCAGAAATCTCAAAATAACTATATTTTATTAATCAAATTAGCTGAATATTTGGTGTTCGGATTAAGATCATTATAGCAATTTTATAAGAGCAAAGCGAGAAATGTCACGTAAAAGGAGAAATTTGAGGTGCTGGAGATTTTTTTTTTTTTTTTTTTTTTTTTTTTTTTTTTGTAACTTACATCCTCCAACGTTAAGTCATACCGGACGATGAATGATGTTCAAATGAATCCGGGGTCCATGGAGCTTAGAACTACCTGACATTCACCTTTAAGGATAAGGGAAAACCTGGGGGAAAAAACTTATCCAGGTAACTCACCCTGACCGAGATTCGAACTCGGGATCTCTTGAACGTGAGGCAGACATGCTACCATCTACGTTACCGAGATGGGCGGAGAATTTCTTGAAAATCATGTTATGGCAGTTTTGCGACACGAACAAAAATACTAAGTTTAAATAGTTACTTTGTTATTTAACTTTTGATTTTTGAGTTATGGTGATCATTTGCACCCAAAGGGGATCACCAAACCTGTATTTCCCTGAATAAATTTTATGTGAATGTTTTAGGTGAAATTAAATACTTTCTTTACCTATGCCCATTATAAATAAATTCTAGATAAAGAGAATTATTATTCTAACAGTCAAATTAATACAGATGTAAGTTTCATTTGTAATGTGCAGAAGAAAATAGTGTAGTTACGTGTTCCATATTTCTATTTGTTTTGGTTTTAAACATGCTTGGGCTTCAAACTCACTTGTGGAGTTCACAAAAGTACTTCCACACACTCCATCGACATATGACGAAGGAATAAATAAGTGAAATCATAAAAATGGAAGTGATGAACAAGTTCATTAAAAACATGGCTAACTTCAAAGTTTAGCATTCATTTCACCTCTGTCAGATAAAATGAATTTTAGTCACACTTTCAGATGTTATAGATAATTATATAATTGGTTAAAATAAATTTGTAAACACTACATGAAAATTCAAGATAATTTTTAAAAAGTATAAAATTATAAATATTAAAAAATGCATTCGTTTTTCCTGTATATTAAACATCTGAATTATGTTATTCTTTACTGCCTGATTGTTTTAAAGAGGATATGCTAGTGGTTTCTTATTTTTCTTTCTACTATTTTCTTTCCCATCTTTTCGTGTGCTTCCAGATTTCGTGGCATATGTGCTGTCGCAAATGCTTGGACAAGGGAAGGAGTACTTCCTGTGGATCTAGGGGACTCCTTGATTCACGGTCATTCATCGCCCTCCTTAAGCAGCTCCAGCAATAAGACGGGTCTTCGCAAGTGAAACTACAGAGACCTTCGCGACCCTATGTGGTCTGCGATTGCAAGTTCTTTCATTTCATTCCTTCCTCACAGATTTATGTAGGTCGGCAGTGCGGGAGGTGTTCCACTTCTTATGTACTTGTACTTATAAACATTTTCCAGGAAATGTAAACAAAGTTATGGAATTTAGTTCACAGACAGTTTAAAGAGTGAATATTTTTGTTGTGCAGTGTTTTGGGTTGAACTGCACGTGTTATACACAAGCAATGCACGACAGCACGTGAAGGCGGCCTGTCAGATCATCGGCCAAGCCTTACAAGTGCCCAGCAAGTGACACGCATTCGGCTCGACGCTCAATAGCTGCCCATTTACAACGGAACGCAAGTTTCAACTCCTGATGAGATTGTTTAAATTCAATTTCATTTCCAGACGAAAAATGTACCCGTCCTTGGCGAAAATGGATGAAAGCCTTTAAGCGCTTCCCGACCGGTAAACAATAGCATGGATGACTTATTGTCTGTTTACACTTACAGAACATGCGAGCAGCGGTGAGAGGAGACACAGATCGAGATAGCTCCGCGGGTTTTTCATTGTTTTCCCTGTCGGTAACTGAATGTTAGTATGATTTCTCCCCACAGACATTTCTCTCCAATATTTCCATTCCATTCCGATCACTTCTCATCTTTCATGTGTGCTTCCAGGTTTTGGTGGCGCAAGGCAGTTGTGGAGAGCTGGCCCAGATTGCTCCAAGTAGAGTTCTCCCCAAGAGACCGAGCGGGACTCTCAGGCGGTTTCGTCAGTAACCCACATTCGGGAGGTCCGGGTTTGATTCTCATGGTCGAATAACTTGACTCATGGGTTATTTCGGGGATTTTCCCGGGCCGCCAGGAAAATGCTGAGTAGGTTAAATACATCCCCCGAATTTCTTGTCCGTCCATTTCATTTCTTAATACTTTATTTTAGGGGCGTTTCCCCTTATCAGGGGTTGCCTCTGACAGCCTGTCGCCAGGAACCTCAGTCTTCCCACAATCTATGGCGTTGATGACACCTCCTCTCCAAGTTAAGCAGGGACTTCCTCTCTTTCTAGAGCCTTCTGAAGAACAATTCACAGCTTTTTCAGGCCATCTATTCTTGAGCATTCGTCTGAGGTGGCCATACCACATCAAGGCTCTCTTATCTATTTATTTCCATTATCATTTCATATCATCTCCCATTTGGTGGTCTCTTATAGGGTAGAGGTGTCGGCCAGTGTCTTGGTGTTGCATGGCAGGAGAATGTTCTTCTGGTAAACACTTCGTCCTCCGGTAGGATGGTCGCCAGTCTCCGAGCCAGCCTAGAGGGTCATTTCAGGAACGCGGTAGGAGGCTGATTGTACTTCCCAGAAATTTCTAGCTAGTAAGTGTTAGGGACCCTGCCCTCTACACTCCTGTGACTCCTAGGGTTCGGCTGTCCTTTGTCACCTCTCGCCTTATCCTCCCTCCTGGGGATGCCCCACTTGAGGCTTAAGTACAAAAGATCAGTTTGACTTGCCGGATCCCCTCGGTCAAATTCTATCCTGCCCTATCCTATGTATGTCATACATTTTTCAAGTTGTAAGTTGTTATTCCTGTTTTTCTTTCCTTCTTTTTTTTCGTGGCCATGCAGGAAGTAGGATTTGAAAGTTGTAAAATGGCAATCCACTTTTAAAAAATCTGACTGTCACATAATCTACCGTATTCTTCTTATACCTACCTAAATGATAATGGAATTTCAATTTCGTCACAAAGGAATTCCTCTTTAAAATCGGACTATTTATTTCTATGCCTACAAGGAGATACGGAAACGTATAATGGAAGCTTACACCGATTAAAAGAAATAGATAAGAGAATATACTTTTAAGGGAATAATTTTTAGAAGATTGAGTTAAATTATGTAAATGCAGTGCATGAGACATTTTAGCGAATAATTTGTTCAGTAGATATGAAAATAAACTTGTGTGTCGAAAGTGATGAGTTTTAAACTAACGTCTATGAATATTGTTCAATCTGAAAGCTCTGAGATAAGTGATATTTTTTTTTATTTTCTACCACTTGCCTTGCTACAAATTAAGCACAACAAGAAACATGAATAACTAAAGAGACAGTGAAAGTAAAGATTATACGAAGAAGCTGAAAATAAGCACATCTAAGACGGAAACCATACCTCGTGTCACTGTATTATTTTCGTAACACTTAAATGGGACACGAACAAACCAAAAATAATATCCCATCATTCTCATGTTGTCACACATTGCAATAACAGGAGGCAAGATCAGAAGGTGCTTACAGCACCTGTACAGCAGGTTGCATATGAGTACGGCGAAATCACTCGTCTGCGTTAGAACAGACAACGTTAAAGCTGACAAATCACGTAGGTATGCTACCTGTTGCTGCAGATGTTTACTGCTTCTCAAGGACGCTATGAAATTTGTGTAAAATATTAATACTACTTGCATCGGTAATAAACTGATGTATCACACGTAGTCATTTTACTTTCTGTAGAAAAAGTATTGCACTACACCCTAAGGATTCGGTACTAAGATTTTGCATATTTTAAGACTCAATGTATCAAAAAAGAAGTATTTTCTTAGAAAAGTATCCTATGTTAGTGTGTATATGCGTGAATAGCGTAACTAAAAACGAATCCATTTAAACATCAAAATTTGACATTTAGTTCAGCATTTTACAAGGGATGGGAAAAAGATCTTAAAATAAAATCCCCCAGGCTAACATTTATATGGAAAACTTTCTCAGAAGTTTTTATATTCTCAAACATAACTCTAAAAATGTTTAGTAAGATACTTAACAGTTGTTTCTGAATCCGGTCTTGAAAGAGAAAATCAATATTGTTTATTTGTTTTATGATGCTAATTAAAATTTAGATTTATTTAAAGAATGTCTGAAGTATTGTAATCTTTAAATTAAGTTTAGGAAGTTAAATTTTAAAAATAAATGAGTTTTTTATAAAGGTTGCTACGAATGACGTAGAAGTAAAGAAACATATGTTTGCTATGGTGAAGGAAAAATCAATAATCTTCCTCACAAGAGCTGAGAGAATGATTTTGACCGTGGAAGAGAACATAACGTGTGTAAACACGATAAAAATTTAATAAAATGATTGTGTTAAGAGAGTATCTTCATAAAAAGATGCCTGAACTTTATCCTTGACCTTCTTAGAGGAAAGACATAAAAGTTGATAATTACAAATTCTGAAATTATATGAACAATATCAATTTATCCCAAACAAAATTATCCAAAAACTATCATATTTTCTCTCTCACAGTCCTATCATTTACAGAAATAGGACACTTAGAGTGATTACACTGGAGAGATTATCAGTTTTGTGTTATAACTTTTTGTGTCAATTTAATCGAGAATTAAAATTGATATATTTTTAAAAATCAAGTAATTTATTCATTTTGTAAATCATTTCTGCTGGAGAAGAAAGTCACCTCTCCGGGACGATGCCTTGGGAGAAGAATCATGATGTTACGACTGTGAATTCATCTTTTAAATTAACTTAAAATCAAATTTAACGAAACTAAAAATTCATAAAACTTCTTCGCACACCGTCACAACTTGGTGATCCACAAATATTTACATCAAAATAATACTAAAATACTATATTTTCATGTCAAATTCAATGTGTATGTATTTTGAATATTCCAAGAATGTTCTTGGAAGTCCTCTTCACTCTGGATGACTTTCGCATACTGGTAAACCACAAGAGATAGATAAACTCTTACTTATTCTACATACTGCAAAATATTTAAAGTGAGACATAGTTTTTGGTTTTATATGAGTAGGTGATATTGAACAGTACTCACTTAGCTTCTGTTGTTCTTGAACTCTGGAACTTTTCGATCCCATATAGTGATCATCTTCAGCGAACATTACTGCAGATTAATCACCATTAATGTGCAGTAATGGTCGCTGAAGATGATCACTATAGCTGCTGCAGTAATGGCGCAGTAATGGTCCCTGAAGATGATTACTATAGAGAATCGAAAACGTTCCAGAGTTCAAGAACAACGGAACTTAAGTGAGTACTTTTCAATATCACCTTCTCATATAAAATTTCTTGAGAAAAAATGTATTACTCATTAAAACTCACAGATTTTGTCACTTCTGTGTTGTGTGGAGGTGTATCATGTCCGAGATATTCTTGATATTTATTTGAATGTTCGGATACCTATACTTTTCTCAAACGGGAAGTTGTTATTCAACTTTTCATCTGCCACCATTACGCGATGCTTTTGTTTCTGGAAGGCAGGCCTTTTACTATTAGACATGAATAATCTATGCACAGAGTCGAATTATTTCTACCATATTCAATATAGTAGGTCAAGCAAAATAATTAAGTTAAAATTTGCGAGACAAAAAGACATTATTATTCAGGAATGCGTACTCAAATATAGTATCAAAGACATTATATTATGATCTATTTGACTATCGATTACCTCATAGACGGCTTAGTCCGATGTTCAATTTTTCTTTAGCTGTCTGAAAAACAGGAAACTAACAACGACATCTACAATATACAGAAATATAAATTATTGTTGTTGTTAGGTTATTTCTAAGACGCTTATTCTGGTTTCATTCCATAATTAAAACTGAATACAGGTCCACCAATGTAAGCTGAAGATGAACTATCCGACAAGTTAAAACTTCTTTGCCTTGTACCCTCAGACTTCTTTTTTAGAAAGGCTTTACACTTCATATATTTACTAATATCCACTCCGTCTTTAATTGATAACTTACATCTCAACATCGAATACTTGGACCACAGACTACATGATTTTAGTACCTGTGATTTCTCCTAAAAATATGCTAAAATCACTTCGTCGCTAATATTCGTAACACTTTTTGAACTGCGTCATTTCTTAAAACATAAATATTCTTTGTCATAAATTGCAGATGACTTTTGAGGGCAGCATACTAAAATTAGCAATTCGAGCTCCTTCTCGAATTTCTTCGGGTATAAAATTTTCGTCGCCTGAAACTGTCATTTGACATACAGTTTACCATTTGTTATTTTTGTATCAACATAGTTACGATTCTTCGTTATTCAAAGCCTATAATATCATCCTACACCTAGTAAAAACATCGATTCTAAATCTTGTGTAAAACAATTTAATATGTTTATAATTCATAAATCAAGTCGGTTTTTTTCTTAGGTAACGGATAAAATTACGTTGAGAACTAGCGAAGTTTGATGTTTATGCTGCCCTTGAAATTTAAGAGTTAATGCCTGGGGCATTAAAATTTTACACTCGCTAATAAACATCAACTTATCTCGCAAGCTCCATAAATAACTAGGAGCATTATCCTTTGACCATACAAAGAAAATGAAGTGTCATACATCACATAAGGAACATATTTATGGCTCACAGCTTAATGTATTCTCATATTTATTTTAAACCTACAAAAAAGTACAAAAGATAATTCTCAAATATTTGCCTCAATTAACATGAAATAAGTCAGTAACCGTGTATAAGAATAATTTCTACAAGGAAGAGTAGAGAAAGTCATGTGAGTACACGAGATGTCTGAGTTATCCGTTATTATTGATATGAAATGTTCAATACTTGAAATAAATGTTCGTGTGGCATGGCTATCGACAATACAGGTTATTCCTTACTACTAAGGATCTTCTGAAAATCATTCTCACCAATTCTAAATTTATGACACTGATAAATATCTCAATATATATATGGCATTTCTATAACCAAAACAGGCATTGAGGGCATCAGCTAAAACTCGAAATAATTTGTTTAATTATGAATGACCCAATAAAAGAAAGAAAAACCTAACTTAATTTTTGTTTAGTACACACTTAATGTAAAATTAAATATATAGAGTACCTTGGAACTAGCTCACACAAAAATGTTGAACGATAGAATGAAAATAACATTTTGATTTTAAAATTTAAGGAAATGCAGTAAAACAAAATTAATTTTATATTAAAAATTAAATTCTCTTATTTTTATTTAAACGTAGAATTAAAGGAAATAATGAACGACACTTACTTTAGTCATCTAAGGTAGCTTTTAGTCTCGGTTAGAAAAATTTCGTCTACAACCTCTGTTCAAAGGCATTCGGCCATATAACAAATAAATTCTGATGTCTAGATGCTTTGGAGATTTCATAAATGCATTACCCTTAATTTTGTATCGATTTCGAACTAATTCGAAACATCAATATACGTTCTTTAAATGTATCTATATCAAATCTCAATTCTGTATTTACATCATTTGGCGAATTGTTTCTTTCATTCGAACTTGCAGACGAACAAAGAATGGATGTGCCAGAGCATAAAACTATATTTAAAATTTGAAAAATCGTGAATATATGTTTAAACGGCCCTTACATTTGAAGTTAATATTAAAATTCGCAAGAACACATGAAAAGTGTAAGAGGAAAATGATTAATGAGTACTAACAAGGGATTTGTTGAAAGATAGCTCTAAACGTTAGAATCCAAAATGTTGCAAAACTGAAATGGTTAGTTCCACTTTAAACTGATGTGCAAATTAATTGGTGTTATTTTTCTGGAGTTTTGCCCAAGTAATTTAAAAGTAAACGGTCTCCCACCGCGTTTCGCGGTTAATTTATCATCGTCTGGAAACCGAGCGTTAAACTTTCAAATGTCTTCAAAATTTTTACGATAGTTAGTCTTAGTTAAGGATATGTCCATTCAAATTGGACCTTACGTAGTATAAGTTCTTAAATTCTGTTATAAATAAACAAATAAACACAGCTTTCTCTACCCTTTCATTATATCATCTATTTCACTTTTTCATTTGTTATCCAGATATTTATTTTGAACTACCGTCTGTTGCTTTGCTCACACCGTCCAGGGTACTGAGTGAAGCAATTACCTATTAAACAATCGATGTATTGAGAAATAAACAATATATTATACTTAAATCTTGAACAAGTTGCTTATAATCTAGGAAAACTTCGATTCACTGCATAGATATCATCATCGTGTACTACCCTAATGGAATACACCCATCGACACATGCGAAGGAGCGGTGAGAATTTTACATTACTACGTCATCCAAAATGGACCAATCAATTGTAGCCACTAAGCAGTGAACTCTATGTATTACTGAAAAATAATAATAAAGATAAAGCTATTTTTATGAAAGTGTTAAAGCTCTTCCCTTAACCCAGCCAGGTCACATAATTTTCTTGTTAATTGCATAAGAACGATTTCTTAGAATTTCGTTGTTATTTAATGGCTTATGATGGAATTCAATGAAAATTAATACCAAGATTAGAAACATAATGCTCTAGTGGAACTGATATCTATGATTCTAAATGCTGGCAGTTATCACGAAAAGATAAAAAAGTAATTGTTTCAGTGAAATGGACTTTCCAAGGAGAGATTGTAGGATCTCGGAATTACATGTCACAAAAGCGGAAATTCAAAGAAGAAAAGTGCTGGGTGTACAGCTTTAAGTTTACAAAAGAAGAGAGAAATGGCTCAGACTGTAAAGTCTCTGGGCCATATACGGGAAGTTATGGGTATAAAAGAAAAGAATGAAAAAGAAAAGAAAAAAACATAGGCCACCTAAGACCTCTTATGGGGTACCTTTACCTTAATTGAAATGAAAACGGCAAAAAAAAAAACACTGGGATACCAACCTTTGAAACAAAGAAAAGAGGAACTGAAAGGACTTTTACATTTGTTGAAGTGATATAATCTAGGCAATTACTAAGCTATAGAAGAGGAAAGATGTTCAAAAAAAATTCTGAATTATAATCCAAAGAACAGAAGAAGGGTAACATTTGCAGCGTAATGGAGAGAAGAAATTATAACGTGCTTGACTTATTTTTGGAGAAGAACAATGGAGTGAGAGGGACACATGGAGATTAAAATGCGGGTTCAGCAAGGGGCCCGCTTATTAAAAAGTATAACTTTTTGTAGTATAACTCTCTTAAACTATTTTAATACATCTGAACAGTTGAACTGTAACGCAGATCAGTAAAGCATTTTAAGTGATCTTTGTTTCGGACTTCGTTAATTTCAGAAATATTTCTGACGATGTACCCACAGTGGTGTTTTCGTTTCCATATCATCTATGCAAAATCTTAAATTATTTATAGTAAAAACTGTATGGTCAGTAAGGCAAATAGGGTAGAGATTTTGTATGATGGGGAAAATCATGCGAGGATTATTAAAGATGCTACAGGTTTTTCTAACAATAAATCTTGCCTATAAAACGCTATAGAACTTTTGCGTGTAGTGGCATAATCGCTCTAACGTAAGACAGAAATGGTGTAGGCGAAAGAATACAGAAGTACGTGTAGAAGATAGCAAGCTTTGATGAAACACTCACCTGGAAAAACAAGCAAAAGCAGACCCACTGGTAGTAGCGGTAGTACTTCTTCTGTTCCTCAGGATGACCTCCGTTGCGGCCCCCTCGGGAGTTCTCCACGCCGGGGTAGGGCACGTCCTCTCCCACTATTTTCTTGCGATCGAAAGCGGACTTGATGGTGTACGTCGAGTGGATCCAACAGAAAGTGTTGAGCACGTCTTCGGGTATATCCTTGGTATGAACGCAGTCGATGGGATTGCCGACATACTGTCGCGTTGTGACGATGAGGCTGAACGCAATGAGCATGAGCACCGTGATGCTGTAGTGAAGGCGAAACACAGGGGAGTCAATATGTATGTGACTGACCTTGACGAGGTTCTTGAGGCCGCGGAAGATATCCAGCATCGTGGACCAACAACCTGGTCCGTGTCAAGTGAGGAAATACCTTCCTGCACCTTACAATCGACCTAAATCAACATTATGTCCACTACAGTTTGAAAAACTCCCCTCAATTATCAATTCTGGCACAACATAGAACTGCTACATGTTTTTATTTCAGAAATGTGCAAATGCTTTCAATATCCTTAACTGCCGATATTTCCTCGTGGTGCAATCGAAATGAACATAAACGATTTCAAAAGCGGGAAACGGAAATATGAAAACAAATGTTTTGGCTTTCATCTCCCAATTATCGTAGAGAGTAGCCCGTCAGCAACATGTCCTAAATAGCTGGACGATGTCGTAAAGGTGCCGGCTGCTGTTTTGCTCTCGACCTACTCTTCCAAACTTTGCACAACGCATCATCACTTTTCACTGTAGCAGTTTTTCATTTCCTTTGACTTCTATAACACGCTGCCAGTCACCTGTCGCGTTGCTTTATGATTTTACCTCGACTGACACTTGCCTGGAAATTGGTGAACCCATTCTTTCAATAACAACAGAGTCCAGGAATCGCCTGTAACCTCATTTTCCAAAACGTTTTCAACTTGCTCTCACACCTGCATCTATAAGTTGATACTCGCATCTCTAGATGGATAACTTCACATTTCTGACTTCAGCACATCAAAGCTACACAGAATTATTTTAAGATACGTACAATTTTTGTGTGATGACATTTCCGTAAACTTCCAAGCTTCTGTCTAATTTCTTTCAAACAGTTGTTATAAATGTACCCCTGGAGGTACAATCAGTTCATTATTCACTTCACCGATTACAGTTCTTAACCACAATGTTGAAATGGTTCCACTTGGGAGGATGTCGTATCCATCAGAGATTCGTCACAAGCATACCATTCTTTTTCCAAGGATTTCCGGACACAAACCGTCATATTTCAGCTGCATTCTCGCCTTGACCTCTCAACGACTGCTAATTTTACACCAATGTTGCACTAAATCGTCCCAAGTCCATTCACAAGTTACAGTAACACAGTTCAAGTCCGAGAGTCTATCCAACCCCAGTGTCACAACTCAAGATTGACAAAACTAACCTCTTTCTCGGAGCCGCAGTCACGTGATGAACCAGGAACCCCGGAGAGCGTCTTTCCGACCGATCGCTCTTTTCCATGTGTCAAGAGAGGTTCAAGACGACGTTCCTTTCTCACATGTTTCCACCACATACACACACGTACAGAGGCATCTCTCTAAATTCTAAAATTGTCTTCGGGTCGTCTCGGCAAACTTCGGGTTCCTTCCCCTTGTCTATATTATAATTTCCCTGTCTTGAGCACGCCGGCCCGAAAGCTTCTTCCTGGTTTATAGTAGGGCTTCACAGAGCGACACCTGCACGGCTCATTTCGTCCAGTCCTCCCCCGCGTACGACCGCGAGCTTTTCTACCTTTCTCTCCAACTTTCGCTTCGGTGTAAATACTCGATAAAAACAATATACCAGTAACATTGTATGTTTGCTTGTTTGGCGTAAGGGAGCACCACGTGACCAAAGCTGCCAAAAATACTTTTAGTTTTCTTTTAATCCATTTATCTTCACCTCACTTTTGATTGGAATGCTCTATCACTGGCGTTTTGCATTTCGAACACATTGCTTTTTGGTAACGTATCGCTACATTGATTTTTCTTTAGTTTATATGAATTAAATCCTAAACACATTCACACCTTCAACCTTTAGAAAAATAATCTTAGTTGGAGAAAAAAATACTCCTGCATTCTTTGGAGTAGAGGGATATAATTTAGCTCATCTTTTACGAGAAGCTTTTCTCTACAAAGTAGTATTACTTCTTTAAATGTGACAGCTTCCACATGTTCAAGCAATATATTTTGTTTTATGAATATAGTATCTGAAGTTATTAGTTTTTTTCAGTATTACTTTGACAGTGGATTCCCCGAAGGACCTCTTGTGATAATTTTCTTTAATTTACGTCCTCCAACGTTGTCATATTGAACGATGAATGAAATAGGTGAAATGATACTCAAATGAGTCCAGGGTCCATAGAGCTTACAGTTACCCGACATTCGTCTTTCAGGATAAGGGAAAATCTTGGAAGAAAACCTTATCCAGGTAACTCCCCAGGCCGAGATTAGAACTCGGGACCTCTTGGACGTGAGGCAGACACGCTACTATCTACGCTTCCGAGGCGGGCAGCTTTTGTGATATAAATATCCCATTATCTGTGTGGTTTTCATTCGAACAATTTGAATTCGTCAATTCTAGAGAAAACTCAAATAATTTCGTAAACGATATCACAAAAATCAGGACCTTGCTACTTAAATCAGGTTTAAGGAAGTTAAAATTCACAACTCTTTATTTAATCGCCTTCTACAAATTATGTATTCTTTCAGATTATACTTTTGAGTTAATAAGTTCCAGGCTGGCCTCATAGCTCAGTTGGTGGAGCACCTGCCTGCCGTGGGAAGGATCCTGGGTTCGATTGCCGGCTGGGGTTGGAACTTTTCTCCAACCAAGATGATTACCCATCTTCCCCAGAGTCTGGAAGTATGAATGAGAGTGTGAATATGTGTGTGATCTAATGATTAAAACCCAACGAATACGAGTTAACCCCAATTAACAGGAAAAAGTTCCTTGCACATATAAGAAGAGTGTAGTAGGCTGTAGCGAAAGTCAAAATTTTAAAAAGTAGATATCTATAAATGGTGGCTTCGAAATTCTTATTTTTTGTGTAATGATAAAGAGTGACATGAACTTATCAACCAATACGTACTTGAAAATCCACACCATTAACGAATACCCCGAAAATGCTTAAGAGAGTAAACAGTTAACATAAAGTGTGCGCTCTACATCTAAATTGAGTAGTAAAGTCTAGACTTGTTTCTTCCAGTTCCTCAGTCATACAGAAGTCTACATAGTTCAATAAAACGCAGAGTACTTAATACATGATTTGAAGATAATTGTCAAGATATGCGCTTTATTATTCATTTAAAAGTGTTAAATAGATGGTATGATATAAATTATTATACTTTAAAAAACGCAAAATAGAGTATTGTTATAAAATACTATGTGGGGATGGAGGATTATCTTGAAAACTTTCGGTATTTATCAGATATTTATTTTTAATTAGCTACCCGTGTACACATAGTATATATTTTTCCACCTTAAAATATTTTTCTATGACAGGAGTTCAAAATAGATACTGCCATGAAATCTTCAAACGTAATTATAGATTTTCTATAAGTACTATTTTTTTTTAATTTTAATTTACGTCCTTCAACCTTAAGTCATATCGGACGATGAATGAAATGGGTGAAATTTAGCTCAAATTAGTCCGGAGTCCCTGGAGCTTAAAGTTCCCCGACATTCGTCTTTCAGGATAAGAGAAAACCCCGAAAAAATCTTATCCAGGTAAACTAGCCTAACCGAGATTCGAACTCGCTACCTCCTGAACGTAAGGCAGACACGCTACCATTCACGCTACCGAGGCAAGTACTAAATTTGTTAACAAAGCACAAACTTATTCGGCGCCTAACACATGTAATTATAGATTTTCCTTTGTTTGTCTGTAACCCCAGGGAATGGTCGATGTTAAGTTCAGTGGAAACCTCCATTTCTTATTAAGTTGTCTGCTCAGCTGTATATTTCTCGTTTAGTTAACTCTGCCACACATAATTCCGAATTTGGTGGATTTTTTTCACATTTACATGCTTACTCCCCATTAATGGCATCTTCATTTTTAGCCAAATTAAATTAGGTAGAGCATTATGCCTTAGAAAATCGAGTACCAGATGCAAAGTTTCACAACGGTAATTAATCCATAGTATTTTTTGCCCTCTCGAATACGTTGTACAATAATTACAGACAGAAAACGTGGAAGCCTGTGAGTGCATGTTTCTAAACAACTCCTCGGTGGTATAGTGGTCAGTATACCTGCCTGTCACGCGGCAGACCGGGGTTCGGGCAGACAGAACCCCGGGGTTCGTGGTTCACAGAGAAGGCACTGGTTTCTTTCTCTTTTTTCCCCTTTTTTTACATTCAAGCAAAAAACTTCACCATGTGGCTATATCAAGTCCTCGGTAGTATAGTGGTTAGTATCCGTACCTGTCACGCGGGAGACCGGTGTTCGATTCCTCTCCGTGGATGCACTTCTTTTAACAAACAAGCAATAAGTTTCACCATGTGTCGACAGCTAAGATTGTGAGTGCAGGCTGCTTCACAAATCCTAGTAGTATAGTAGTTAGTATCTCCACCTACCCCGCGGGAGACCGGGGTTCCATTCCCCACCGGCGAGGCACTGTGTTCTTTTCTTCTTTTTTTTTTACATACAAGTAACAAACTTCACCATGTGCCTATATGTATGATTGTGAATGCAGGCTTCCTCATAAGTCCTCGGTTATATAGTGGTTAGTATTCCCCCCTATCACGCGGGAGACCGGGGTTTCATTCCCCGCCGGGAAATATTTTAATACTAAAAGATTAGGAATATGGAATATATAGAACGCTTAGTAAAAGAAAGAAGCATGTTTGAAATATTTAAATACAAATACCCAAGAGAATATAATAGAACATAGAAGAAAATAGCTAAAAGAGAGTCCAGAAAATTACAACGAGATAGTTGGGATAAATAAATATAGATATAGAATATGATATACATGGTAATCAGAACACAGCATATAAAACCATGAGATACTTAAATAAATCGAAAAAAGATACAGTAGAATTACATAATATACCTATCAGAAGAAGAGTGGCTTCAATACTTCAAAGGATTATGGAATTATTCGACGAGTAGTGAAAAGCAACAATTAAATACTACATATGAAGAAGTAGACCCTATTACAGTAGAGGAATTATAAACAATATTAATAAAACACAGGGAAAATATGGAATTTATAACGTATGCATCAAAAAATTTTAAAATACGACTACCAAATTGTTTAAATGTTTCTTGGTCCAGCCTACAGATACCAGAAGAATGGAAAACGCCTGTAATAAAGCCAATATTTAAAAAAGGAGACAGAAATGAATGTAAAAATTATACAGGAATTAGTCTCTTAAATAAAAGCTATAAAATATTAGCAAAAAGTTTAGCAAAAAGATTAAATATAATAGCTTAATCAACACTCAATAATGAACAACACGGATTCAAGCAAGGCAGATCCTGCGTCTTTACAATAAAACAAACAATACAAAACAGAAGAGAATTTAATTTAGAGGCCCAAATATTATTTGTTGATTACGTAAAAGCATTTGACAAAGTTAAACGGAAAAAGCTGTGGGATATAATGACTGAAAACGGATATCCTCAACATTTAATTTTAATTACAAAGAAAATGTACGAAGGGACTTGTATTAGCATGGATAATGGTTTTAAGACAGAAACTATCAACCTAGGTGTAAGACAGTACTGCCCAATGTCGCCAAATCTTTTTAACATTTATATTGACATAGCAGTTGCTGCGCAAACTGAGTTGAAAGTAGATTTTAAATTAGGTCGTATAATCTTAAATAAGTTCCTATTTGCGAATGATCAGGTCATTCTGGCAGATACCGAAGACAGATTACAAATAGCTTTGTACCAACTCCACAAAACAATGTCAAAGTATAATTTTATTGTTTCAGCAGAGAAAATGAAAGTGATAGCTTTTATTGGTAAATATCAAACACGGTCCAAAATGCTCCTCAAAAACAGAATATTAGAACAAGATAAATATTTTAATTACTTCGGATATGATATTTCCTATGAATGTAACAGAGATTTAAAACAAAAGATCTATAAATTTCAAAACATATGTGGCATTATAAAACGAACATTGAAGAACAAAGCAAGAAGAGATACCATATTAAAGTTTTTCTAAACAATGGCAGTGCCTCTTATATCTTATGGAGCCGAGACCTAGACCTGAAATCAAATTTTTGAGGTACGTTGCTGGCTGTAGTCTTAAAGATCACATTAAATGTGAAACAATAAGTGAACAACTAAAAATATTTATTTTAAATGACCAACTCAGGGAGTACGAACTGAAATGGCAATATCATCTTTCTCGAATGCCAGAAGAAAGGCTCCCAAACAGGCCTTGGTACTAGAGATGTTGGAAGACAACGGAGACGCTGGGAAGATCCCTTCTGAGCAGAAACAGGCCTATCTGGTTTATCTTGAAAGTTGATGAGATGATGATGATGATGATGATGATGATGATGATGATGATCATGAAGCAAGGAACATCGAAACTTCACTATGCGTCGATATTTATGATTGTGAGTGAAAATTCCTTCACAAGTCCTCGGTAGTATAGTGGTTAGTATCCCCGCCTGTCACGCGGGAGACCGGGGTTCGATTCCCCGCCGGGGAGGAAGTTCTTTTATATATGAGCAACAAATTTCACCCTGTGCCTATATCTAGAATTGTTAGGGCAGACAAATTTGCAAGTCCTCGGTAGTATAGTGGTTAGTATCCTCGCCTGTCACGCGGGAGACCGGGGTTCGATTCCCCGCCGGGGAGAAAGTTCTTTTATATATGAGCAACAAATTTCACCATGTGTCTATATCTACGATTGTTAGGGCAAACAAATTCGCATGTCCTCGGTAGTATAGTGGTTAGTATCCCCGCCTGTCACGCGGGAGACCGGGGTTCGATTCCCCGCCGGGGAGAAAGTTCTTTTATTTATGAGCAACAAATTTCACCATGTGTCTATATCTACGATTGTTAGGGCAAACAAATTCGCATGTCCTCGGTAGTATAGTGGTTAGTATCCCCGCCTGTCACGCGGGAGACCGGGGTTCGATTCCCCGCCGGGGAGAAAGTTCTTTTATTTATGAGCAACAAATTTCACCATGTGCCTATATCTAGGATTGTTAGGGCAGACAAATTCGCAAGTCCTCGGTAGTATAGTGGTTAATATCCCCGCCTGTCACGCGGGAGACCGGGGTTCGATTCCCCGCCGGGGAGAAGGTTCTTTTATTTATGAGCAACAAATTTCACCATGTGCCTATATCTAGGATTGTTAGGGCAGAAAAATTCGCAAGTCCTCGGTAGTATAGTGGTTAGTATCCCCGCCTGTCACGCGGGAGACCGGGGTTCGATTCCCCGCCGGGGAGAAGGTTCTTTTATTTATGAGCAACAAATTTCACCATGTGCCTATATCTAGGATTGTTAGGGCAGACAAATTAGCATGTCCTCGGTAGTATAGTGGTTAGTATTCCCGCCTGTCACGCGGGAGACCGGGGTTCGATTCCCCGCCGGGGAGAAAGTTCTTTTATTTATGAGCAACAAATTTCACCATGTGCCTATATCTAGGATTGTTAGGGCAGACAAATTCGCAAGTCCTCGGTAGTATAGTGGTTAGTATCCCCGCCTGTCACGCGGGAGACCGGCGTTCGATTCCCCGCCGGGGAGAAGGTTCTTTTATTTATGAGCAACAAATTTCACCATGTGCCTATATCTAGGATTGTTAGGGCAGAAAAATTCGCAAGTCCTCGGTAGTATAGTGGTTAGTATCCCCGCCTGTCACGCGGGAGACCGGGGTTCGATTCCCCGCCGGGGAGAAGGTTCTTTTATATATGAGCAACAAATTTCACCATGTGCCTATATCTACGATTGTTAGGATAGACAAATTCGGTAGTATAGTGGTTAGTATCCTCGCCTGTCACGCGGGAGACCGGGGTTCGATTCCACGCCGGGGAGAAAGTTCTCTTATATATGAGCAACAAATTTCACCATGTGCCTATATCTACGATTGTTAGGATAGACAAATTCGGTAGTATAGTGGTTAGTATCCCCGCCTGTCACGCGGGAGACCGGGGTTCGATTCCCCGCCGGGGAGAAAGTTCTTTTATGTATGAGCAACAAATTTCACCATGTGCCTATATCTACTATTGTTAGGGTAGACAAACTTGCAAGTCCTCGATAGTATAGTGGTTAGTATCCCCACCTGTCACGCGGGAGACCGGGGTTCGATTCCCCGCCGGGGAGGCATAATTTTTAAATACAAATTTCACCATGTGTCTATATCCACGATTGTTAGTGCAGATTGCTTTACAAGTCCTCGGTAGTATAGTGGTTAGTATCCCCGCCTGTCACGCGGGAGACCGGGGTTCAATTCCCCGCCGGGGAGAAAGTTCTTTTATTTATGAGCAACAAATTTCACCATGTGCCTATATCTAGGATTGTTAGGGCAGACAAATTCGCAAGTCCTCGGTAGTATAGTGGTTAGTATCCCCGCCTGTCTCGCGGGAGACCGGGGTTCGATTCCCCGCCGGAGAGAAAGTTCTTTTATTTATGAGCAACAAATTTCACCATGTGCCTATATCTACGATTGTTAGGGCAAACAAATTCGCATGTCCTCGGTAGTATAGTGGTTAGTATCCGCGCCTGTCACGCGGGAGACCGGGGTTCGATTCCCCGCCGGGGAGAAAGTTCTTTTATTTATGAGCAACAAATTTCACCATGTGCCTATATCTAGGATTGTTAGGGCAGACAAATTCGCATGTCCTCGGTAGTATAGTGGTTAGTATCCCCGCCTGTCACGCGGGAGACCGGGGTTCAATTCCCCGCCGGGGAGAAAGTTCTTTTATTTATGAGCAACAAATTTCACCATGTGCCTATATCTATGATTGTTAGGGCAAACAAATTCGCATGTCCTCGGCAGTATAGTGGTTAGTATCCGCGCCTGTCACGCGGGAGACCGGGGTTCAATTCCCCGCCGGGGAGAAAGTTCTTTTATTTATGAGCAACAAATTTCACCATGTGCCTATATCTAGGATTGTTAGGGCAGACAAATTCGCATGTCCTCGGTAGTATAGTGGTTAGTATCCGCGCCTGTCACGCGGGAGACCGGGGTTCAATTCCCCGCCGGGGAGAAAGTTCTTTTATTTATGAGCAACAAATTTCACCATGTGCCTATATCTAGGATTGTTAGGGCAGACAAATTCGCATGTCCTCGGTAGTATAGTGGTTAGTATCCCCGCCTGTCACGCGGGAGACCGGGGTTCAATTCCCCGCCGGGGAGAAAGTTCTTTTATTTATGAGCAACAAATTTCACCATGTGCCTATATCTAGGATTGTTAGGGCAGACAAATTCGCAAGTCCTCGGTAGTATAGTGGTTAGTATCCCCGCCTGTCACGCGGGAGACCGGGGTTCGATTCCCCGCCGGGGAGAAAGTCCTTTTATATATGAGCAACAAATTTCACCATGTGCCTATATCTAGGATTGTTAGGGCAGACAAATTCGCAAGTCCTCGGTAGTATAGTGGTTAGTATCCCCGCCTGTCACGCGGGAGACCGGGGTTCGATTCCCCGCCAGGGAGAAAGTTTTTTTTATATATGAGCAACAAATTTCACCATGTGCCTATATCTACTATTGTTAGGGCAGACAAATTTGCAAGTCCTCGATAGTATAGTGGTTAGTATCCCCGCCTGTCACGCGGGAGACCGGGGTTCGATTCCCCGCCGGGGAGAAAGTTCTTTTATATATGAGCAACAAATTTCACCATGTGCCTATATCTAGGATTGTTAGGGCAGACAAATTTGCAAGTCCTCGATAGTATAGTGGTTAGTATCCCCGCCTGTCACGCGGGAGACCGGGGTTCGATTCCCCGCCGGGGAGAAAGTTCTTTTATATATGAGCAACAAATTTCACCATGTGCCTATATCTAGGATTGTTAGGGCAGACAAATTCGCAAGTCCTCGGTAGTATAGTGGTTAGTATCCCCGCCTGTCACGCGGGAGACCGGGGTTCGATTCCCCGCCGGGGAGGCATAAATTTTAAATACAAGTAACAAATTTCACCATTTGTCTATATCCACGATTGTTAGTGCAGCTTGCTTTACAAGCCCTCGGTAGTATAGTGGTTAGTATCTCCGCCTGTCACGCGGGAGACCGGGGTTCGATTCCCCGCCGGTTAGGCATAACTTTTAAATACAAGTAACAAATTTCACCATGTGTGTATATCTACGATTGTGAGTGCAGATTGCTTTACAAGTCCTCGGTAATATAGTGGTTAGTGTCCCCGCCTGTGACGCGGGAGACTGGAGTTCGATTCCCCGCCGGGGAGAAACTTTTTTTTTATATACAAGCAACAAATTTCACCTTGTGTTTATATCTACGATTGTGCGTGCAGGTTCTGCACTGTGAATGGTTCGTAATCTCTATTTACTCTAGAGTTCAAAGCAGCATTATTCAGTTACTCTTTCATGAAAAGTGTACCAGCTGGATCAATGAGACTCAATCCACCCCCCCTCCACTTACTACTGCTAGAACAATCCAATAGAGTTAATATGAGCTCAAATTATTTAGCTCATAGAAATAATATTTTTAAAGTGACCCACGTTGAACGACTTATTCACAAAGAAATTGACAAGGAACACAGCAAGACTTGGAAAACTGCGTGAGACATCAGATAAACTACAAGACGACAACTTCTGGAAAGAAATGGCACATAATGAGATTTTGGAACCTATCATCATAAATTTGCATTACTCAAAGGTTGAAGGCAATGACGAATTATCTCTTAAAGTAAGTAACATTCACAGCTATACAGATGCACCGCTGGTATTTTCTTTGGATTCGAAAAATAAATAATTCCTAAACGATAATTAATCTTAAACTAAGTATTTAAAACATTCGCGTAATATACGAATATTCATGTCGCAATTGTGATTTCAACAACTGCATTATTATAAAACTTTGGAAAATTCAGTTTTCTTTCCCTTAAGTCTAGCGCAACGTACACTTGCAAGTGTGCGAGAGATAGGGTAATATTAAAATAGTGGGGATAACGAGGTGGCAGCGGTGAAGACTAACGCATCTGATTCGCTACATGCGAGAACTCTTCCCATTTGAAACACATAATAGCAATGCTCATGTATTACTAGCACTAGTATGGTGTTTACTTACGCATCCCTTACACCGATTAGAGCACGCGTACTTGCTCAGTTGGCCGCAAATAAACAAACGCAATGCTACCTCTCCTGAGTATTACATGAAGTCCTGGCTGTTGTTTATATATTTTATTTTTTATATGAAGACGTCCCAGTTAAAAGCAAATGAATGATTTTTATTACTTCCAACAAGGAAATGTAGTGAGAAAGCGACGCTCCCGTTCTGGCATCGGCTGTGTGCTGACGTAACAGCATCGTGACGCAACCGATGACGCTTAGTATTACCTCGACGCCAACACACAAGCGACGTCACACAGCCGTAATATCAGCAAATGCCACATATATATTGTTATTCAAAGAAGTCCGATCTATTTCTATAACATGATTTTCTCCATCCATTAAAGCTTACAGTATTTTGTAAATTAAACGTAAAATACATACGTTGAACCTGATTTATACGTATCAAGAGGAAGAGTAAACATTACTTATAACTCCGAATTACGTACAAATGAGGTTCCGACAATACACCATTTTTAAATTAATACAGTAGGCCTGCATGAATATAACTTTACAAACAATAGAGATATGTACCAAGCGAAAATTATTTACAAATTGGTCCTGCTTTAAACTACTTAGTTAATTTGGCTTGTCTCACTTTACTTGCATTAGATGCATACAAATAATTTTACAAAACATATTAATTAACTTAGAGCTTTCTCACCACAACTTTTCGCTCTGATGTAGTGTTCACCCAGTCCGCGTTTAAGAGGTCACGAGTTAGAACCTGGGTCAGGTTGAGTTCTGGATACTTTTAATCCGTAGTTTTCGGTCACTGCTGATTATACATAGCATGTATAACCAACTGTTAAGTCGGAGGCAAATAAGGTTATGATTTTGTGTATATTAAGTGCCACCTCTCCTACATCTAGTGTATATTTCCTTTTTCTTTTTTCCATCACTGTTTAAAAGCAACTGAGAAAAGAAAGACAAAACCGCTGTTTGACAGTAAGCATCAAATGTCGAAAATTATCTTTAGTTCTTATTTGTTGATACGATAGTATTGTGTCGAAAGATATATTCGAGCTAACGTACAAGTACAGTGCGATCCATATAAACCTGAACCATTTCAATAGGTCATAACTTTTTAACAAATAATAGGAAACACATGCAACTTTGGGAGAATATAATACACAATACATTAGACCATTTACATCTCAAAGAAAATGTTGGAAGTGTTCTCCACCAGCATCTATACATGTTTACACTCGTCTCACCATATTCTCTGAAGTTTTACGGATAGTATCCTCGCTAACGTTACTTATTTAGGTACGAATGGATTCCTTCAGAACATCAATTGTCTGTGGCATATTCTTGTACACTCTGTTTTTAGATGAGGTTAGGTCAGGGGATCTGGGGGACAACAGACCCTTTGAGATTATTCGATTATCAAAGAAACTGGTTACAAGTTCCAGCAGATTGTGATAAACGAATCAGTTACTGACGATGGTTTCAGGGTACTGTTATTCCACGTCCAAACATTCTCTCTATAACATGGTTTACAAATGAGGTATGGTTTCATTTGTCAGGCTACATAAACACACAAAACACCAGATATTGGACTGCTGTAAACCCCTAAGAGATCCACGAATCCCCACTACATGACGAAAAGGTTGGAGTATGGTGCGCGATATCAGCTTCCATGATCGTTGGTCCCATTTTCTTTGATATGACTGTAGATACTGAACTTTATATGGGTATCTTCAAGACATTTATGGAGTAGCTGAAGGATATCGAATTGAGAGAAGGTTATTTCCAGTATGATGGAGCAACGTGCCATACTTCTAATCAAACCATGGAACTTGTAACCAGTTTCTTTGATAATCTAATAATCTCCAAAGGTCTGTGGTGCCCTGATCCCCTGATCTAACCTCACCGGATTTGTTCTTGTGGGGGTATCTAAAAAATAGAGTGTATAAGAATAGGCCACGGACAATTGATATTCTCAAGGGATCCATTCGAACCGAAATAAGTAACACTGGCGAGGATACTCTCCGTAAAACTTCAGAGAATATGGTGAGACGAGTGCAAACATGTATAGATGTTGGTGGAGGAAATTTCCAACATTTTCTCGGAGATGTAAATAGTGTACTGTAATTTCCCAATTGTGTATTATATTCTCCCAAAGTTGCACGTGTGTTATATTATTGGTTCAAATGTTATTGCTATTGCTATTATTCAAATGTTATGATGAAAACAGACAGAGATGTGAGCAAAAAGCTTGCAACATTCCAAATTATTTGTGGAACAGTGCATAGAACGTTGAGAAATAAAACAAGAAGAGATACAAGATTGAAGTTGTACAAAACAATGGCGGTCCCTGCACTACTTTATGGAAGTGAGGCATGGGTACTCACGAAGAAAATGAAAAGCCAAATTCAAAGTGCAGAGATGAACTTTTTAACGAAAACAAAGGGATGCACAAGGTTGGATAGAATAAGGAATGAAGACATAAGAAAGGAACTCAACGTAGACTCGATAAGTAGCAAAATTGAAAAATATCAAAAGGAATGGATGCAGCATATACAAAGAATGTCCGAAACAAGACTGACTAAGATTGCATTCCAATATCAGCCACAAGGAAAAAGAGATGTTGGTAGACCTAAAAAGAGATGGAAGGAGCAATTATTGTGAGACGGAACGGGCACTCTGCCCATGCCGTGAAGTGAAGAAGAAGATGTTATTGCCTATTTAAATGGTTCAGGTTTATATGGATCGCACTGTATTTGTCCGAAAGCGGTCTGCACAGCCTGCGACTTTGTCCGCAGCGGTAAGGAAAATGCTTTGTAAGTTTCCTTTAAGACAGTGTATGCCGTATGCTCATTTAATTACGTAAAACTCAGCTGTTTTTCAGTGAAATGTAATCACTGGGTCACGTATTAAGCAGGTTAATCTGCATTTACTTTATTGCTTCCTTACACTAAGCAGAGAAGTAATGTACTTCACCCAAATATGGGATTTTAGCGAATATACTTGTTTAAACGGTCCCTGGTTAAAAAAAAAAAAATTAGAAAAGGATCTTTGTGTTTATCTAAATGACTGCAGGTCTATCTGTCTGTGGAATTATAACTAAAAAGTAAAGTCGGTTCAATAAGAAATTTATCAGTGCCGCATCCTCCAAAGATGCGATAGGGAGATTTCGAAGAAAGTCCCAAATCCCAAACTGACTTTCTTTTATAAAAGTTTCATTTTCTCAATACACCTTTGATGATTTTGAGCAAACCTACCATGTGTTTAAGATAATTTCATAAGTTAAATGTGTATCTTGTATTTTCTTGGAATAGCCTCGTAAGTCTTTCTCGTTTTGAACGACCTTTGCATAAAGGGCAAACGAAATGTTAAAAAAATTACATTATATTGTGACTTTGTGGGTTCGTAAAATTAAAAGTCTAGTTTGCAGGAATTCAAAATGCTTTTATTTCCGTAGAAAGACACTTTTGTACAGCCCTGATCCGCAGAATGACGTTAGATACACAACGCAACCTTCAAGGTCGTCTGCCACACGTCCTAAACAAAGGAATCAAATCACTACACAGCTGCACGCGCACGATTATCAGTTTTCAACTGACTCGACTGGCTACTCTCTCGCGACTTTTATATATCTGCCATTCCAGAAATTTGTCGACGCTTCACGGCCTTTCACGACGCAGCGAGAAAGTTCAGACTATCTCTGTCTCCTTCTCCCTTTGTTGCTCTCTCCATCTCTCGGCAAGTGATTAGCGCTGCGCCCAACAACCGGCAGCTCTATCTGTCTCTTTGTTTACTCACCGCACAAAGCCCGGCAGCAACTCAACAATACCTGGCGCCAGTATGTAAATTATGCTGAAGTATACGATTTATGTAAGATACTTTCTTTTTTGAGACAATTTTTCTGAGATATTCCCTAATGTCTGTTTGTATTTTCAAAATGTGTACTTCCTAGATCTTCAGTACGACTTCCTGGACTTCCTGTGTTAAAACCAATGTGATGAAACTGTTTTAATAGAATTACTCATAGAAGTAATATCTAGTAAACGTGATAATTAGGGTCCGGAAGTTGTTGACCTAAAACTTCTCTAAAAATTAGCTATAAAATGCCCTTAAAATATTAAAAAATGCACATAAAATGTAAAAAAAAATGACCTAACATAGATTAAAATTTTCTTTTATAATAATAAATTCATAACTGTCACAGACAAATAATGAATATATGGTTCGAATAACTACATTTTAAAATTAACTTTCTTAGTAAATAATGCAGCTATTGATACTAAATAATAAATGAATTCAAAATTCATCAAGCCATTTTCAATTTTATAAAATATGAAAAAATAAATTACTGTAACCATTAGCCAAAACTTAGCGTTGCAGTACACCACCATGGTCATCTTCAAGTTATCAAAAGTAAAGGAACGGCGGTTGTCAGCTAAAATTATTTTATACTTTGAGAAACTTCTCTGCACTTCCACAGATGTTATAGATGCATATTTGAAAAACACTATGTCACTGCCCGTTATATCCTGTTAAAAATATCAGTTCTCAAGTTTTCTCCTGACAAGATATCGGCAATCTGTCAAACTAGTATTCTTTATTTTTTCCAACACAGATTTTAGAATCTGTCTAATTTTGCCCCAATCTCACCTTTTACATTTTGTATCCTCTCTCCCACAATCCTTACTAACTCAATCGACTTATGCAATGTCATGTGGGTTATAGTATCCATTAAAAATGCAAATTTTTATTTAATGAAAGCGAATTTACTTTGGATTTGAGTATCAGAAAACAGATCCTGTGCGTTCTCAATTGCCTTAGAATATACCCTATCAAAACTATTCGCCACTTCTCTCACTATTTGAAAATTTTCACAGTGGTATATACATGCATTTAACCATGTACCCCAACGTGTTAAAATTGGTGACGAGGGCAAAGTTATATTAGGGGCTTTTGCTTTGAAATAGTTCGTGTTGGCGCTTTCAGAAATATTTTCTTTACTGTGGAAATTAGTGTTGATCTGACCTGTTCCGCAATTCGATGAAAAGTATGGACCAAACAAGTAACATGCACCATCTTATTGTAAAATGATTGGATCGATTTTGCCGCCTTTAACATGTAAGGTGCCGCGACTGTTAGGAAGAGAAGCACGTTGTCGTGCTGTATTCCACTAGGCCACAATAAATACATGGATTTATCGAACAGTTTGCATATCTGACAATGGTTAACAGCTTTTGGCTACATAACGCCCCTCTAAATCGCTTGTCTCATCAATTGATATTGTGACTTTGTTTCGTGAAATGAAAAGTCCAATTGCACCACTCAAAAATGCTCTTTATTTCCACCGACTTACAGTTAAACACTTGCCAATTACACAGAATTACGTAATGCACACAATTACGATTCACCAGTTCGTCCGTTACAGTTCCACTTTGCTCTCTCAATTACGTACAATCCTCCAAATGCACGTACACAGTCTTCTCGTCCGTACACTAGCACTGCACTCTTACGCTGCTCGCCAAGAACTGACTGACTGACTCAATTCACTCACTGCAGCCCTTTTTATAGGGATATGGCCGTTTTCTCGAAGCCTCTAGTTTCCGTGAATCACCGCGAAAGTTCCAGAGGACAGGGGAAGGGGAAAGAGGCGGCCAGCGACAAGTGACACTTCCCTAATCAACCCCTTAGTTAGTGACTGAGATTAATGGGAGGGTGTGGCTCGGCTGCCTCTGGTCCCTTCTCAGCTGTCGTTGGTTGGGCTTTCCGATAATTGGGTGACAATATATAAATTTTTTTCCCATTCACATAACGTGTCTTCATAACATTTTTCTGCGTAACTTTTACGCAAAGTTGATTCATCTGGAATTGAATAACTTGTGTGTCCTTCAAGAGAATCTGTTGTTGTAGTTGGTTTAAAATGCAAGGTTTTGGCAATGAAGCCATTAGCTCTCTTACTCTCCAATATTTCTGTGTAGTAGGTCCGGCAGGTAGGGCTTCACAGGTTAAAAGATGTTCTTCAGTCATTTCCTCTTCTTTGTTACACAGAGGACAATTTGGACTTGTATAAATTCCTATTCTGTGTAAGTGTTTGGCCAAATAATCATGTTCCGTAAGTAATCTAAAATTTGCTACTGCAGCTTTACGTGGGACTTCTGGAATAATTTCTGGATTTTTAATTAAAATGTTACATTTTTTATCTTTGGCTTTGCCTTCAAGAGAATCTGGAATTACTTACTTAATTTTCCTAGCGGAATAATTGCACTAACAAACACTTCACATAATTATTTATAAAAGTAAGATGACTTGTTACTTGACGTCGAAGCCATTTCCTTTAACAGTAACTGAGACGCTTGCCTTTTTTCACATTTTAAAGAGCTCGCAAATGTTTTTGGCGCCCAACATGTTGTACGGTGAACCGTTTGTCTGCAGCGACTTTAATTTCGCACACTTTACAGAACAATATAATTCTATCAGTAGAGAATATGTTTACGCCAAACTCTGAAACATACTAAGAAAGAATAGAGCCAGACTGAAAAATGTAATGTCATAGCTGGTATTTGAACCACGGATCTTCTGGTCTCCGTCCAGCCGCTCTAACCATTGAGCTGCTATGGCCAACGTGCCGATATGACATTAAATTCTCCAACTGACTCGTATTAAACTGACTGGATAATTTAATGTCATATCGGCACGTTGACCTTAGTAGCTCAATGGTTAGAGCGGCTGGACGGAGACCAGAAGATCCGTGGTTCAAATCCCATCTATGGCATTGAATTTTTCAGTCTGGCTCTACCCTTTCATAGTACATCCTATACACGGCTAGTGTGAAAGAACAACTAATTTCTGAAACATACTGTTTCAAACGGGACGCAGTTGACTGTTTTTGTTTCGGCATTTCAATTCCACAACACCAAATTTACACACCTCACAAACTACTCTTCTTACTGCGACATTTCTACCTCCTGAAGTCCTGACTGAAGCAATTCATGTATTGCATAATGTAATCGGCGATTCCTCGAATTGATGGCCGCGCCGTGGCTCAGTGTTAAGACCGCTTGGCTCTCACCAAGGCGGCCCGGGTTCGATCCCAGGCGACCGCAAAGTGAGATTTGTGGTGGACAACATGGCGCTGGGCGGGTGTTCTCCGGGATCTCCGGTTTCCCCCGCCATCTCATTCCACCGGTGCTCCATCTTCATCTCATGTATCATCAGTGCCATCGCCTGCGGTGCCGTATGTAGTAAAAGCGGACGTTAAACACTACACATTTGATTTAATTTCCTCCAATTGATGCGTCATAAATACACCAGCACTGTTAGGACGCTGACCTGTGTTAATTGCATGTTTACCACACTTACAAAGTTACTGTTTCATAAATAATCGCAGATTATTTAAAAAAAAGCCCATGAGTCTGGGTCAGGTCCGCCACAGGAATCGATCCCGGTCCTCCCGAATGCGGGCTACAGATGAAAATGCCCTATAAATTCGTGAAAAAGAAATAAAATGGCCGGAAAATGCATCTAAATTTTGAAAATGACCTCATTATAAAAATGTGGAAAAATGCATTTTGATGACCTATAAAAGCCATATATATCTAACGTATTTGTTCCAGAATGCACTTATTTCCAATAAGCATCGTCTATGACTACTCAGAAAAAAGATTACTTTTCTTCAAAACCCGGGCCCTAGTGATAATATACGGTGGAGACTGAACTATTAAATAAGTGTAAAACTTAGTTGTAGTTATTGAGAGAGAAAAAATTTATACCAGAAAAGGTCACTCAAACTTTAAAGAAAAAAAGAAAGAACACACTCGTCTATATTTTAAAGAAAGAGAAACAAAGAACCGATGTGAGTGCACCATAGAGGAGCTGCTATACTTAACAAATAGTACCAATTTTTAGAGCACAACTTTCGCTCTCGAGGTGAGAAACATTGCTCTCTACGACACACTTCTCTAAATCGTCTGAGCTCAAGAAATGTCAGCATGCTCTTACCTGGGCGAAAAGGACGAAGGATACCCATTGATAATACTTGGCATGTCTTCTCTCTTCTTTTTCCCATCGATATGAATGGGATACACCTGGAAAAGGCACCTCAACACCAACTTCCTTGTAGAAGGCACTCGGAATGGTATATGTGGAATGAATCCAACAAAAGGCGTTTAACACGTCCTCCGGTATATCTCTGCCAACAATAGAAATATATAGCTCCTTTGTAGGTAACACAGCTTTATTTAAATTACCAAAAATCAAATTGTATTGATTCAGCATGTCAAGGCAGTCAACTTTTACTTCAGTCATTAGTATACAACCAGAGAAATGTACACACCTATTATTTACAATGTAAATGTATGTAGGTTTTCTCCTAGTATTGTGAGCCCATGCTTTATATCATTACATGTTACAATTGCAAATATTATAGATATAATTGCTGTACTTTCTTTGATATCTACCTCCACATTAATGTAATTATGACAACACAGTTTCTATCCTAAGCAAATAGCATGGCGCAAGCTTTACACTTGAGACAATATTGCACACAAAACGAAACAAACTTATCCGTCAAATCCTTACTGAACTGCAGAGCCTGAGCTTGACGCTGACCAAGTATATACTGAACGACTGCCTGTCCGGCGGGCATAGCGAACTCCTAGGTTCCGAAAGCCCATTGCAAAGACATTTTTCGAAAAGCAAGCCAGGAATTTTCTGGAGCAGTAACTGTCCTAAAATGCTTGTTACGCGGGTTGGGTGGCAGCTCCCAACTAAGACTGTTGTATACCTTGAGTAGGTCGTTGATACTCAACATGGGTACTCAACGCGGTTGTTAAAACTTAGGATAACGCTCCTTGAGCTGGGTAGGGCGATTCAGCCACCCAGCCACCCCACCTCTCGTGTGCATAGTGAAAAGACGGTCCACAAGATTCTCCATGTAGTCAAACAGTTGGCTATTCTGCCACAATGGAGCATACAGAAGAGCAACTCCCGCCGAAAAACCCAACTACCTGGTGTCATCTCGTACGGCAGCTCAACAAGAAAAGTAGCATTCTGACATCCCTGTCACTGATTAGCCACAACATTCTTGGGTGTTCTTTGTAAGTAATCGCTCGACCATGCCTTCCTAAATAGAGACTGCATCTCTAAATTGTAGATATCACCCATTTTCTTTTTGGCTAACTTTGACTTCCATATGTAGGGTAACTTCTTCATTGGGAGGTTTCAGAAGTGAACATAATACGTAAATAAAATTACAATACGCAATAAAAACTCCTAGAAAGCTGGTGCAATTCTCATTAGAAGAGTCCTATGCTATTATGATGAATCTCCACATAGCTATCTTAAGCTACCTTTCCTCTGAGTTTCAAGTTTTCATCTATCTAGAAGTAACTGAAATATCATACAAAATTATTATATTAGTTTGAAACAAATACAAAGCTACACTGCTGCGGCAGTAAGGACCAAATTTTGCACACAAAAAATACTGCAAACTTGCGATCTGATATTTCATAGCTCAACATTATTCTTGCTTCTCGGCC
>CM060951.1:160103864-160322580 GCA_030765055.1 Mantis religiosa | reverse complement strand
TGATGGCAGGGAAAATCATAAAACCTGCCCCTTTTTTCCACTACACATTTTGTATGCGGCCACCTGGGATCGAAACCTTGGTGAGAGTCAAGTCATCTAACCGATTAGCAGAGCTGCTAGTTTAAAATAAGAAAAATGTTAGTAGGTGGATAAGACAGACTGATATCATCTGTTGCAAAGCAGTTTGTATAAACCCAAAAATACACGGGACAGCTGAGTCGATTAGTAAGTATATAGAACCTTACTGAGAGCTTCACGTACTTGGTGTGTATGCAGTCGATGGGATTGCCGACGTACTGGCGGGCAGTTACCGTGGCGCTGAACGTGAACAGGATGATGACAGTTGCTGAGACGTGAAGTCGGAACACAGGAGAGTCTATCTTCACCCCACTCAACTGCAACAACAAAACAATGGGCTGTAAATCTGTCCAGCTTGGACACAAATATGTGGAAACAAATGTTTACTATTTCGTTGTAAGGTTACAAACGTTGGCACTTTCCCAGAGGCCAACATTAACTAGGTCTCGGATTGTCTTTCTTTTTTCTTCTTCTAAACAAACACGACAACCCAAATCCTTCAACACACTGACATTCATCCTCAGCACCCTGGGACAGTATTAAGTTGTTAAGATATTTTAAAGCAACTAATGATACGAATCTCTCCCACTTGTTACATCTGCACAGCTTCCGTGCAAAATGTTCATAGTATAACCTCAGCATATAGATGTTTTCCCATAGAAAGTCATGTTAGCTTCATTTCTTAATGACATGTATAGTTGTTATTACAAAAGAGCAACGAAGAGTTGGGTGCCAAATGTTTAACAGAAGCTGGAACCCTTCGCAGTTATAATAAACAGTCATATATCAAGCAAAAACAGCGCATTAGGAAACAAATAACAATCTGCCAGAAACGTTTTATCCGCGTATTATTATGAATCATTTTATATCTGTGTTTTTTATTCAAAATACGAACCCTTATATACATGCCATTTCGCTAATAAGGGGCCTTTGTCATATTGATCTCGCAAATAAAGCTATGATATGTATAGTGAAAATATGTAGTAAACAAAAATTGCCCTGTCTAAGTTTTCTCGTCTACAGGATCATATTTGTCTGGAAATGATAAAAATTTTAGTTACAAACGACTGAATTGCTTCTGTCTTCCACTCAAGGATTAGCTGCCTGATAAATTTTGCCCCAAACCGAAGCTGCAAATATGTGCACGCAAGATCGCACTAAAATTGACTTACAAATAGCACGTAGCGAAGACAAAATCGACCCCAATTATGTTTCCCTTTCTTTCCTGCTCCTCCCCTTCTTTTCCCTGAAACATATCTCCAAGTAACTAAACAAAAGCTGAAGAAATAATTACACAGGCATGGAATGCTTCCTTTCCCAATTATAAGTAAATTTGGATTTTTATTTTGTTGTTTTGGAAATTTTATTGGTTTCTTTGGTTTGGCAATGCTAGTTACTGGATCCAATAGCTAGTGTTGCGTACGGTGCCAGCGTGTATCAGTCTCCAGTTATTAATAAGCAATCACAAAGTGATATAGTAAAGATTGAACTTAGAGTCCTAAAACACTACTAGAAACAAGAGTATAATGTCGCTGCCGCAACTCGAAGAATCTGTCAGGTGAAAGAAGTTGTCGTTAGTGAGCGTGTGGCACAAAGATGATTCTAACGTTTCAATACTGGAGACGAAAACACTAAAAATTTATCACGTTGTGGAAGACCTAAAGTGTGAAATATTGAAGATTCAATTCAGTTCATTCCAGAGGATCTACTAGCACCAAGACCCGGCCTCCTTCGACCAGGGAGTTACCGAGCTGTCCCAAAAGGGCGCCAGGCGCCTCCGTGGGGCTTTCCATAGGGCAAGATCTAGAGAATAACAAGCCCCCCACCATCTGGTCCTATGGACTCAAGACGGGATGGAAGTGGATAAGCACTTACGCGTGCCAACACCAAACTGGGAAGGCTACCGATATGACCTCGGTAGGGCCGCCTGGTGATGTAGAACACCTTCTACTAGCTATGCTGGCTAGTACTCGGGAATATTAATGGCTTCCCTCAACCCCGTCCGGAGACGAACCCGATCTCCCACAGGTATCGGGAACCACTGCCCCCTCGAGTTCAACCCAATCCGAACAACCCCCCATCAGGGAGGGCTCGAAAGTTTGGCCCGAGGTTCCTCTAGTAACGTCAGAGGTAGGAATATTGAGGATATACGCTAAGTTTTACGACAAAATCCACCAAAAAGAACTCGTAGGCTATCAGAAGAACTTGGTGCCTCAAAAGATACCACACATCTCCACATAAAGACACTTGGAAAATCGTACAGAAGCTGTAGATCTGTACCTCGTGAACTGACACATCAACAGGCTGAGCATAGACTGGATATCTGTCTTTAGCTTATTCGTAATCCCATGGATGAAAGATTTGTTCGGAGAATTGTCACTTGTGATTAAAAATAGGTATATTACCGAAATCCCGATGCCTTGAAACAGTGGCTTGGTCCTTGCCAAAGCCATCGTTAAAAACAGTCAGTTCGGTCCCAAAGTAATGTTGTGCGTCTGGTGGAATTTTGAAGATGTGATTCACTGGGAGTTTGTTCCAAATGAGCGGGCGATTGATGTGGATCGTTATTCTCAACAACTGGAACGAGTTCATGAAATTTTGAGACAGAGGTATCCAGCATTAGCTAACCGAAATAAAGTTTTATTGAAACATGACAATGCAACACCCCATACTGCACGAACAACCATGGAAAAAAAATGATGAATTATGAGGATCGAAGTACTACCACACCCAGCATACAACCCTGAACTCGGACCATCATATTATCATCTTTTTCGATCCATGACCCATTTTCTGCGTGGGAAAAGTTTTGACAACATTGAAGCAGTGCAAGTGGGTGTCATCAAATTCCTCACATCAAAAACCAGAGACTGGTACCATCGTGGCATGGTACCTACATTGGTACATAAACCTCGCTGATCGATGGCTCAAGACCATATAATCTAAGAGTATATATTTAGAAATTCAGTTAATTGCTTATCAGAACTCATTTCAAATAATTGTTTTTCTTAAAAAAAAGACATAACTTATGAGACAGTATAATTTCATTGTATTATCATAAGTGACCCCAGCCTGTGGTAGCGCATGTAGTATGACTGAGTGATTGCCTGCGTTAATCTGCGTTAACCCTTTCCAGATGCAAGTCTTACACTCCTCACCGAACTTACATATTAGCGGCTGCAGTATGATGAGAGAAAAACAACAGCGATCAGTCCTAAGCCTGGTTTCAGAGGAAGGAAGATGATATGAACTCATTGTGAAAGGAAAGTTGATGATGAAAATTTTGGGGGAGAGGGGGAGAGAGTGGAGGAGCTGGAAAAATATCCGCCCAGATTCTCAATTTCTGATTACGAAACGCTAAAAATTACAACTTTTAGTAATGATGCACAAAACAATGACACTGAATCATTTAGAAACTGTCACTCCACATGATGATTGATACTCACCTGAGTGATGGTGGACATTCCACGCACGGCATCGAGTAGGATACTCATCGCTGAGCAGTTCTGCCAACTTCAACTTGCTCCTGATTTATGGCTTCATGGTACTGAATGTGAGGAGCTGAGAGAATGATTATCCCGGTCCAGAACGAGAAGCGCTGCACTGCATCTCGTCATCCTGGTGTTTGTTACTCCTGGAGATCAAAGCAAAAAATGAGAGTGTTAAACAAACGGTGAAGCAGAAACAGAGTGGATCGCGATAACAGGTGAAGTATTGCATTTTATTGTGGATTTGACGTAGCACTTCCGCTTTCTTTGATGGCTGGAAAATGAAATTAGTATTCAGGCAATGGAAAGTAACATGGTGTTCGTCTTGTACAAAGTCGCGGAGCTTCAGGCTGAAAACTGTAAAGAGTTTGCTACCAAAATAAACAACATGGGTCTCAGTTATCTGCTTTTATCGACTATTTCCTGTACATTCTTTATGCTTCCTCGACATTTATCAAATCACGCGATAGGATACATTTGCTTCTCTGGATGCAGAAACCTTTATCATGGTTTATGACTGGTGTAGACTTTCTTGACCCCGCGCATCACCGTGTGTCAAGAGATTTCTACCCCTCGCCTTCTGTTTTCTGTTTACAACACACAAGTAGCCCTCTAATCCAGTGGTGGAACACAATATCTAGACGTATTCCACAGGAAATGGTTAGAAGGAAGTTAGAGGGTAGGATGGACTCTGTAATATGTTGTGACATACAAAGTTGTTGCAATTCTCCTCCAAGTTTATGGGCGAGTTATTTCTTTTCATATCTTTACGGTGTGAAAAATAATGACTTTGTTTTATCATTTAATGTGTATCCTGAACTTGAATAAATAGCCAATTCTAGCTATCAAAACTAAGAATCTCATATTATTACAATTGGGGATATTACGTACAGTAGAGTCTGTTTAGTTAACGCGTGTGCACGTCGGCAGCTGCCTTTGACGAACCCTTATAATCGTGTTACTTCTCCCAGACCTTTCCGCAAGGTTGCCACCTTTCTCGATGGGTATCGTACGAGGTTTCGTCTAAATAAATTATCTTATGTTCATTACTGCAAAACTTCCTTACTTTTGACAAATATATGTATATATACATATATATCGCCAAGCTACAATTCTACTGGATTGCATAATAATCCTTATCTTATTCAAAGTGTGGTATTGAAACCCAGCTTCTTTAGTAGGCCGCGCAAAGTGCAGTGCCGATAAGGAAAATCACAAATTTCTTGCAAATGTGCAACCAATTCGTTTAAGGTGGGCGCTCTCCCTTTTGCATAGAATCTATAAATTTCTCGACGAATTAAATTGCATGTGAAATTATCTACTTTAGAGAAACGTTTCCTTTTGTTTTCACACTTGATCGGCGTTTTTGGTATTCCTTTCGTCACAATATTTCTTACTGTATTTCTGTGAATAATCAGAATGTATCATCAGGTTCATTGCACGACCCCTTACCAAGATTATTTGTCAGCACATATTTATATGTGTTCAAAACAAACGCTTGAATTTGCTTAGAAACAGTTACCGTCATAACTTTGTTTTTCGAGGCTTTTACAGTAATGTAACTGGGCCCAGTTATTCACACTATTGCCATCACTTTGATTATTTTCACTTGACTGAAAGTTATCTACTACTTCATTTGCATTTACCACTGAATTTCCCTCCCACGGTCTCCACGTCGTGGCACACAACGAATTTCTGCACGTAATGAAACCGATTAACTGGAAGTTGTAACTTTGGCAACTGAGACTCCACGTGGAGTAGTCATGCGACTGTCACTTCAAGAAAATCAGGGTTGCTATTGGTCCTCAATGACAGTGTTCCATTTCTGAAGTGTGGAGATAGATTTATGACGGTCATTAGGGGGTGGGAGGCTCAGGTTACTATGACTCCGAACTACACACGCGTTAACTAAACAGACTTTGCCCCTCCACGGATCGTCCTCCTGCACGTAACATGCGGCTCGCCCATACCTGGCTTAAGACTTGTATATTTACGTGTAAAGAATCACTGTCAACCATTTTCACAAATACCTCCGTAGCACCATCTAGTGGAGACTTAGCAAATCACGCATCACTGCATTTCTGGTGGCAATTATTAATAGATGCTACTAGAAAGTTGACTGAGAAATGATTCCTAGATGACTTATATTATCCGATTGATAGGGCCGATATAATCGTGTGTAATCTGGAATTATCTACCAATATACTAATTCATAAATGACACCAATTCTACATCAGTTTATTTAGATATTAGCAAGAACCTCAGGTTATCTATTTTCGGCAGAGGTTTTCTGTTCTTTCTATTTTTCCCTGTTTTCAGTCATGTCTGCTAAAATCTGTTTCCAAAATTAATTACAATAACATATTTTCTGACATACCATAGACATGAGCATACAGTAAGCAATGATATATGCGTGGTTCTTTGTCTAAAATGGAACACTGTAGAAATTACTAGGCATAAATCAATCACAAAAAGTGGGACATTATAAAGCCTTGAAATTAAAACACTTGTAATGATGTTAGGTAACTTTCAAGCATATATTGATTATTTGTGATCATCTTAAGGATGTATTATGTATATTCAGATAAGAAGTTTGGATGGGCATTCATGTTCAGGGACGAATCATCGACATGAAAAGTTGAGGAGTGCTGAATTTAATTTTTTGCAATGGCATTGATTTAGTTAGATTTGATACAAACTTCCAACACAAAAGTAGTTGCCTTTATTCTTTATAAAAATATAAATGTTAGAGGCAGTTAGACAGATTGACTCTCATTAAGCCGGCCCGGGTTCGATCCTAGGTGGCCGCAAAGTGAGATTATGGTGGACCACATTGTCCTTGGTTGGGTTTTTTCTGGGATCTCCGGTTTTCCCCGCCATCATTCCACCAATTGCTCCATTATCAACTTTCCTTTCATCTACTTCACCCCCATTCTGTTGATCTACTTCCCTCACTCTCATTCCGAGGACCGGGCTGATCACCCATTCCTGGATTTCTCTCTCTGACCCATAGTTGCGGCACTTTCACCCGACGCCTTAAATGGCATAAGGATAGAGGACGATAAATGAACAGGACTGTGTCGTATTAAGGAAAGAAGAAGAAATGTTAGAATATACACCTTTTTATAAATGTAGAAAACAAAACTTATTCTTTGATGATAATTTTGAAACCCTGATGTAATTTCAGCTATCGCAGAGCGTGCAGTGAATTTTATATTTTAAACAGGACAAAAGTAGTATACAGGGTGTTTCATAATTCCTATTATAAACTTCTCGGGGTTGCATAAATAACTAAGAAGATAAAGCTTTGATTAAGAATTCAGAACATTAACTAGTTAGTCACCTCCACCAGTAGCAGGGATTATGGAAAAACCCTGTAGCTGTCCATAACATACCGGTTATTTTACATGGTATACTAAAAAAATAGTAACCTTTTTCTTTCTTTGCAGCAAATTATTGTTTGTGGGACACATTATTTTACGTTATTGCTCTGCGGCGCATTTCAGTTTAAACTAACGCTTGAAGTTACAGATAGTTCAAAATAGAACAAATAGTTTTTCCCTGTACATGTTTTTGCTTCTTTCTTAAGAAACAAACGTGTTCTTCACAATTCACCATTTTGCATACAGGAACCGAATTAAAGACAAATTCATTTTTAAAATTATGTGATAACATATGAATGACTTGTTTTTTTTTATTTCAAAGCTGAACACATGTTTTGTCTTACCATATGATGCCATGTTTTGGATTTCTGGTTAATTTATTCCAAGTACACCAAATGGACTCCATATTTAAGTACTTCATAAAAGTTATTGTAAAAATTACAATCTTTACAATGCCTTTTACCTCACAGCATGGTTACTATTACTTCTACGAGGGCTGTTCAATAAAGAATGATCACCATTATTTTTGACAACGTACCTTTACTCATCCTAATAATTTTGATGGTCCTTCTCAAAATAGTCTCTCCTGAATGCGATGCACTTGCCCCAGCGTTTCTGCCAGTCTTCAAAGACATGCTGGAAACCATTTTTAAGAGATCATTCAAAATCGCCTCCGCAGCTTTCACCACTGCTTCTGATGATGGATAATGCCTCCTACGAAGGCGTTTCTTTAAGTCAGGGAATAGAAAAAAGTCACATGGGGCTAAATCCGGACTAAGGGGCGGGTGAGGGATGCACTATACGTTGATTTTTGCAAGATATTCAGCAACAACATTGGCAATATGCGGCCGCGCATTATGGTAATGCAGCATCCAGCCTGATTCACGGAAATGTGGTCTTTTGCGCCTGATATGGACTTGCAGTGTTTTCAGGACATCCCTGTAATATTGTCCAGTTACTGATGTGTGTGCAGGTACCACATGCTGATAAACCATTCCATGAATATCAATGAATGAGATGACCATAACTTTCCCAGCAGAAGCAACCACTTTTGCTTTTTGGGGGGTTGGTGATGAAGGAGATTTCCACACTGAGCTGTGCTGTTTGCTTTCAGTATCAAAATGATGTGGCCAAGTTTCACCAACAGTGATTATGTTTGAAAGAAGCTCCGGATCTTCCTCTAACATCAACGTGCATGCGAATGTCCTTTTGTTCGGGAATCAACAGTCTTGGAACCCGTCGCGCACAAACACAACTGATGTGTAATGTTTCTGTCACCAACGTGTGGGTGGTACCCAATGAAATGTTCAGTATTTCAGAAAGTGATCTTAAGGTAATTCGTCTATTCTCTCTCACAATGGCAGCAGCAGTGTTAATGTTTTCTTCGGTAAGATCAGTAACTGGAGCACCGGGTCCACCTTCCTTTGAAATTGATTGTCTCCGCTCTTTAAACATTTTAAAGCACCTTCGAGCTGTGCTGTAGGGAAGAACAGACTCTCCATAGGCCTCCTGTAACATTGTATAGGCCTCAACTGAAAATTTGTTGAGACGAAAGCAGAATTTCAAAGTCGCATATTGTTCCTCGCGTGTTACTTCCATTGCAGTGGTAGGCGATACTGAACATGTCTGAACTTGCCTGGTTCTCACAGGCGGGAAGCAGGAGTACCAAAAATGAAACTACTACGGCGTGTTTGTTTCACATTAAGCTAACAAAATGTAATAAAATTGAATTTTAGTGCGAAAATTTATGACCGATTTCTTTCTTTTTTTTTTTTTTTTTTTTTTTTTTGAACAGACCTCGTAGTTCGTTTTCTTAATTTAAGTCCTCCAAAGTTAAGTCATTACGGACGATGAATAGAATGGATGAAATGATGCTCAAATGAAACCAGGGTTCATAGAGCTTAGAGTTACCCGACATTCGTATTTCAGGATAATGGAAAACCCCGGAAAAACTTATCCAAATAACTCACCCTGACTGAGATTCGAACTCGGGACCTCTTGAACGTGAAGCAGACATGCTACCACCACGCTACCGAGGAGGGAATATTATTTCTACTTAATCTGTTCGTTACTAATGAGGAAGCTAAGACATTCTCAAGAGTATGGATTCAAGTTGCCTACTAGCAATAGGTACATAGAATGTAAACACTCACCGTAAGTAACTGATGGTGGGTAAAACACGATCTCGTGAAGTGTCCATACGCCAACTAACTGAACAGGAATGGGAGGTTTACTGTGCACGCCAGTAGCAATATAATCTAATTTCCTTTCGTTCTGGCTTTAATGCTTGAAAAGGCATGCTGAAAAGGCTCCGATGTTTGGACATTTGTAAGTCTGAGCGGTCCGCATTCAATATTAAAAGCATCTCCTAGCACTTCCGCAGGAGTATACAGATACTCCAAAAAGTAGTCGGCTAGTGTAACAAGCACAATCAGAAAAATATGGGTAAGAAATGAACAATAACTACTTCCTTACATCGGTTGATATCTAGATTTAAAAATAAAATACAATTTAGATTCAAATACTGATTAATTAGTGAACAGCTAGAGGTTATTTAAAATCAAGTCCCATTTGATGTCAAACAACTATTCGTCTAGTAAACATGATCTAGGTATGGTGACTCGCTGATACACACTGCTTCCCTTTTCTTATGCTGTTGTGTGTCATCCTGACAGTTCAATATCTGTTTTCAAAGGCGTTGACTGCTATCTAAATAATATGGGTCGAAAACGTTGTGAAACTACAAAAGAAGAGAGAGAAACTTGCATCGGGTTATTTAAAAACGGAAAATATTTTCAAGAAATTGGAGAAACCATTGTAAGACCTACCACTACAGTGAAGACTTACGAAAATCATTCAAGAAGCAGCCGTCCTATAGTTCTGTCCGAGATGGGGAAATGGCAGTTACTTAAAGAAGACAAGAAAAATCTTAAACTAAGTTCTCCATAACTTTCTATTACAGTTTATATACACACAGGAGAGTTAGTTTTAGCACAAATTAGAAGAAACGTGCTTTACGAAGCTGAGCATGGAGGTCGAAGAGCCCGTAGAACACCATACATCAGTAAAGTCAACAGAAAGAAGTGAACTGCTTTTAAAAAATAACATAAACACGATGGGTTTGTTACACAAATATAACTATTTGTAACAAACACTTCACTTATCTTAAGAAAATTATGTTAATTCTTCTTCCTAATTCAGATTGCCTTCACAAACAAATTGCTTGCATCGTCAGTCCATCAACACAATACGTCAAGGATTCCAGTTACCATCTTATTATACTTTTTCAGTATTACCAACATCTGAAAACGAAACAAACCTAAATACAGAATCAACTGCTGGTATTTCAAAAATCCTTACGCGATGTTATTTTTTTAATAAATATATTTTCCCAAACCATTAAACCTATCGGACCATTTAATTGTTTTAATAATTTAACTTCAGGATTTATTTCATGGTTAAATGACCAAAAATGATCTACTACGGCCGATTTATCAGTTTGTTTATACTTAATGTTACGAAAATGTTCTTTGTTCTGGTTTCAAAGTTACGTTTCGTCTTTCCAATATAAACCTGATGAAAATCTAAACAATTAATTTGATAAATGCCAGATTTTTTTATTATTAGGAATTTTATCCGTTTTAGAGAAATGTAGTAAATTTTAAATACTATATTTACTTTGAGGAACTAAAGTTATACCAACTTCTTTAAAAAAATTGAAAATGTTTATTAACCCAAGGATGGTAGGTAAATTTTTTAAACTTATAATCGTCTTTTATTTTTAAGGGTAGAAATATCATTAACAGTTTTTGATATTTATATTTTTGAATTTTCTTTTGTACTATAAAGTCTTTATTAAAACCATTAATTAAAGCAGTATTAATTATATGTTTATATTCTTTATTAAATTCTTCTCGATTTCTGGAAGAAGGTTTTATTTACTGACGAGAGTCAATTTGAGCTGTTTAAGTCAAAAGGGCGAGTAATAATGTGGAGAAAAAGGAATTGTGAGCTTGAGAAGAAAAATATAACAGCTTCAGTTAAACATGGAGACGGTTCAGTACTTGTCTGGGGCTGCATGAGTGCAAATGGTGTGGGGGATTTGTGTTTAACTGATTGAATTAAGAATTATAAGGTTTATATAAACATCCTAAAAACATATGTCAATAAGTGTGAATAATATGGGTCTTTCTGAGGATTATATTTTCACACAAGGTGATCCAAAACACAAAGCAAGGCTATGGTTGTTGTATAATACTCCACGATAAATGCTGACACCACCGTAATCCCCAGACATGAATCAAGTAGAGAATTTGTGGAGTATACTGGACAAAAAAAGTTAGGAATAATTAGATATTTAATATAAAGGATTTAAAGAACACTCTACTAGAGGAAATGTGTAAAATTGCGGTGGAAACAGCAAAATCTTTGATGAAATGCATACCAACGAGAATGCAAGAGATTATAAAGAGGAATGGAGGGCCTATTAAGTACTAAAGGTAACATTCAACACCATTTTCAGTATGCAGACGAATACTTATTTTGCATCCTATATTGCATATCTTTACTTTTGAATGTAACTATGTTAATGTGAACAGATAATATGTGTTTCTTTATTGTATTTGCTTTTTCACTAATCAATGAATAAGACAGTGTCCCTGCTGTACTTTATTCTGCTGATTTTTCACTATCCATACATCCTTTAACATAAACCCATGCATTAGACGAATACTTTTTGGAGTAACTGTAGGTATGTTGTTGGTTGGCTTATACCTGTAGCCGCAGTTAACCGCAGGGCACACCGCGTCTCAAGTTTTGTTCTTAGTTGTTAAATCACTGAAAGACCTACGACACCCCATCTGTTTGTGCAAAACTTGCTCATTGTTACATATGTTGCCTTATTAATCCCTATTTATGAACATGGTTTGTGTGGGGTATTCTCACCACATTCCTAGCTACATGATTCATTTTAATTAAACGTTTTGCAAGCTCACCTTGTCTTATCAATGGTAAGAACGTTTCCCCACTTTGTATGTATCTAGCAGGCGACATTACTTGCATATCTGTGTGTGTGTGTGTGTGTGTGTGTGTGTGTGTGTGTGTGTGTGTGTGTGTGTGTGTGTGTGTGTGTGTGTGTGTGTGTTTATTGGTAAGGCGATAAAACTATATGAAGGTTTAAATACAAACCAGCTCTCCTGGGCTTTTTTGGACATGCGTATTTTTAACGAAGCAATGACATCGTTTATAAAACTTCCTTTGTGTTCTTGGTATGTTAAAATTTGCTACTTGACGTGTTTCAAGTATACAAACTTACTAACTGCTGCTATATTGCCATATATAACGAACAAGTTGGACCTGTTTAGCAACTAGGGGTTCTATACTTTACGAAATTGCTCTTATATTGTATTTTACACCACTTTAAATAAGGGACATGCAATAATTATCTTTGTTCTAATGTTAAATTTATAGAGAAAAAGATCATCCTAGCCTCGAAATGCCCAATAAAAATTAAATTGAAAGTCAGCGTATTCGTATAGCATATAACTACTTTAGCCCGAAACGAATTAAAAGTTAATTCAGAAACTCTAGAATTGCTAGATTGGGAGTGGCGAGGACTTATTTGGGAATTATCCCTCCAATTGTCAATTTGTTGTGGACGCTTTCGACAGATGGCAGCATAAGAAATGAAAACAAAATGAATAAATTGCTTTAATATCTTTTAGCAGCGCCCCTCAGCTTGCTCAGCTAGAGAAGCCGGCTGGTGAACTCCGGAAAATTCACACTCGTAGATGGCACAAGCGGTCTTTCCGATCTCGCGGGCTCACTGAGTGCAATTTACTGATCGAATACTAGCCAAAGGCTTCATTAGGTAGTACAAAAGGAATTACATTGTTAAAACAATCGACAGTAGTGTGTAGCACTGCCTGAGAAAGCGTAAGCAGCTCAGATGCAACATGTAAATTTTGGAATATGGAAAAGTAAATGTACAATTAAGTACAGAAAATATCCTTCTTCATATCGCGACGGTGCGAACAAGTGCGGTGTATGAGTGGGGATAAAAAAAAAAGGTTAATTTATCTGGGTAAAGAATACAGTGACTTCTATTTCAGATGCTTACTCGATAATTTTAATAAGAGTTTAATTCTTTCATTTAAATAATTACAATTGCAATAAAGTTCAGCATATCTTATAAATCTTGAAGTATGTAACACTGTGTGTAAGCCGAAAATATTTCTCAATGCCCACTATAATAATGAATATACTTAGCATTCCGTTAAATGAATCAAACTCTAGTAATAGTAGTTATATACATTTCAAAACATGTGATTATTGAATAAAACTGCAATGCATTTAACCGTGATTTGATGAAGATAGTAGAATCGCCAATGCGATGAACATCATAGAATTAGTGTTTCCAATCACATGTGGGCAAGCCATACGTCACATCTATAATACAACTCTATAATACATTTTGAAAACCTGGAAACGCTTGTTTATTAAAATACAAAGTATACGTTAGATGACAAAACAAAATTAAGTGACTTATTCATTATTAGTTGTACAATAATCATTTAAAATGCAAAATATTCCATACAGTTTATCAAAATGAAGAAACAAATACTCTATCGCTTATAAATGTGCAGGAAAATTGGACAATAAACTGCTAATACTTTTACTTCTAAGGAGATAAATATCATTTTTGCTTATCTTTCTAATTTGTGCTTTTTTATAATTTTACATAACATGTAAATTTAAATTTACTGAGGCAGTGGTTCTAATTAAAGGATCCTGTCTATATTGAAAAATCACTTGAATGTTACATTACCTAATTATTATGTGCAAACGTGTTTGTTTTAGATAAGGCCCATTTTCCTACACATTTGTAGATAGTTATGTTTTATAATGTTTTATATAATTGCAACTTTATTGACAGTTATTTGTATTGCTGGAAATTTCAATTGTTTATTATATCCTTCTTTGTTTGGTATGTTTATGACAGCTTCCAGTTAGAAGCAGCTGAATTTGGTAACATTAGTACATAAGTGTAAATTGTAACAGTACTTTTGGGTTATGTTTGAAGTATGAAAAGTTTATAAATTTATAAAAAATGATTATGTAAATATATTTAATAATTTAAATATGTAAAAATGTTTGTAATTGTGTGAGTGGCCAAAGTAATAATTGTATGACGTAATATGCCGTAATGTTGTGACGTGGTATGTAACCGCAGTATCAGACAGCGATTAGGAGGTGGCGAATTAATTGAAATCACGAGAATTAAAAAAAGAAGATAAATTAATAAAAATGCTTTGCTAAACTAATATAAAATATTGTCATATTAATATGAAATTAGAATGAAATTAGAGTAATGATTAAAATAGCGGTTTAATTAAGAATAAGATGGGAAGAATATAATTTAAGACAACTAACATGCTAGAATCCATGTAAGGGAGAGAAAATATTTCTGTAAAATCTGAACACAAGTCGGGGAGACAGGAAGAGGTGACCGTTAGCCTCTTTGTTTAAGGAAAGGTTCAATGTCTGAGAACTATAACCAAGAATGTGTAGGAACAATAAGGTTTTCAAGATGCGGTCAAGCGTAAGACCTAAAAGGATTTACTTTGCTGAGGTGATAACGATGTATACCGTTACAAAGAGCCCAGGGTAGGCGTGACCCAACTCACGGTGGGATGTAACGTCAATGAGTTCGATGAGTTTTGCTAACCAATAAAGAAAAATCGAAATAAAATGAGAAACCAATAATAATGTAAGATTTGAGAAATGGGAAGAAGGGTGAGTTATTTTGGTCATGTGATAAGAGTTAGGGTGGGGATCAGAATAAAGTACGAACTGAATCGCAGAGTAGACGAAAAATCACTTCAACAGTCATACTACGATGGGAAAGACGTGTTAGTGCGCGTGAAGAAGAGGTAGTAAAGATTTCTAAGTCCGAAATGTAGGGAAGTCAAGAATAACGCAACCAGCGTGAGAGAAGCAGCAGAAGAAGTTTATAATAGCAAAGTATTCGCCGTATAAAGAAGTAAGAGAATTCTGTTAGGAAGTTTAGTAACAGGTGGTCACCGCTACAAATCAATCTGAATCAACGAACTTAGTGAGAATTAAATTAAATCATTTTTTGCAACGAACCAGTGTATTATTGAGACAACTGAGCAGCCAACAAACAACAAATCCATTTCCTACAACCATTCACCTGAGGATAAGAGATCTCATAGCTCCAATTAGAACCCAAATCAAAAGTAAACACCAACCAATTGAAATCTGACATGCGGGTATGCCGCATAATGGCGCCGACACGGTGGGGCTTCGAATTGTAGGAAATGGGTGAAATGTAACCACGACAACGACGAAGAGAAGTGAGAAGAACGACGACGAAGGACGACTACGAGGAGAAGTGAGAAGACCGACGACGACAACTACGATGAGGACAGCAGAGACTACGAAGAAGACGGCAAAAACAACTAACAAGTGAAATTTTCCCCCAACCAAGAGAGAAGTTCAAGTTCTTTCGACATCAACTGAGCCTACTAGACGACGAGCAGCACGACAAAAAAAAATTGGTAAAGACATCACATAAACACTACAGCCGTACAACAGAACTGTGAGTTACACATACTCAATTTATTTTTCTTGTAAATGTAATATCATTCATTGAGATCAATATCTATGTAATCTCTTAGTAATAAGTATTTTGGAAGGGAAATTAGAAAATTTAAAGGGGAAGTTCAATGCTTTTGAGAAATAAGAAGATCGTACAGAATAAATTTAAAATGGAAAATTCTGGGGAACAAATAATTATGGAGACAGAGAAAGAGTTAGAAGTTCTTAATGAAGAGATGATGGAAAGCAGTGTTATAGGATCAGTAGATGAGGGTGTAAATGGTGTAAGTAGCTTAAATGTAAATAGGAGAAATGACAATCCTGGGGTAATGGAAAATCTACAAGAGATGTTCCAGAAACTCATGGCGCAAATTACTATTCAGAGTCAATCACTAGAGACTAAATTAGTAGAACAGAACCAATCACTAGAGGCTAAATTCGTAGAACAGAACCAATCACTAGAGGCTAAATTACTAGATCAGAGCAAAGCTATGGACAAATCACTAGAGACTAAATTACTAAATCAGAGCAAAGCTATGGACAAAAAATTAAGTCAAATTACAAGCCAAGGGAAAGAAACAGAAGCTAGAATCACTGTCAAAATTCAAGGAATAACAGGGGAAATCCAGACTGTAAAAGAGGCCCTGCAGCGAGAAGTAGGTACTATAAGAAGTGACCTAGAAGCTACCAAATCTCTCGTTGCAGGAGTAGAAAATAGAATAGGGGAGGAAATTAATAAGGAGAGAATAAGATTAGATGAACTGACCACGACACAGGTAACTTTTGTACGAGAGATAAATGACCGGTTTGACACTGTAAACAATAGTATAGCAGCTGACATGGAGAAGTTAAAAGAAAAGGTAGCACGTGTAACAAATATTCAATCAGAAAATACACAAATGTTGAGGGAAACAGTAAGCGAGATATCTCAAATCAGAGACACTGTAACTGGTTTACAGCTGGGACAGCAAGGGCAGGTACCTGAGAGTTCCAATTGTTCTATACATACACACAATGGAGAGAGGCAGAACGAACAGGTTAGCGCCCCTTCTGTCTCTCCTCAAAACAGCAATAATAGCGAAGTAAATATGCAAAACGTAAATATGTATCCACCAGTGCACATGAATTTTCTAAGCGAATTGCCCCTCCCGAAATTTAATTGTCGCAATGACAACGCAGTACAATTTTTGGCCGACTTAGAAAAGTATTTTGCCATCAGAGGTGTACCCGAGCAATATAAGATGATAATAGTTCAAAGGGCGTTACAATCTGCCGAACTTAATTGGCTACGAGTAACTGTGGGAGAAGGATGCAGCTACGAGTTGTTCAAAACAGCTTTCCTAGAAAAGTATTGGAACGCCAATGTCCAATACCAAGTAAGGAATCAGATAACAAATGGCCGATACCAAGGTAATAATGGAGAGTCTATTACTGATTATTTCCTGAGATATTCGCAAATAAGTAAATATCTACAACCTCCATTACAGGAAGCCGAACTGATTTCTCTTCTCACGCCCCACCTTCCTGAGAACATTAGAAATCACATGGTGGTAGCAAGACCTCAGACATTGAGAGAGGCAATTACATTATTAACAGCTTTACAAAGCGTTGGGACGCAAAATTCACAAAATAGATATGAGGATCGGATGCCAGGGAGAAATCCACACAGACCGTGGAATAATAATAATCATGACGGGGAAAGGGCACACAATCCCCGAAATTTTAACACAAACCATATGGCTACTCGTCAAAGATACGATGCCCACGTCCCGAGGGATTTTCCTAACAACAATAGAGGGAGACAGGGACCACCAAATTCAAATTCATATAATTTCCCTATAAGATATGTACATGTAACTAGGAATGGAAATAGGGGTCACCCCCCATTTCTTCGAAGAGGGAATGCAAGACCGACGTTCCGACTACCAGAAGCTAATAGACAGTATCAACCACGTGACGCTGGTAGAGAGAACAATACAGACAGACCTGAAGTAAGACAGAGGAATCAACTTCTCTCAAGAGAATGGGTGCGTTCTCCTCCACCCACACCGAGGGACGCGGCGCCCGAGGTGGATGAAAGGCCAGATACGACACAGCAGACGGGAAACGACTCCAGGGTGCGATAGAAGACGTCCCGCATCGGACCCGGATGAACACGCTAGTTCTTAATTTGAACAGGGACACAGCTCTGAGTAGGGTGGTACAAAATAAAACAGAAACAGAAATAGTAAACGGTACTCAAATAAACAATCACTTAACAGAATTGCAAGAAGTGAGAGATGCTCCACGTATTGCTGCAATAATAAACAAAGAAAAATGGCACATTACCATAGATTCAGGATCCTCAGTTTCAGCTATAAGTCAAGGATTCTTTTATCACTTAAAAAACAATGGAATGAAATTGCAAACATTGCCCGTGAAAAGTGCATATTGTACTCTGGCGGTAGGTCGCGCCAAACAAAAGATTAATACACAAATGCTTTTGAAAGTCACCATTGGGGAGGATACAATAGAATTTGTATGTTTTGTTATTAATAGGCTATCTGTAGACATTATTATGGGTAATGACGTGTTGTATGCGCTTCAAGCTAAGTTGAATTATCAAATGGAAGCCTTGGAAATCAAAATTAAAGACGTCATAGTTAAAGTTCCGTCTAGCTCAAGGGAAGCAGAAAATGAGATAAGATTGACAGATGAAGAAAAAGAAATAGATGGAGAAACATTTTTTGTAGAATTTATACGAATAGGAGGAATGGAGCTAGTTAAGATGAATCCATTAGAAGCAGAAGAGATGAGAAACTATGATAAGGAAGAGTATATAGCTGCAGAAGAAGGGCTTTTAGAGATGACGTCATACGGACTTGGGCAGGCAGAAGCAGGTGAACAGGAGATAATTACCCTACCAGATGATTTCCAGGTAGTCGAAAATAACGTAAACATGACCTATAGAATAAGAGAAACAGTAGCAAACTCGAACCTACTTAACGACCACCAAAAAGAGATTTTTTATAACATGTTATGTAAACATAGAAATGTATTTTCGGAACACACTGGGACCTATAGTGATTTTGAGTATGAATTCGAGATACATGATGTTCCCCCATTCAAATATAAGTGCAGACCTATTCCATTGGATTTACAGGAGGCAGTGAACCTTAAAATACAGGAAATGTTGGAAGATGGAATTCTGGAGATATCTACATCAAAATTTATAAGTCCCCTATGTATAGTCAGAAAAGCAAATGGAACAGTACGACTGACGATAGATGGACGTCATATAAACCAATATATTGTTCCGGATAATTTTCGAACCCCAGCAATAGAGCAAATTTTGGCCGGTATTGGGGCACAAAGGTATTTTACTTCACTAGATGTGACCAACTCATTTTTGCAAATTAAGTTGAAACCTGAGTTAAGGCAATATACCTCATTTTTGCACGGAGGATATCAGTACCAGTTTACAAGAAATTGCTTTGGACTAATTAATTCTGGAAGCGCATTCCTACGGGCGATGCAGAAAATACTCAACACGCAAAGGGAAACATATGTGTCACAGTATGTAGATGATTTATTGATATGCAGTAGAACAGTGGAAGATCACCTTACATGTTTGGATTTAGTGCTCGGAAGGCTAGCAAATGCTGGATTAACACTGAATTGGGCCAAATGTAAATTTTTCCAGGAATCAGTTAAATATTTAGGATATATCATAACAGGCGAACATATAGCTCCTGATCCAGAAAGAGTGGAAGCCATTTTGAAAATACCACGACCTAAGACACCAAAACAAGTAAAACGTTATCTGGGTGTACTTGGGTACCAATCAAGGTTCCTGATAAACTATGCAAAGGAAGCCGCACCGTTGCGAGCACTACTGGAAAAAAATCGAAAATGGCGATGGACTATGGTAGAAGAAAATGCTTTTAAAAGATTACAAGAACTCTTCAGTGAATCCGTATTATTGACATGGCCTGATCCAGATTTACCTTATCTCATATACACGGATGCCTCCATGGTGGCGTTAGGAACTATTTTAGCCCAAGAGACACCGACTGGAGAATTAAAGGTCATAGCCACAGCCTCCCGAGGGTTAACGAAACCAGAAAAAATTGCTTGCATAACAGAACAGGAAATTACGGCTATTTACTATGCCATTTGTAAATTTAGACTATATATATAATAAAAGGATTGTGATATTCACCGATCATATCAGCCTATCATTTATACAAAATTGCAAATTGACCAGTACAAAAATTGCGAGATATATCCACGAGATCATGGCTTACAACCCAGAGATTAAACATATACAGGGAAGTCTTAACATCTTTAGTGACATGCTTTCACGTATAAAGCCACAGGGGAATCTTCCAGAAAATATCAGTAGTCATGGTACAGAATTACCAGTGTTAAAGATGGATGTAACCTTCAGTATAAAATTAACAAAGGAGATGAGAGGATTGTCGGAATTACAACGCCAGGATTGGAAATTAAAACAAATTATGGAAAAGGCATTGCCCATAGATCAAGCAAATTCACAGAAATACGGAGCGCTAAATAACGTATTGTATAAGTTACAGGGTGTTTCCAAATCTGTTTGGAAAGCATATATACCCGCAGCGCTGGAAGAGTTAGTGATTTCTGCTTACCACACAGCTCTTATACATGCTGGCGTTGAGAAGACAATGATTTCCATAAGCAACCATTTATACATATTTAGATTAGGCAAGAAAGTTAGGACCTTTATATCTACATGTGACATCTGCCAGAGGGCAAAATCATTAAATTATAAGATAGATCGACCCCCTGTATCCATCACCAGGAAGGAACCATTAGAATTAGTTGCAGCGGATGCATATGGTCCACTCCCTGCAGGAAGAGGAGGATTAAAATATTTATTTGTACTTATCGACGTGATGTCGAAATTTGTGAAAATATACCCTCTCAAGAAATTAACAAGTGCAGCATGCGCGAATAAAATAGTGAAAGACTATATAGTCAAATACGGGAAGATGAAAGCACTATTAGTAGATAACGCGTCCATACACCATGGAAGACGATTCGTGCACACCACTCAGGATGCCGGAATTCGCATCTATAATACGACGTCGTACCATCCATGCTCTAATCCAAGCGAGCGCGTAATGAAAGACCTAGGTGTTCATCTCCGAGTCCTTTGTTCATTGAAACAGACTACCTGGCCAGACCACATCAACTATATTGAGTTTATATTCAATAATTCAGTCAATCTAACCACAGGATATGCTCCTATCCAATTGCATAGGAATTTAACACCGGAACCACTAATAGAGGGTGTTCCGGAAAGTATACAAGTGACGACCGAGACAGATCGAGAACGGATCCAGAATGCTGTTAAAAGAATAATGGAAAAAGTAGAGAAAAGAAACGCAAAGAAACTGCGGTATAAGAAGAATTGGGAACCAAAGGTCGGCGACTTAGTTCTAGTGTAATCGTTCGACAAGTCAGATTTGTTAGGAAAGAAGACTAAAAAGCTATATATGCTATGGAAAGGCCCATACCGGATTGAGAAAATATTTGGTGACAGAGCGTATGCTCTAGTACACCCAAGAAATGGTAAACCGATAGGCAGATATAACATCTCCCTAATAAGGCCATATGGTCAAAAAAACGTTGTAAACAGTACAGAGCAGACCCAAGAATAACCAGGAATGTGATTGAAATTATATATACGAAGATGTAAAGAATACCAAGTAAAAGTTATATAATTAGTACGGGTAACGTTTTCGTTTGAAATTCAAACACTGCGTGGGAGTTGCAAGTTCCAAAAATTCCTGTGCACAAACAAAATGATAATGTAATAAGAATAACCACAGCTAATGAACATGTTAGAAAGATCTTTAAAAATAATTTGTGAAATGTAAATATAGTATAAGTACTGATGTATTCATGTGCCAAAAGGCTATATTGTTATTGTAAAGGTCACAGACTTAGGCGTGACAAAGCGAAAGAAAGTTTAGAGTGAAAAGTGAAGTGGAAAGACAGGACAATGAACTGCCAATGTTTACTGTCAGGTAAACGAAACACCTGATTACAGGTAGACAACTGAGTGCAGGTAGAGGTAACCATATGTGGACATCATTACGCAAACTATAATAATGTGAGGACGAATGTTCTTACGGTGAAGGACTGAAAGATAAAGAAACGTCCCAATAAGTTAATATAATAATATTAAAAAAAATCATTGAATGTAAAATGTAATATTGTAAACTGTAATATAGTAACATTAATGTAGTACTTAAGGAATGTAATAAGGTAAAATCAAGTTGATATCAAGTGAGACAAGGATAATTCAGTGAAGTGTATATATAGTTGAGGTATCACGAATGTTATTTGTATATAGGGTAATAACCACATATACGACAGTGTACTTGTCTATGTACGTAATGTATCATATCTAAAATTCTATGTATATGATGTACCATATTGACCATTCTATGTGTATAAAGTAACACACTGATGAAGATGAGGGAATGGTGACCACCGAAAAAATGTTTCAAGTAGGGAATGAGAAATTATAAGATATATAAGGAGAAAATGTCAGGACGGGGGTTTGACAAAATTTAAATAATGGGCATTTCATTTTTGTCAAACGGGCATTATGTAACCGCAGTATCAGACAGCGATTAGGAGGTGGCGAATTAATTGAAATCACGAGAATTAAAAAAAGAAGATAAATTAATAAAAATGCTTTGCTAAACTAATATAAAATATTGTCATATTAATATGAAATTAGAATGAAATTAGAGTAATGATTAAAATAGCGGTTTAATTAAGAATAAGATGGGAAGAATATAATTTAAGACAACTAACATGCTAGAATCCATGTAAGGGAGAGAAAATATTTCTGTAAAATCTGAACACAAGTCGGGGAGACAGGAAGAGGTGACCGTTAGCCTCTTTGTTTAAGGAAAGGTTCAATGTCTGAGAACTATAACCAAGAATGTGTAGGAACAATAAGGTTTTCAAGATGCGGTCAAGCGTAAGACCTAAAAGGATTTACTTTGCTGAGGTGATAACGATGTATACCGTTACAAAGAGCCCAGGGTAGGCGTGACCCAACTCACGGTGGGATGTAACGTCAATGAGTTCGATGAGTTTTGCTAACCAATAAAGAAAAATCGAAATAAAATGAGAAACCAATAATAATGTAAGATTTGAGAAATGGGAAGAAGGGTGAGTTATTTTGGTCATGTGATAAGAGTTAGGGTGGAGATCAGAATAAAGTACGAACTGAATCGCAGAGTAGACGAAAAATCACTTCAACAGTCATACTACGATGGGAAAGACGTGTTAGTACGCGTGAAGAAGAGGTAGTAAAGATTTCTAAGTCCGAAATGTAGGGAAGTCAAGAATAACGCAACCAGCGTGAGAGAAGCAGCAGAAGAAGTTTATAATAGCAAAGTATTCGCCGTATAAAGAAGTAAGAGAATTCTGTTAGGAAGTTTAGTAACAGGTGGTCACCGCTACAAATCAATCTGAATCAACGAACTTAGTGAGAATTAAATTAAATCATTTTTTGCAACGAACCAGTGTATTATTGAGACAACTGAGCAGCCAACAAACAACAAATCCATTTCCTACAACCATTCACCTGAGGATAAGAGATCTCATAGCTCCAATTAGAACCCAAATCAAAAGTAAACACCAACCAATTGAAATCTGACATGCGGGTATGCCGCAGGTATTAAATCGGCCAGTCAAAAAATTAAGATAGGAGTAACGATAGTTACGAAAACTCAATAATCTGAGTATAGAGAGAGATTTTTGTTGTAATGGTGAGTGTGATAAATAGTGGCTCTAGATCAAGAACATTTAAGTAATAGTTTGAATCTGTATAAATATAACAAAGTAAGAATTTATCGATATGTTGGAAGTGACTGGGAAAGGAAGTTCAAGAAAAAGGTAATCTAAATAATACATTTAAATAGTTACAGAATTTGACTTCTCCGAAACTTTATTCCGAACCACGCCTGAAAAACAGATGTCTCATGACTCTTATTTAGAATAAGATGATACAATTGGTGACCAGAGGAAATAGATAGCCGCAAAAACTCACACGAGAAGAGAAAGAATTGTGCGTCCAACATAGAAATCCTGTCCCAAATTACGCCCGAACGTGTGGCTGATGAAGATGGAGACAAATTAACGACGAATAGTCACAAATTCCTGTCCCAAAATATATAGTAACTTGCAGCATCTTGTATGATACAAAATACGAAAGATCCCATTTTTCTCTAAATACCTGGCCAACTATTTTGGAACGCACCTCGTATTTGTGTATAGTATTATACCACCATTGGGTTAGAAAGCTACTTGTGTGTTACAAATAGCAAACGAGAACAGAAGGGGCGAAATTTGCGTAACACACGGGGTCAAAAATGGCCATACAACAAACAGACCTATTTTAATGAAGTAAAAGTGAAATAGTTACTATGAAATTTTACAACTTTTAAATATGCTGCAGTTTTTCTGTGTTAACACAAGCGACATAGACTAAAAAGCGACATCTTCATGATTATCTATGTACAATCTGGACAAATAATGAGTGTATTACCAAATACAAATTTCTAATGGAGTGTTTGCAAATTACTAGTAATACTGGACAAAATAAACTAAACTGATAAAGAAGTAAGCGAGTTAATTTACATTATCATTAATGTAAACAATAAAATAATCTGTTTGCCTGAATTTGTTCAAAAACTTCAGTATTTGTTTAGTTATTTATATACTTAACGAATATTTAGTATTATTTATAAATAATAAAATGCTCTTTCTTTAGTAATAAGAGACATTTGTTAATTATTTAAAGAAAAAATCCAGAGCGTAAGCATACAATGCATTTTTTCAGTAGACATAGTTATAAAAGGTGTATGGCACTAAATGTAAAACGTAAAGGTAAGTACATGTCGTAGACGTACTCGTGGAACACCTACGCAGGCTTGTTCTGCTCGAACGCTACTCATGATAGGGAGAGATCACATAGATACCTGGATACGTGCACAATAGTGGACGGAGTTCCTAACGCTTCAAGATTGATCGCATCCTACGCCAATCAAGTCCCGAACCCCAGAAAGTCTTCCAAAGGGGAGCTTGTTCAATGTGCACCTGGAGAGCGTGACTTTGAGCACACCGTCCAACGATAATGAGAAACCCTGATCTAGTCGCGACCTGCTGATCACCGTTGCCTGCCCTTTCAATCCTGAAACAGATTTGATGATAATTGTAAATGATGTGAACAGGAAATTATGGGTAGTTAAGTCACCGGGAGTCGAAATCAGACCTCTCACGAAGTGATAATAAATGTAAATAACCTGTATAATAATTATTTCTTTAAATTATAATTTAAGAGGATTGAAAGCAAGGAGAAACATAAGTTACAAGCGATAAACGTTTCATACAATGATCAAGTTGAATAATTTTTAAAATGAAGCGAGTACTTTGGGAATGGCATCCTCCGAAAAACATTGGCTTGAAATCTGCATATTTAAAATGTATGACTGTCTATGCTGGATTACAATTTAATTCATGATAAGTTTGTTTTGCTTGCTTCTTAATTCCTCCCACTTAATATTTCTGTAGTTTTCACCACTTATTACTCTTTTTTGTTCCAATTAGGCCTTTAACTGCAATGGTCACAACAGCGGCCGCTCTCTTTGGAACATATCGAAAGTGTTAACTTGTATTCGTTGGGTTTTAATCATTAGATCACGCACACATTCGCACTCTCATTCATACTTCCAGACTCTGGGGAGATGAGGAATTATCTTGGTCGGAGAAAAATCCCCACCCTGGAATCGAACCCGGGACCCCTAGCACGGCAGGCAGGTGATCTACTGACTCAGCTATGGGCCCAGCCTACTGTTTACTTTATTGTATTATTATTATTATTATTATTATTATTATTATTATTATTATTATTATTATTATTATTATTATTATTATTATTATTATTATTATTATTATTATTATTATTATTATTATTATTATTATTATTATTATTATTATTATTATTATTATTATTATTATTATTATTATTATTATTATTATTATTATTATTATTATTATTATTATTATTATTATTATTATTATTATTATTATTATTATTATTATTATTATTATTATTATTATTATTATTATTATTATTATTATTATTATTATTATTATTATTATTATTATTATTATTATTATTATTATTATTATTATTATTATTATTATTATTATTATTATTATTATTATTATTATTATTATTATTATTATTATTATTATTATTATTATTATTATTATTATTATTATTATTATTATTATTATTATTATTATTATTATTATTATTATTATTATTATTATTATTATTATTATTATTATTATTATTATTATTATTATTATTATTATTATTATTATTATTATTATTATTATTATTATTATTATTATTATTATTATTCTCACTGATGTCCTTCCTCAAAATGCAACTACTTTTTCAAATAATATTTTCATTTTGCATTCCATTTTTAACAAGATCATCAGAATATGTGTGTGTGTGTTGTGTGTGTGTGTGTGTGTGTGTGTGTGTGTGTGTGTGTGTGTGTGTGTGTGTGTGTGTGTGTGTAAGTTATTTTCATTCTATAAAATATGGTATGAAATATAATGATGTAGAAACTGGTGCCATCAAATAGTAGTTCAAGCATTTAATTTATAGGGTAGACAAATTTAATAAAAGTTATCCAACCATATTTTCGCGAACCCGTTATCGCGATAGCGCTGCTTATGCACACAAAGGAGCTGATAAAGATATCACGGAGATAGAGGTCTGCCGAAACAAATAACGTGAGGTAAATGGAACATTCTAGTGACATCTTTATTGATAGAGAACATTCGATTTCTTGTTTGTTACAGAATATTCCAGAAATGTCTAGTAATATGAGTAGGGGTATATACCTATAAGGAAGCTGCGACTCGCCAGGGGAGAGTTGTGAACAGAGTCGTAACGAGAGTTGTAATTGAAACTGGTGTGTTTTCAAAGTGAGCTCTTTGTTGTGGTCAAAGACCTTGGTAGATTGTAATTGTGTATGTGACGTAATTCCACTACTGTAAGGATTGACCAGAGTGTATTTCTACTGCAATAAAGAACGTTTTGAATTTCTGCAAATTGGACTTTTAATTCTACGAACTCACAAAGTCACAATATTCAAGAACACCAACACAAGCATTAGGAATATAAATGATCCAGAAACAAAATAGATACGTGACATGATCAAGTAATTACATAGCTTCTTGGATCACATCATTCCCTGTGCTCCGCAGAGTATGAGTATATTTGAAGTATAAATGCATGTTTAAGATTAAAACTTGATGAAACCATCATTAAGAAAGCTACTGTTCAGAAAACAAAAACATAAACATCACTACCTGTTTCTGAATCACAGAAGTTAGGATAGGTTTGGTTTAAAAGAGGTTGGCTAGTAAAGCCCTAAGTACCTCGACAACTATGCACATATTTATTTTGTAGTCTATCAGAATACTACATCCTTTATAAAGAACGACTAAGTTATTAAGTTCGTGTATTTACATAAAACTTTGATTAAAGTGTTTAATCCCTTGACCTGCAAATAGCTCGCAGGTACACAACAGATGGCATGACGTTTCATCTCTTATTTTGTTTTTCTTTTTTTTAATCTCATAAATACATGATGTACTTCCTTGAGACATCCGTATCGTGTTATCATGGCAACGAACTTGGATTCTGTTTATAGAAAGCAGTTCAATAGTCATGCCATTGTCTAAATCACTGGATAGTTATTTTTAAGCACGTGTGTTTTACAGTTGACTCCCAGCAAACCTTTGTTTTCCAACTGTCCACCCACGGATACCCTTCGAGCACATCCATAGAATAGAAACGTTAAGGAGACCATACAAATTAAACTAATCATATACTAGACAAATTGATTACAGTACACGGAGCCCTGCATATTGTGATTTACACGGAAGTAAAATACTAAATGGTCATAAGGGAACTAAATAAACATAAGTTGTTAAAAATGTACCATTCGAAGTAATGAAACAAATCCAGCAAGGCAAATATCAAAAAGTTACATAAAGAATTGATTTGTACTGGATCAAAAGCAAACCTTCGTTAAGAAATTGGCGAAAACACAGACTAATCACACAACTCTCTCGGAAAACACCTCTACAAATAAGGAATCAATGTATCACCAAGTTATACTTTATATCACCAGGATGTTGAATGGATAGATCTCACTTATCTATGTAAAGATATGTCCAAAGTTGAATACTTGAAATGATACCGTCAGAAAATATGGAACGCAAGAAAAAGCCTGACGTGATAGTCAACTCGACTAATGGTGGACTGTCATTAAGGGCCAGAGGGGCCTGGCCCTTAAAGTTGTATGGGCCCACAATATATTTACAGTTGGAATGGATGTGTTCTAGTAAAAACATAAGGGAAAAGACCTATAAAATTATTATATATAATGATTGAAAAGGTTAAAATGAAAATGAATGTTGAACCTTTATATCACGCAAATTATGTGCGTTTTAATATGAAGAAAAAATTAATTATATGTTATTTAGTTGTAATAATAATGATTGTAAATAATAGTTTATTACACCACGATTCTTAATGGCTATCGAAACTTACCAAGCTCTTCTTTCACTTACTCCTCACTTCTCTATACATTTTGCCTGTCACGTACCTATACCTCCCCTACTCTCATCTTCGTACATCGTATTTAGCAATGCTTGGGGCCAGCTGTTTGTGGCCCGTTGCATTAAGTTCAGCATTCGTGTGATTATTGTTGGAATCTATTGTCTGGTGGACAAAGTAGTGTATCTTTAAAATGTATACAATGTATTATTTACTGAAAAGTCCCATTCATTAATTAAAGATAGTAGAAAAATTTGAAATTTAACGATTAGGTGCACATCAACCGAACAATTTTACATTTACACAACAAGAAGGCAAAAATTAGAAGAGATTTTGTAACGGTATTTTAGCAGGAAATCATTTTTACAGTAATTTGAATCAGCTGTGTCTGAAATTCGTGAGGACAATAGAAAATACTAGGTTTATTATATTGCTCCCCCTAAATAAAGCGACCGAATTACGGTTCTGAAGTGAACCTGAATTCAGATGCCAAAGAAGTATGTGACACAGTGGTCAACCAAATGAAAGGGTGATTCCAGTAGTCTCATATTCAATACTTTCGGGGTGATTGATCCAAAGAAATGTATTATATTCAGAGAAAATTTCTCTGCTGACAGAGAAATTGCAATCCCATGATCTCATACGAAGAATTAAAAAATGAACTGTCAGTGATTTATCATAATTATACATTCAAAGATATCCCTTCAGTCAGTGAACTCTCGGTTTTTTCATAAAACACTCCTTTGAGAGCCCGTTTTCTGAAGTATACAAAATGCTGCAAATTATACTAACAATTTGAGTTTCAACAGCCGAAGCAGAGAGAAATGGCTGTACGTTGAAAAGAATTAAGTCTTTCCTAAGGAACATTATGGACCAAGATAGCCTTAATTCCTTGGCTGTTTGTTCCATTCACAAAGAGCAAATTGATGAAATCAATAACTTCAAATACAGAGTGTTTGAAATGTTTACCGCCTAGAAGAACAGAAGTGCTCAGCTCTTGTACAAGTAACCCTGCCACTTGAGTTCCATTTTATCTTTTATTATTAGTTACCTACTTGGTGTTTAAAAATGTGCAATGTTTCGCTACATTACTGCTATTACAATGTTTTTGGCAGTGTGACTGAAGGTGACAGGTTTTAAAAAGTATAACTCCAATTCTACTTTCATTATAGGCATCACCATATCTGACTTCACCAACAAAAATGCTCACGAGTCGCCACTGAAATCCAGTGTACTTGAGAACTTAAGCTTTCTTCTAATGCTTGCTAGGCTATGCTTGTAACTTGACTATAACTAACGTTCACTGCTTATCTTAAAGGCACACAAACCTTCCAATAGAAGGTTTTGCAGCACATTGCAGGACTAATGCAGCTCTTTTGCAGAACTGCACATATTCTTGACCATTCATTCTCCTTTCAACGTAGTACAAAATTTCCCTTCCCCATACTTTCCTTTCCTGAGAAATAAACAGTCTTTGATTTCTAAATGTTCTTATTTTTCAACATTTAAAAAAGATGTTGAAAACTTAAAAGACTTAACATCAGAATGGATTCTGTAGAAACGAGACTCGGTGTCCATGAATTGTGTACTCAGTGTCCAAGCACTCGTCTTGAAAATTTCCAAGCTCAGTTGCTTTATTGTGGTGGAGTAGCAAGCTTCAAGTGGAAGAAAAGCTGTACTGATGAATGTCACCATCTCACACACTGAAATACCTTTCTGCTTCCTTTTCTTTGCTTCCCAGATCTTCCCTTCGCTTACCTATACCACCTCTTTCGCTTCCTTCACTATGCTTATTTCTAACCCCATTTTTCAGCCAGGAATACCAAGCCATGTGGCTTATTTGATTTTTAATTCTTGATACAATATTATCCTCGGAATGGTTTTCGTATGTCAAAGATTTAATGACACTATAACCTTGCTCTTTTGATGGAGAAATATTTTGAAAACGACACATGTGTAGTTTACACCTTGTTTTATTGTATTTTATTTGCAGTGCAGTGGTGACAAGCAGAACAGCTGCAGGCTTCACACTTTATGACATCTTCTTCACGCTATGTTAAAAATAACGTATATCATATCTGTCTACTGGTCGTTTCTGTAGCTTTGATCAAATCTGACGGCTGTACATTTTCATGGCGACACCTTTCTTGCATTTACTTTCGTAATTAGTGTTTAGTTTTCTTTGACAAATAAGTGATAAATAATCATAATTGTTTTAGTATTTTTAATTAAAGGCCTATACAGATGAAATTTCTAATTCTTACAGTTTTTATTTAAATATTTTAAAACGTTAGCCGCACACTTACAACACATGCTTTTAATTTAATACAGATATCGTTAATACTTTTAGGGAATACAATTATTTTGTTTTTACTAATCTAATTAATAAGATACTGCTCACGATCCAGAAATCGTAATATACTCAAGTAAAACTTTATTCACTCTTCTGGTGCTTCAGAAGAAATTCAAACCTTTAAAAGAATTTTTAACCAATTAACTCTCAGTGGATTCATGTCACATCTTTATGAATTTAAAAGAGCACTTTAACCAACATACAAATTTTAAATTCATTCTGTTTGAGCTCTGATCAAAATTTCAACAAACTACAATTTATATGCCACCAACAATTAGTTGGTTTCTTTTTTTCGTGGGCGAAAACGGAATAGTTTTACAAACAGATCTGTCTTTTAATAGCGTAACTGTAAAATGTAAAGTTAGTTACGTACTAAACTTCATATTCAAACTCAGCATTTTCCAAAAATGGGACACAAATTTCCAGAAAATACTTGCAAAAACGACATTCTCTTCCCGGGAGCTGCACACCACCCAGAAATTACGTCACCCATTAACACTTGATATGTCCGAATTAGCTACGTATTCCAAAAACTAAATGCAAATATTACATTTGCTGACCTTAATTACCAGTTGTCAACTATTGCGTGTATAATTTTAAAATTCTAAATACCTGCAACGTATTCACCACCACACGCAAGTACATCACATCAAAATTATGCAGGTACAAGAATTTAAAAGAAATTGTTGTTAATTATCTTGAATGAACGTCATTTTGATCTTTCGATATGCCAATTGTAGTGATGTCTTCGACTTGATTATATATAAAGGCCAGTGGGTACTACTTTAAATTTTGATATACAATAATTAATCTTACACAAATTTTTATTGGTTATAATTTAAGTGTCTCTGCCACTAATTATTACAAAAATAATATGGTACCACTTCATAGAGTTGTGCAAAGGTTATATAAGTGACACGTTGCTTCTTTCATAATTCAGGTGCACTTTGCTTCTATGAGTTTGGTTTCTTAATCATAATGTTCCCTAAATTACATAAAAGCCATTTTTACACTCTGAAAAAAAAATATTTCTCAATGTCTTTAACCTGTCAAAAATAAAAAAAGTATTAATTTTCTGTGCTTGTATTTTCATAAATCGCTTCATTTCCTTCATTTATTTTAAAATATTACCAAAACATATTTAACATAAATATATAGTTTCCATAAATAACCAGAATATATTTGGTGTGCACTTTTCAGTATATACTTTTCCAGAAAAATCAATTTAAAGTGTGAAGAAAATAACAAATTATGAGTAATTAAGAAATATGAATAAATAAAATTAGCACAGATGTGTCACGATATTTATTTTGTCAATTTAAAGTCAAGTTGGTCAGGAGTTCTAATAATATATAATCGTTTTAAAGTTGGCATTCAGATTTTTAAAACATATCGATCTCTATACTCAAAAGTTACAAAATTAATGCATCACGAATTGCCAAATTCCGAAGTCATACCAGACAATAAGTATATTAAACATTTAATGTAATTTATATTATTTACCTTGAAAGAACTTATTTAATAGCTATTTAGCTAAAAAAAAATTAAAACTTTAATAACGGATGCAGTCAGTTTAAAACATGACCGAAATAAATGTTTTAAGACCAAGCTACTGGTACTTATTTTGTAACGTTTTGACTAAAACCGTTTATATACACTCGTAAAACAAAATATATAACTTCTTCGAATTATGTAGTTCTATAAATCAATTTCAGAATTAGCTTAGTCAATTTATTCCTTGCTTTCAGGACACAGAAAGATAATTTTTACATTCTTCTAAACTGCAAAACTTGCATAAATAACAAAACACAGCTTTATAACAAAGTAAAACAAAAGCAATATAATGATTAGAGTGTTGTCCGTAAACGAAAAATGATCTTTTATTTTAGTCACAGTAGTAGATAAAGTAATCTGATATGCCTAAATAATGAAATAGTGTCTCAGAAGAAAAGGGTTGGTTGAAAATAAGTCTTGATATTAGGGATGAAAGGACAATCTGAATATTTGTGCAATTATAAAATACTCAAAATAATTGTTCATTCGAATCTATGCTATACTGTATACAAACCCTTAAGGAACTGTTGTATTAACCAAAGACATTTATTACAAAAACATATGATGAATGAAAAATTACATAGTATTTCAGCACTATCATATTACCAAAAAATAGTGTATTATGAATAGATGTTTATATATACTCTTCTTAACGTAAGAACCTAGTATTGATCAACTTTTAACAATTCTCATAAAAAACTGAATATAAATGCTTTATTGTTCTATGGATTAATACAGAACGACAAAAGACCATGCTGTTCAAATGAAGTGTATTAGAAAATAAACTTTTGCAAGATAAACTTGTACGCCTATTAATATATGATAGAGCGAAGCGATAGTCTCTTTTTATTCACTTAAAACATCTTTACCGACTCTGTTTAACAAAACTAATTTGAGTATCTTGAGATTTTTCTAGGCAGCCTCAATTACATAACTTGGAAACAGTAAGATATTCACAAAACTCACTATAGAAGGTTACTGTACGGATCATTAAAATATATACTTTCTGTCAAACATTATTTTCTTAGCATAAAGTTATTTTAAAATTCCGGGTTGTAAGTACATATTTTTCGAAGTAAATGCAAATTTGTTATAATATGTAGGTGCTTTTTTGTTTTCATTTACCTTCGTTTATTCTCTACAATGTTGAATGTAGAATGTTTTGCACATACCTCAGCTCAGAGCACTTATCCTGAATAATGTAACATAAACCGAATAATATCATCTTGTAGGAATTCTATGATATATAGGGAATGCATATGTATTCTTTACGGGTAGAGAAAATCGTGTATTCTTTTGTTTCTAATATTTTCTTCTGCCACGTTTGTTTTGTATTAACCTTTCCACAGATTGATAGACTTACAGATTTTGTTTTAAATGCATGTATTCGATTTAGGGAGCATCGGAACTGTTTCTTGTAATATCAAACTTTTATATCGACTGCAATTCAAAGTCATGTGTAAAACCGTGAACACTGGAAGCACAGAACACCACCTGATACCAGATTAAGCCAGCCCTGCCAAATTAAAGAGAATTGTTGAACTGCCATTAAGTGATAGCTTTAAAGTTTATTTCAATTGTCTTTCGTTAGAACTGCACTCGAGCTAAGAACACTTAACCTCGAATTTGGGCTAACCTAGATATACTTCAAACCTCGTGTCCTGCTACTTTTCAACTGATTTCTCTCTAAAACCTAAGATGTGCATATATAATTTGTGATTAGGCAATAGTCAATTATAATACTAGAGACGTAATTTTAGTTATCGTAGTTGGTCACAGAGGGTTGGTTCCCTACCTACACTGGACGAGCACTAGCCACACTGCCACATCTCGCGATCAACTGACATCTATCTCCACGCACCTCACAACAACACTACAAAACAGCAACACACAATCTGCCCTCTCGTGCCACTCCTCCCAAAATAAAATAGGAGCACACCATTGTTCCTCTTTTTCTGTTGACACAGAGGCAGAGTGGCGCAAGATCAAGTTGGGTGTTCTTTCCAAAACACACACCAGACCTATAAATTACCGCCTTGCTAAAGGTCCAGGAACAAACAGACTAATTACCCTTTGCTCCAGTCTTCTTGGCTAGCTTGCTGCTCACTGGGTGGATTTAAGATTACTGGCAGCTTCCTACAGATTATATCAAAAGCGTCTACACCTCTTTTCGCTAGTATTTATGAAATTATAAAATATTATCTACCATTTTGCTTAATTTCGTTGTCACGTATTGATATTTTATATCATTTTTCCTCGCCTCTCTAGCGTAGACGGTAGCTTATTTATCTCACGAGTTCGAATCTTAGTCAGGATATGTGAGGGGGTACTCGTGCTTGGAAGGGAGTATAAGCGTGGAGTTGGGTTTATGGACTTTATTGGGATGGGTTATGGGTTCGTTACTAGCTCAGAGCATGGTTCTTTGATCCCAGGAGTGCTACACAACAGACTGCTTCGTTTCCCACCCCCCCCCCTCCTTTTCTTTATTCGTCGTCGCTCACTCTTCTCGTCTGGGTTTCACACACACTCATTTCTTACACACATCGCTAAGTTTGAAGTCACCATCCCCAATGTGTCCATCGACGTTCCGAACAAGAGTACCTCCAGGTAGAGTATTCACATGTCTCCTGCTTTTCCAGTTGGCACTACCCCTTCCCTCTTGTGGGTAATGACCAACCCTTCCTTATACCTGTGTTTGTTCACCTAGCGGTACTTCTTCCTTTACACTCACTAACTCAGTGTACTGTTTCATGTGTTATCTGGATAAGGTTTCTCCGGGGTTTCCCCTTATCCTGGAAGATAAATGTCAGCTAACACTAAGCTATATGGACCCTGGGCTCATTTTTTCACCCATGTCAACTATCGTTCGATATGACAGCGTTGAATAAATGAACGAATTCCTGTATTTCCTTAAGTGAAACATAAGGTCTCTGAACCCCGCAACCTCGAGGCCCGTAAGCAACGGGTTGAGAATCAGAAGTTTCCTGATCAGAGAGATTCTGGGATGAGTGTTCAGCCCATGGCCGGAAGTGAAAGTACGAGAGAGATGAGATCATAGGAAAGAAGATGATGGAGCAATCGGTGGAATGCTGTCTGGGGAAATCGGAGGACCAGGAACAAACCAGCCCCAGCGCCATGTTGTCCACCACAAATCTCGCTTTGCGGTCGCCTGGGATCGAACTTGGGCCGCCTTGATGAGAGCCAAGTGGTCTAACCACTCAGCCATGGCGCGGCCTGATATGGCAACGTTGGAGAACGTAAATTTAACCAAAAAAAATAAAATCAACGTTTTCATATATATCATTACATGTTTCTATATAAACAGTCTCGGTTGCACAGTCGCCTTCCTGAACCGTGCTTACTTTCGCAAATACGTAGTTCTGATTAACCATAATCTATCTAAAATATAGTCCAAAACAGACTTATGGCGACATAAATTATCAATTTTGAAATTAATTTATTAGCAATACCTTTCCTAAATTCATAACATTAAGGACCACGCTATCACTTATCAAGCGGGATCATTCAGGATGTTTCGTTTGTGGCCAACGTTCAGGAAGTCTGGGTTCGATTCGCGTGGCTGCCCTACCTTACCCATGGGTTTTTCAAGAGCTTTCCCGGGTCGCCAAGCGAATTCTGGATAGGTTAATTACAGTCCCCAATACATCATCTCCTATTTGGTGGTCTCTTTCAAGGTAGAAGTGTCAGCGGGAGTCTCGGCGCTGCATGGCAGGAAGTATGCTCCTGGTAAAACACTTCCTCACTCGGTAGGACGGTCTTCGGGCCACGGTAGGTGAGATGCCTGCCGGGGAGTTTCCAACTGGTCAGTTGTAGGGACCCTGTCACGTACTGTGTGACTCCTTGGAATGCCCACCCTCTGTTCTCTCACTCATCCTTCCTCCTGGGGATACCCCACTTGGGCATAGGTACAGTAGATCAGAATCCCCTCTGTATCAAACTAATTCCAGCCAGTTTTATCACTCTGTGTCCAGTTTCGGAAGGGGAACTTAGCACGTCTATCTGCGAAAACGTTTGTGCCGAAGCCAATGTCGGGCGTTCCCGGAAGGTTTGTGCAAAACCTACCAATAAATTAGAGTTAACTACCCAATACCTATTGGTAGCCCTCTGATGTTATAAATCATCAGATTTGAAGTATCGTACAATCTGCACCTACATACTACTTGACTATTTAGTCTTTTGTGTCTACTAAAAATTTTACTTTTGTTTTACAGTTAGAAAGGTAACAAAACGCTCCTCAATTGCAATCCGTTAAATTCCTATTGTGTCGTTTACCATTGAACTATCACTTGTCGGATTCCAAGACATCTCTTTGAAAGGTTGTTGAAGTGCAGTAACCTGCTTTTTCTTTATTTAGATGCGTTTAAAGAGCACATCGTGAATTGTAGTCGATTCTTGCATTCTACGTCCGACAATATCTGTTTTTATTTGTTTATCTCTAGGCCTTTGTTTTAAGTTTTCGAAGATAACTTCGTCCTCAAATATTAAGAACTTTAACCAATTTCTTTCACTGAAGCTTAGGCATTTAACATACTGCATAAATCTGGTGTATTTAGTTATGTACCTACATGATTTTCTCTATTCTTATACATAATATTCTTACAAACACTTATTCTTCTATTTACTTCACATTAATCGTGATAGAGTTCTGTAAAAAGGAGAGGCATGCTAAGCGTGGTCGACTCGGATTAGTTTTTTCAAAATATACTCTCTAGAGGACTGTAGTATATTGTTTTGTTTGAACGATCCTTGTGGGCGAAGAAGTTAACTACCTGAAACAGCAAAGTCTAAGTGAGCAATCGAGCTCATTTTCGGGAAAGGATGTACGTAATTACTCCATTTCTGGCCTTTTGTTATTTTCGTTTCAGATAGATTTATGACGAATGTGCATTAAAATTGCTCCAGAAACTTGCAGAGTACAGACTTTCTTACTACATAATCCTCCTTGTTATGATGGTTATTTAATTAGTGCTGCAAACAGGCAAAAATAAATACTGCTACAACAGCGGGCGAAGGCAAGAGAGAGAAGGGCTAGCTTGGATGAGAACAGGAACAGCATTTCTAAGAGGTATAAGAGGTAGGGAAAAGGGAATTTGTGAATTGTGTGCGGGGAAAAGAAAGCATACAGCACTATGTAACGGAATGCGACGAGGTTGCAATATGGAGAAAAAAGGTTTGGGATGAAAAATGGGAGAAAGTAGAGAAGAGAATAGTAGCTATAAAAATGTTAACTGGAAAGAAGGAAAAGAAGGTAAGAAGTTTTGGTGAGTTCTTACAGAAAGTAAAAGAAAAATGGGCAATAAATGTAAAGAATATAAGAAAGGAAGATCGGGGAGAGGAAAGGTGCTAATTAAGGAGGCATGGAGCTTAAGCGCTACCTGGCAGAGTAGAAGACCAGGGTGTCATGTAAGCTAAGGTAGCAACAAGGTAGTGACAAATAAATGTAACCAAAGATTGTAGATTGTAAAATTTTGAAATATGCACATAAATAATTCATTCATTCCAGGTAAGGTGGAGAGCTCTTTTTTTTAATTTACATTCTCCAACGTTAAGTAGTATCGGACGATGAATAAAATTTGTGAAATGATAGTGAAATGAGCCCTGAAAAAATGGAAAAAAGATACCGTGAAATCTGTGTGGGTGTTGTGGGAAAGAAACAATTCATATGTAGAAATTGTGTGTGAGAGACATAAATATATGAATATACAAGCGTAAAAACGTGTTATTTTCTTCTCACGATTACATTACGCACTGGGGCAGGTCGAGGTGTCGGGTGAGTATTGCCGCGCAGTTCGGCTCAATTATTTGGCAGGGGCTTGACTCCTAGGATTGTCAGCATCGCTAATAAAATTTGAAGAATATGGATGTCCTCGGCTGCTCTCGGAGTTGTCCTAATATTTATGAATATAGGATCAGTGGCAAGGATCTCTTGATACAGGACGTTCTGGGTGGATCAATTAGTGTACTTGGAAAGAAACACAGGTTAATTCTCTTATGACGATCAGTTGTATTACAATTACTCTCGAAATACATGTTAATTAGGCGAACTCTGAATGGTAGGCTTCGCGCTCGCGTGGTTGCTCTCCCGTGTCTATAACACGACTCGTCGGATTAGCACTCAGCTACTAACTGCCTTTAATTGAACGCGATTTCTGTCCGCGTGCTATCACAAGACGGTCTCGGTCGACCCTCAGCCACCGACTGACTTTAGATATGTCTTTTTTCCCAGATGGTTATAGGACACTTCGCTTTCCCCTTCAGTTCATTACTTTTAATTAGTTGGTCGGTAGAACACATATGGAGTCCCAGTTAAAGTCTGTTTAGTTAACGCGTGTGCACGTCGGCCTCTGCCTTTGACAGACCCTTATAATCGTTTTACAACCCCCGACCCTTCTTCTCACAGATCTTTCTGCAAGGTTGCCACCTTTCTCGATACGTCATGGGTGTCGTACGAGGTTTCGTCTAAATAAATTATCTTATGTCCGTTACTGCGAAACTTCCTTAGTTTTGACAATATATATATATATATATATATATATATATATATATATATATATATATATATATATATATATATATATATTGCCAAGCTACAATTCTACTGGATTCCATAATAACCTTTAACTTTTTCGAAGTATGGTATTTGAAACCCAACTCCTTTAGGAGAGGGCACAAAGTGAAGCGCCCATAAGGAAAATCACAAATTTCTTGCAAATGTGCAACCAATTCGTTTAAGGTGGGAGCTCTCCCTTTTGCATAGAATCTATAAATTTCTCGACGAATTAATTCGCATGTGAAATTATCTACTTTAGAGAAACGTTTCCTTTTGTTTTCACACTTGATCGGCGTCTTTAGTATTCCTTTCGTCACAATATTTCTTACTGTATTTCTGTGAACACCCAGAATTTATCATCAGGTTCATTGAACGACCCCTTACCAACATTATTTGTCAGCACATATTTATATGTGTTCAAAACAAGCGCTTGAATTTGCTTAGAAACAGTTCCCGTTATTACTTTGTTTTTTGAGGGTTCTCGTCCCAGTTATTCACACTATTGTCTTCACTTTGATTATTTTCACTTGACTGCAAGTTATCTACTACTTCATTTGCATTTACCACTGCATTTCCCTCCCACGGTCTCCACATTGTGTCACACAACGAATTTCTACACGTAATGAAACCGATTAACTGGAAGTTGGAACTTTGGCAACTGAGACTCCACGTGGAGTAGACATGAAACTGTCACTTCGAGAAAATAAGGGTTGATATTGGTCCTCAACGACAGTGTTCCATTTCTGAAGTGTGGAGATAGATTTATGACGGTCATTAGTGGGCGGGAGGCTCAGGTTCCTTTGACTCCGAAATGCATATGCGTTAACTAAACAGACTTTACGAGAATCTCACCCTAGACCACCCACACGGTTCCCTTCCTGCGAAACTATGTTTGAAACTAAATGCGGGGTGCGAGCCTTAAGATTTAAGGTTGCGTTCAGCTGTCCTAGGGGAGAAAAAAGAATCGCAAAGTTCAAAGTCCTTAACAAACTTGAAATTGCACACAAGATATTTGTTTCAATACAGGTATATATATATATATATATATATATATATATATATATTCCTTTAACATTCAATTAATCCAATTAATCTACTCTATATTCCTTAACAGTTAATTAATCAACTCGAGGAAGAGAGTACTGTTTCAGCACTGAAGTTGAATACTCCACCGGTTTTATTTCCATTCCATTCCTATTTATCCTTCAATTGGGGGCGATAAGAATTAGTTTCCCCTCGGAATAAAGATGAAAACAGAAATATAGAAAATTCTCCATTGAAACTTTGCATTTATCATAATATAGAATTACAGGTTTCCATATAAGGTAAAAAAAAAGTTCATATTTACGACTAATAGGGCTTCTATGGAAGATTTTCCAAATTATTAATCAGATCAACAGCGCTTGTATTACATACTTCGTTGTAAGTACAGTGGAAATTAAGAATACATCAGGCTTGAGCAGTAGACAAATATTTTAAGATTTTGTCGCTTCGTGATGATTTTGAAAATTCGTTCCCTTTGCATGGTTAGAGATAAAGAGCAAATAACGTATTCCTATTTGATGAAGGGGTAACTATTGAAAAATTCAAATAAGTAACAAGGAATAACTCGAAATGCTTAAGCTAAGACGTAATTGTGTTTGGAAATTAGTTGTTCTTTCACACTAGCCGTGTGTAGGACGCACCATGAAAGGTAGAGCCAGACTGAAAAAATTCAATGCCATAGGTAGGATTTGAACTACGGATCTTCTGGTCTCCGTCCAGTCGCTCTAAACCGTTGAGCTACTATGGCCAACGTGCCAACATGACACTAAATTCGAGTCAGTTGGATAACTTAATGCCATGTTGGCGCGTTGGTCATAGTAGCTCAATGGTTAGAGCGGCTGGAAGGAGACCAGAAGATCTGTGGTTCAAATCCCGGCTATGGTATTGAATTTTTCAGTCTGGCTCTACCCTTCCATTGTATATGACATAAATTGTGTGTTTTAACATGACTACAGTGCTTTATTAAGTAAGATTTTGTGGATCAGTTACATTTTCCAACTAAGCAAGAGTCATTCAAAACTAAGAGAGTTTCTGAGGACATTCTCATATAATTCATATATATGCACATTTTATTTATAATGAAAATACCTTAAACGTGCGGTATTTTAATCAAAAAATCTTCGAGAAAATCGTACTTTTTGAATGCTTTTCCTTGTAAATGTAGTTTAGGATGAAAATATTCATGTCGTATTCTTGCTGTTTGAATAGTAAGTTTGTATTTGACAGATATGTTTGGACGGTTATGTTATTCATAGAAAGACAAACTGATAATAGGCATAGAAACATTTTTCTGAAAATTATATTTTTCAGGGATTTCAAAACGTGATTTCGATGAAATCTCGGTGTCGAATTTTTTGATGGAGTACAATACTTGCCCTTACTTACTGCAAATCTATGTAGAGAAAGTAATTTCGCATTTCGAGATTTCACAGTAACAATGATACACGCTGAACTGTAAAACAAAGGAAACACGTATATTTGTTTGCAAAAAGATTCACGTGACCACCTTTGTGCTTGTATGTACTTATTGAAGTCTATTTCATTTCTGTATAAAACCCTAACAAAGAAGAGCCAGAAAGAGCCACACTTCACAAGTCATTCCTTTGTTGTCATCCCTGAGTTGTTGGTTTTAGAAGTTTGCAAATAGCTTTTAGAAGACTTCTGAGATAGAGAATGAAAGTGGTACAGCTTTGCATTAAAATGTACAAAAATATATATTAATGTATTACAGCACCATTATTCAAAAACGAATATCCAAGTAAAAGGCCAAATTGATGCATAGACTAAGGACCTCTTAGGAATAGAAGGAAAACATTTCAACAAAATTTCTCTAGTCCAAAATTCTTTACATGGAAAAATGATAAGAATTGGACAACAATTTTGTTTAAAATAGTATATGTTTAACACACTGCCTTGACGAATAAAAAGGACATACTAAATTATTTTAATTAGTATGAGCAAAACTCTTCATTTTAAATGAGTTTTATAAATCTGAGAAATTTTAAATAGTCTAAAGATTCACTTCTGGGAAAAATATAAACCTTATTAACGTGTACAGCTCATTCTAAGAAAACCTTCTGGTAACATTAATTGTTTTAGAAATAGTAGCAGCTATAAATTTGAGATTTTGCAAAATTTAAGCAACACGATGTGAAATGACCGTCTTCCGCTTCTGATGACCTCATATAAAGGATATATATTGTCATAGCCAATACATAAATATAAATTAAAGATCTAGTGTTGTCTCTTCGTTGAATACTTACTACGATCAACAGGGAGTATTCTGAAGATATAATATTTATTATAACATTTAATTAAATAACAGTTAACATAAAATATTGATGTAGAGGCAGAAAGTAAATGTTTTACATTAGGTTTCTAATCACTTCAAATTCTAGCCTCTAATAGATGGTTCTTTTAAAGTAGTTTTGTTCGTCTTACTGGATATATTATATTTTATTAAAATATGTAATGTTTAATGTAAATTATATCGGAATTGATAAGATATGCATTTACAGCGAACACACATTGTACATAAATCGAAGTGTAAGATACGATGTTCGCTCAAAGCAGTGACGCAGAACTATGTACACTCAAGAAACGATGCCCGACCGAAACTTGCTCCCTCCCCAACGTATAAAAGCCAATGCAATTACCATCTCTTCCCACTTAAAATCAATAACTGTACTAAAATGTCCCAAAATAGAAATATTTCTCCGATTAAACCCTATTGAGGGTGGGCATACAGCGATAATAATCAAGGTGTACCTCAGCCTGCCAGCACCTCGTTCTGGGGGAACAAAATTCAAAGAAATACACATAGCTTACCTACATTCACATTCCTTTGATAACTCCCCCAGTTAGCATTAACTGTCTATGCCATGGCTGTCAGCCATACACCTCTTTACCCCGCACTAACAGAGGTCCTACAGTGGAACTGCCACATAGAGGCGTACTCCTTTCTTTCATTTACTTTAACTTGTTCTTTTAAACTCTCATGCCCCCCCCCCCAAAATCAATTGAACCTTTCGATCCAAACATCGAAAGGTATATTGCTCACTTGGAAAGGAAGAAGAACTCGACAAACTGTAACCTCTGTATTCGCAGCTAATGACTAACGAGAACAGCTGACAGCACCGTGGCAGCTGGTACTTCCAACCAGACCGCTTGCACTGCCTACAAAGGAACAACATTTTTCACCGATGTCTCAGCCTGTTCCGCTGCAGTCATCAACGACAAAACCACTGCCCTACTGCTGCTCTTGTAGAAGACAACATCCAACACCGGGTTGCAAACATCCACAAACGGCCGCTCCTTCTAGTCTATACCCAACTACACTGTATGGAATCCAATTGCGCAGGGATTAAAACCCCTCATGGACCTTGATATACTTGTTTTCTGGCGTAAATCCTTTGCATGGCTTCCTTGGGAAGGTAAGTCAAGCCAATGGTACTGTGTCATGGATTTATGGCATATAAAAGAACCTCAATGCACAGGAGCTTAATTAAGTGGTCTTTCAAGGCCGATATAGAATGACATGCTGAGAACTACAGCAGTGAACGACCGTCCATAAATAAAAACTTAATTTAAATTTCAGATACCTTTCTGTCACCGCTGCTGGCCTTACAGAAGGATGCACTGTACCACCTCGCTACACTGCTATGAGGCACTCTTCCCATAGAGTTCTGACCCCTTCAACAGCCGTGGAGCGGGTGCTGCGAGCTGTATATCTATGATACGTCTGAAGGGTACTAGAAGTACGTAGGGTCCAATAGGAAGCCTTAGCACAAAGAGAGAGAGAGAGAGAGAGAGAGAGAGAGAGAGAGAGAGAGAGAGAGAGAGAGAGAGAGAGAGAGAGAGAGTTGCTCGGACTCGGTTGGATTCAGTGGTCCCCAATTCCAGTGGGTAACTGAGTACATCTGGGCTCCTTATGAAATGATTTACCTCTCGCTCCTGGCCCCGCTACACTGGACGGACTCTGCAACGCAGGCCGCTCCCAGCGTGGCGGCATAGGGCACTGGTCTCATACCTGGAAGCTCATCCCGCCGCCAGGAGCACTAGCGGAGGTCGAATCAGGACCATCAGTTTGCAAGGACATCCAAGCTTTGGAGACCAATTCTATAAGACCGCACGGGTAAATCCGCTCAGCGGATAGGTACCGTGGTGCTCTGTCCACCGTCCGGGAGCACCCGGACGACTTGTTCTCGCTCTTGGCTCTTGACCTGGAAAATTAGTAATTGCTATTCCAGATTACTGTCGATCATACTGAAGATATGGATAGTCCTCTCGGATGGGTTACACGCCTGAGTGCCGTATTCACTTTCAATCCTATTCATGCCGGGGCCTTTCTAGCTCCCAGATACTGCTCTAATGAAATTTGAGATTACAATTAAGGCTCTCCTTCGATGGCGCCTTTCATGTTTTCTTTTGAGGGAACTTCAGATGTTAGTAGAATCTTCTTACCCGTATCTGAAACTGCCTGCCAACAGAATAAGCTGAACCATCGTCGCTGCTTTTTTATGACTGTTGCAGACAAGACCACCTCATCCGACATGCTACTGCCCGCTACATCTCCGTTGTCTTACCACATCCACTCAGCAGAAGTTTCGGACCCCAGAAACAGCATGCCTGCAGCAGGCTTATCTGTCGCATGGCTCTAAATAGCAATTTCTCTCATTGCCTATGATTCTTCAGAAGCTGGAAGTCATACAGGTGAAGCTAGAACTCAAAATTCGCAACTTTCCCTTCCATTTTATAGAAGTATTTTCCAGCGATCGATTATCAGCAGTCTGTAGTGTCTAACAATCGCACGTAGATTATACAAAATCTGGCAGTCATTGCACAACTTCTCCCGGCAATCAGCGATTCTCACTGTTATTAATGAAACAGTTATTTTAAGATCGAAAAGAATGGCTACTTCAGAAGTTAAAAGTCATAGTGCTGCAATCGTTATGACATATAGTTTAACTCTATGTCATTTAAAAATCAGCAACTTGCTTAAAATAACTCTGCTATTACCTCCATTGTGTATATCACCTGGTTTAATTGGTGTTCTCTATTTTCATCCAACCCACCAATACCCTGAGAGAAAGAGTCCGTAGTTCACAACATAGCAGTTGGGAGCAGATTACTCGAGGACCGAAGTATTGGAGACAGCAGGGAAAAAGCAGTCGCACACAGGGAGAAATGCGCAGCTACAACACCTTCAATCTCTGAGGAAGAGGTAGAACACTTTGCGACCGAGGCCACGTCTGCCATCTACCGCTGCTAACAACAAAGCTGACAACAATGCAGCGTTAAACATAAGCGCGGTCAGTGATGCTTAACCCCTATCTACCTGCATCTCCCCAGTACAAAAGGAACTTATAGGCAACTACCTATTGCACTGCTTCTCCGCGCCGCCAAGAAATTGAGGCACTCAGCAACCAAAGTAACCAGAATCCATAATCAACTGGGACTTATACCACTGTTGTGATTGAAATTTGTGTATAGGGAGCAATATTCCGCTATTCTAGACACGGAACTTACCCTGGTTTAAGAAAACTTCGCAAAGAGAACTCAGTCGCAGGTCCCCATTTACCCTCTCGCCACTGTTGCCAGTACGGCCATACCGCTGACTCCTGTTCCGACCATCCGAGGTGTCACTACTATGTCGCTCCTAGCCTAATCGTCTACTTTTCCCAGCACAATCTTCAGAATCGGCACCCGTAACACTTCACCTTTAATGGCTACAGATATTACACAACCCAGAATCAGTGTCATTCTACCCTGGACGATATGAAACACTTCCACCACTGTAGCTTCCAGTCCAGAGCACGCCAACTACTCTACCGACTTCATGAATGCTACGCCTTCAGGCTAGTCCTATCGGAGGTAGGTACCTTATTTTTGTCCTCCAAACCCTCATCTCTGCATCCTTCCCAAATAAACCCAAATGACATACCTAACATGACCTTATCCTGGCAAATATCCTTCCTGTAATCCTATATTTTTTAAGTCTGTGGTTAGCTGCAGACCCTGCAGAACAGAGAGCGTCAAAGGTGATTATATGACATCGGATATATATATCCCCATCTCAATCCCCCATAATCAAACCATTTCCCGTTCATTGTGGACGTGATAGGTAGAGAAACACGAAACTTACAACACATAGCAACAAGATAGTGCACACCGCAACGACATAGGGCACCAAAAAGACAATTACTATCTACCTAAGGGTAGCTTGCAGCCTTTGACTGAAGGGCCATCACTTCTACTCGTTGTACACCAAATGTTAAATATATTGACCATTGTCACTGCTGGATTGGTAACAGAAGCAGTGACTCGTCCACTAGTTTAACATGGCAACCAAACCCCTTACTCTTTTCTGTCCTACTTTATTGCAGCCAGCCCACTAGCTGGATGAACCATGGAGCTTAAGGGGCATTAGCTATGATTATCATTTGGGTGGGCAACTGTACGAATAGCGCACCGCTTTCAGATCAATAGTATCACAGAGAGCTATAGATACTTCGTAGACATAGCAAAAGGATTTCTAAAATTCCTTTAACCTCGTATATCGCACAAAGTCATAATAAGCAGCTAGCTGTTGTGGTGACTAACAGGTGAACCTGGGAATACTAGACTGCTCTAAACACCATTAGCAATCTGTCAAGGAGCGACTACAATACATCGATGTGGGCTGTCTATCACTAGTTATATAGACAGAATCTTTGCTACATATTTCAGTTTAAGCAGCCATCCTCATGTATGTATTCGTGTAAGTAGTTTAAATTCTTGTAGTTCCGAGGTAATGCCGTTATTGCTATAGCGTGGCTAGTTGAGAATCCTCAACGATTTACCGAGTGGGATGGCTCAGGTGGTTTCATCTGTGGCCCGCATTCGGGAGGCCCGGGTTCCATTCCCATGGCCGACCTACCTGACCCATGGGTTTTTTGAGGGTGTTTCCCGGGTGACTAGGTAAATGCTGGGTAGGTTAATTACATCCCCTGAATTTCCTCTCCCTCCATTTCATCTCCGTTACCATTTCATATCATCTCTCATCTGGTGGTCTCTTTCAGGGTAGAAGTGACGGCGGGTGTCTCGGCGGTGCATGGCGGGATGACATGCTCTGCGGAAAACTACTTCCTCCTCCGGAAGTCGGTTGCCGGTCTCTGTCCCTCTGCTAGGACCATTTCGGGTCCGCCAGCCAGGGACATTTGGGGCTCGGATGCTGGGTTCGGCTGCTGGGCTCGTTGTCATCCCGCTGTAGAATGCGAGTTCGTTGTCCTGGCCTGTCGGGGGAGGTCTCTATCCAAGTAAACTGTAGGGACCCTGTCCTCTTTACTGTCGTGGCTCCTTTGTTAAGCCGCCCTCTGTCTCCTTCGCCTCACCCTTCCTCTCGGGGGTGTTCCCACTTGGGGGTATAGGAACAATGGGCCCAGCATGGAGGCCTACGTACCGAATCCCCTCCGTAATGAAGTCACAATCCCCAATCTTCAACGATTTGCTCTCTCCATGCACCCTAGGCTCATTTGAACATAATTTCACTCATTTAATTCATCGTCTGATATGGCTTAACGTAGGAGGTCAAACAACATACACCAGCTAGCTCCAAATATGTTTTAACGATTTCTTCTATAAATCCCAAGAAGTAGAAGAAATTTACAAAAGACCAATTATAGGTGCAAAGTCTCAAGCAAATTAAGTAGCACCGTTGGAGTTGGCTTAGAAACGCTTTTGGACAAAAATCCGAAAGAAATTTGAAGTTTTTTTAGCACTGTTGTGATTATATTTTGTTCTTATTTTTTCAAATAAATTAATTTTGCATTCAAATAGTCTGTTTGATAAAAGAGTAAGATTACATATATAGAATTAGGTTTTCAGGCAATATTCAAATCGATTTGAACGGAATTACCTTACTGAATTCAATTCTGTTTTCATGCAAATTTTAATGTATTTTGGAAACGATTTTGGAACAACTTTCAAAAGGCCTTATATTAATATAGATATTAGCATATTTAAGTTTACGAATGTGTCACTGAAGAAAAAGTTAATCACTTTACAGTATTACTCAAGTTTTCCCCAATCACTTAGCTGTACAGTTTTGTGCAACTAGGTAAATGAAAGGTTTGATAACAGAAAGCGATATGTTAATGCATTTAGGGTTTTGAAACGGTAGCATTTTCATACAACCAAAACCGTTTTATTACGTTCCAATCCCATTTTTTCAGATACAAGAGTAAAATAGTAAAATCTTGGGGAAATTCGCTTTCATGAAGATTTGAAATGGTGGCCATACTGAAATCCATTTGAATATTGCATAAAAACCTATAATTGTAATCATAGTTAGGTCATAAATTATTGACAATTTGGTTTTCGTTGGTCTGGATTCACAAATAATTTAGTACTGCTGATGTAACCCTTAATTAACATTTGCTCTCTGATGCAAATATATTTTGAACTGCTTAAAACATGGAAAGGGGTGATCTCTAATCTTCTTGATTACAAAATTTGTTGCGTAAAATAAGTGTTTAGTGTGCTGATATTATGAACACAGCCTGGTTGGTAGCGCTATTGTTGAACCAAAGGAATTTCTTAAGTAATCTCTTAAAAAGAGTATGAGATGTCATTGTCCTTTAAGCCTCAAGAAGTGTACCTTTTAGGAGAACGACTTACAAGCTAGTAGGGCCAGATAATGGAAACTACTTTGGCCTAATGAAGTTACTGACTAAATGTGATTCACTTTGGGGGAATGTGTAGTTTATAAGCCGCCAAGAGAAAGCTGCAAAGCTAATTCATTATTTATCTCAGAATGAGATTTTATCTTTGTGTGCTGAAAAGGTGTTGAAGATGTTAGAAGAAATACAGGATTTTTTTTTTATCTTTCATTATTTTGCTGCTATTCTTGATGTCTCTAAAGCAGAACATAGTACTCTAATTTAGAAGTGCAATGTTTTTCAGCAAAGAAGATAAAGAGGTGCCTGGAATATTCTGATTTTCAGAAAGAGACAGGTGAAGCAATTAATAACGGTATTGTAGATGTACTTAACAATCATAGCACTGTATTACAGCACTGCCGTAATCTATACTTTGTGAATGGTTAAATTATGGCTGGACAAATAAAAACTGTACAAGCAAAGATTAAAGAAATTAGTCCACTTGCAACATTCTCTTCTTGTACAGCTCTAGTCTGAACTTAGTAAGATTGCATGTCACAAAGAGTAATGAGTTAGTACGAGGGTGGTCTGAAAAGTTTCCGACCTCAACATAAAGATGGCAGCACTCGTAAATAAATGTTGGTGAATTTCATTTTTCATCTGACTCACCAAAGTTTGAGCCATTTTGGACGCTCAGTTGTTATGTGACAGTCGTTTGAGTGAGTTGATGTGAATGTTTTTATGAAAATGGACAAAATCGAGTATCGAGCTGTCATTAAATATTTGTTTTTGAAAGACAATACGCCTACGTAAATCAAAGATGAGTTGGATTCTGTGTATGGGGACTTTGCACCATCATTTACCACAGTAAAATTTTGGGCAGCTGAATTTAAATGTGGTCGTAAGAGCTTGGGAGACGATGAACGTTCGGAACGTCCAAAAACTGCAACTACCGACTAAAACATCGCCAAAGTTCACCACAAGTGCTAGATAACCACCGAATTAAAGTGAAAGAGATAGCAGAGGCTATGAACATGTCAAAAGAACGTGTTTGTCACATATTAAATCAACATTTACACACGAGAAAGACGTCCACGCGTTGGGTGCCGCGTTTGCTCACGTTAGACCAAAAATGTGTTTGAATGAACATTTCCAACGCTCTGTTGGCGCAGTTTAGGTTCAGTAAATAAAAAATAAATAAAAATACAGTCCAAACAGTGGACTACAAAGAGGAGACCGGCTCAAAAAAGTGTTGTTTTTTTTCGGTTGGGAAAGTGATGGCGACTTTTCTTGGGATAGACATGGAGCTATTTTAATGGATTATCTTCAAAAAATAAAAACCATACAGGAGCATACTAGCATCATTACTTGACAAGGGGAAGGCACAACTTGCGGGAAAACGGCTACATTTGCAGAAAAAGAAAATCCTGTTTCACCAAGAGAACGCACTGTCTCACACCTCAGAGGTTGTAATGTCGAAAATCCTCGAATTGCGGTTTGAACTGAATGACCATCCGCCTTACTCACCAGATCTAACCCCAAGCGACTTCTTTTTGTTCCCTCATCTGTAAATTGCACTCTGAGGACAGAGATTTTCGTCAAATGAAGAAGCAATCACCTTCGTGAACAATTATTTTGCAGATAAAAACGCTGAGTACTATTTGGACGGGTTCGGAGATGGAAGCATCGCTGGGAGAAGAGTGCAGAGTAACAAGGAGACTATGTTGGAAAATTTAAAAATAACTGAAAAAATGTCTTGTATCTTTATTAGGTTGGGAACTATTCAGACCACCTATGTACATAGGCACATTCTTCAACTCTTTGAGCCAGTTCTGCAATTTCTTTAGCACAAGTCTCAGAGCATTTCTTTAATTACTCGTAATCTCCTTCACCGCACGATGAATGAAATGGGTGAAATGATGCTGAAATGAGCCCAGGGTCCCTGTAGCTTAGAATTATCCGACATTCATTTTTTCAGAATGAGGGAAAGCCCTGTAGGAAAATCTTATCCAGATAACTCACCCTGACCATGATTCGAACTGGGAACCTTTTGAACGCTATCACCTGCGCTATAGAGACGGGCGCTTCAAAAAATGCGGAAGTACCATTAAAATACACCACTGGATGACCTGTTCATGTCCCTTTTGAATCAGACGGAGGACAAAAATTCCAATAGTGATGCTCATAGCAGAAGGACTACCAGAAGTCACAAAAAATTTACGAAGTACTCAAACCCAATGTTTTTTGTCTCACGATGGTCTAGCAGAAATATAGAGGCTTATTAATTACTTCTCAAAGTTTGAAACATTGGTTATTTTATATGTTTGTAATAGAGGACACAAGCCCGTCTCGGTAGCTTGGTGGTAGCATGTCTGCCTCACGTTCAAGAGGTCCTGAGTTCGAATCTCGGTCAGGGAGAGTTATCTGGATAAGGTTTTTTCCGGGATTTTCCCTTATCCTTCAAGACGAATGTCGGGTAACTCTAAGCTCTATGGACCCTGGGCCAATTTGAGCATCATTTCACCCATTCCATTCATCGTCCGATATGACTTAACGTTGGACATAAATTTAAAAAAAATAGAGAACTTTCTGGACTGTAAAGAATCAAAACGTTGGTTTCAGCAGTCAAAACGTACCTCCCATGGTACTGAAATTAACATTAGGTTTTTACAATAGATAAGGATGTAGGAGCTTTTTGGTCTAAAAATATAAACAGAGCCAGGGAAATTGCTTTTAATATTAAAATAAGGCAGTTTTTTTTTAAAGAAAATGTGGAGAAAGGAAAAATAAAAATTTTATTCCATAAATCTGATTGTGGTATTGATTCCGAAAACCTTCCAGAAGAAACTGTAGGCAAAACTGCCTAACAATTCGTTATTGATGAATATAATGAAAACGAATTGCTGGTATGAGGAAATAAAAAATATTTGTGAGACATTCAAAGTCCCTTTCATAAGAGCTAGGTCTTTTCATCACAGTGGCGCAGCCAGCATAATACAAATATTTTGATGATACCAGTTATATCAAAGATATCAAAATAGTGGGTGTATGCAGCTACTTCGAATCTGACAAAGTAGATAGGAAAGAACCCCTTCCATTTCTTTTTCTCGGTGAAATTTATGAACTGAAGTACTACAATATGTATTTTCTAGTTCAGAAAGTTCATTACTTACCATTTACCATTGCTTCAAGTGAACAACGATTTAGGAAAGTGTGCTTAACCAAGAACCTTCGCGATCAATCTTGGGACAAGAGAGACTGAATCATTTAGCAATGTTAAAAAATGAAATAAGTTTCTTGATGTAATAAATAACTTCATGACCAGCGACAACAGACCTTTCAGTATCTCCTATCGTTCAGAAATGCTCAGCTAACACTGAGGTTTCCAAGCACTCTTATTAAATTAAAATTACAAGGTATGTAATGTTTGCATTCGAAATGTTATGCTTTTGCTTTTTTCAGTAAGTTAAGAGTGTTGTATTATTTTGCAAATATTTGCGTCTATTTAAATACATCTAATTCTTTAATTATTTGTCAGTGGCCACTCATTTACTTCTAGCGCTTAATGTTTCCTAACAAATAGGCTTACGATATTGTAGAATTTGTATTTATAATAGATAATTAAAAAACTAATGGGATAAAAATTTTGTTATGTGCCATGATATCTATGAGCGAACCTTTTGGGACCTTTCTGAACTCAGACCCGGTTTAAAATCTTCTTGTAGTGTAAATGGTTATTCAGTTCCCCTGCAGGTGGCAGGCTCTGACGCTGCAGGAAGATCTCTCATGGTTGTAATAGTCTAGCACGCCGCTACGAGATGGCGCGGAACAAAACATACCCAAACCGCGTTACACTGAAATGCGAAAACATTGCTGGGAACCAGCGAGGTACAAGTAAAACGACTTTGAAGCAAAGAAGCGACTTTTTATCCTAGGTATTGATCCTCTCTTGCAGTACTCATCTCATCTTACACAAACTGCCATCTGCCTCTAATTCTCCAAGGATGCTCTCAAATTCCCAAATGACTGTGACTTAATTGCGTCTTTGTTTACAAACAGTTAAGCTTACTGGTTCAGTTCACTGTTTCTTCCTTTCATTTTGTTATTCTCTTTCTCTTTTCTGCTTCTGCAGGAGAGAAAAGATCATATATTCGTTTCTTTTTCTAAAATACAATTTAAACTGTTGAGGAAGTAAACTTTAAGTCTAAAATTGAGGGTTAATGAGAAGTTTCTGTAACAACGTCAATAATTCCTGAGTTTGGCAGGAACAAGACCAAAATTGCGGACATTATCCCAAAACATTTGATGTTTAAGTGTTTCCGTTACTGTATCAGTGTTTTCTTTTTTCACTCTCATATTGTTTACAACAGGATTCAACTAAATTAAGAACAGATTACAGTAACATACTGTACTGCAGCATTGAGTCCTTGTTTCTCCTGACGTAATACAATAAACTTACATCAGTTCCCTCATTCTTTACGTTGGCCTTTGCTCATTTGCTTGCTTATCTTTTCTTCTTCCGGCCTGACGTTTCTTAACGTTACCAACTGTATAAAAAACCTCAGCACTACGTCATTGCTATGCAACTGTAATAGGAAAATGGAAATAACGTCTGCATTTTAAGCAGTTAATTTCTTCCGCATTTCATCATAACTGCATATAAGGAATAATTAATAGTATCACAATACATGACATTCTTTTTGCTTTAAAATAATTCAGTTACTGATTTTATTGGTTTAAATTTACTGATGCAAAGAAAATTGAAGAAGAAACTAACGCCTGTATTAAGTAATGAACCACTTGCGGTATGTTTTGGAGGGGTTTGGAGCTTATATTTGTCTTTGTATAAAAGTTATTGTCTTGTATAAATTAATGTATAACTTTCCGTCCAACATGTTTAATAAATCAAATAAATATCAGTGTTTACGTAAGTTATACTTTCTCTTCTGAAAATATTGTATTCCATCCAAAATCTCGGTAAGAGATTTCCCCAGAAATACACGCCTTGAAACTGCCTGAATACAGAAAGGGTATTAATGGAGTCGACATGAAAGATTCAATGCAACGGCCGGAATTTGAAACACCAGGAACTCCTGGTTTCTGTCAGTCGCTCTTACTTATTGAGCTACCATGGCCAATTTGCCGTCATGACATTAAATCCAAAAGCTTACCCTGTATACGGCTAGTGTGAAGAAACGACTAATCCATCAATTAACTTAAACAAAAAGGGCATTTTTATAAGAATGTGTGTGTGTTTGTGTTTGAGAGAGAGAGAGAGAGAGAGAGAGAGAGAGAGAGAGAGAGAGAGAGAGAGAGAGAGAGAGAGAGAGAGAGAGAGAGCATAACTACAAAATGAGTAGTTAATTACCTAATGGCTCTAATAAATTTAGTCTATTAGCGCTGGCGTACTGATTCCAAAACCACGAGTTCAAATTCGACACCGACCAATGCCTTTTAAGTGTGCTGAAAGGCAACAGTCCAAAGCACTAGATTTACTGGCATATAAAAGAACCACTGTAGGATGAAATTCCAGTACACCAGTGTCGTGATATTATCCTGCCAATTGGTAGCTTCATTTATAATTTTTTTTCTAATTTTCTGGGAATATTCTGAAGTTGATTTTTCAGATAATTCAAGAAATTCGTTAAAATTTCCATACATGGATATGTAATGCAAACATGGCCCTCTTAAATTAGTGAAAAGGTTAAACCAAGATGGCTTTGTTTGTGACGCAACAGATTGCCTAGGTTTATTATCATTCCAAGTTATAAAACTTTCCAGAAATTCAACCTTTGACGTTGAATTGACAAGTTTTGGACATTGTAGAATGAACCAATCCGAGTTCAGTAAAATTTTAATTTGATTTCATCTTCACTTGTGAAAGGTCTTAGTCCCTCTTGTTCTTTCGATGTAGTCAGATGTGTTATAGATATCGTCTCGGACACAGACGCACTATTAAGTTGCAAGAGGACTGCTAGGTTCCTGCAAGTTACAGAAGTAATTTTATCTACTGATTAGCGATCAGTGAAAAGACTCGTCGAGTACGCGTCGCAAAAGAAAATACGTAAATGATGAGTGGCACGTTGTTGCGTTCACTACATCTGTAAAATCAGGAAAGATGTTTGTAAATCATGTTTTAAAACATCGGCTGTGAAATAATTCAGTGAGAAAATAAATTCTCAAAAAGTTAAGCAGTGTTTTAAATCAATTTTGTTGCCGTCATCCAACATTCCGTTGCTGGCGCTATACCACTGCCCTAGATTACAGAGTTCATCGCTCATAGACGGAGCTGCCGGCAGATCGCCAGTTCTACATCATCGCAGTGACAAGGAAGCTGGAGAGATCATCGATTCTGCATCCTGAGGAAGGTAAGTCGCCTCACCGAGGGATAACAACATGTGGGTGCGTCGCGTGGCTTGAAGTTACATCTCGCCGCACACAACAAACTTTTAAAGAAAAACTTATTACAATCCTCAGAAAATCCTCATTCTGGATAATTTCGCACAACTGGTATATGTACAGTGAAACCTCTTTAATCCAGACGACCGGATAAACCCAACCAGTTTTGGAAGGAAAAAAAAAAACAAATATATTCTTTAGGGTAGTAAATATACACTTGTTTTACAGACAATAAATTGCTGTTCTGAGCAGGTGCATCACTCGAATTCTCTTGCCAGCGGGCGAATTCACTGCTCTCACCTCACCTGCTTGGAACCAGGTTGGAAGAGAAACTTTGATAAAGTCATGGGAAAAGTTTTGGCCCGTTTATGTGTTTAGAAACCAAGACTGAAGAATAAGAAAATATAAATGTGGAAGAAGTGTTTATAGATAGAAATATTTTAAAATTTTTAAAATATCGATGGCTGTTTTGATGAAGAACACATTGGCAATGGGTTGTAAATGAACAATGACGAAGATTATAAACCGATTACAGAGAAATGCATTATTGCATCATGCAGTGTTACTGGAAAGGAAAATGAAGAATATTTAAATTCAGACAGTGTTGATGAACCAGCAGTGGGTATACCCACGCACAAGCAGTAACAAACATAGGGAAACTGATGGTTTATTTCGATAGTCAAGCCGAAACATTGACAAATGAACTTCTAACGGATGCTGCTCGTAAGCGATGCACTAAACTGAGACATCTGACGAAAGCTCACTGCATTTTATACTACCGATAGTTCCAGCTATATTGTGTACAGTGCAAATACATAGATCATTACAGTACATACTACGTATGTGATTTTAGGCGAAAGTAATTTCTAAACTCGATTACAAATACTTCGGTGATGTTCTTTTATCGTTTTTCCGCCATTCTCCAGATAACCCGGATTTTCGTTAACTCAGATCGGCCCTGGTTGATCCAGGTAAACGAGGTTCTACTAGTTGTATATTGTCACGGCAACAGGTATAAAAGTTTCGGCACAAATAAGAAAACAGTCGGCGAATAAAGTTTCAGATAACGAGCTTGAATAAGCAGATAAACACAGCGCTTGAGATAAGTGACATGCCGACCCAGATAGCCTTTCACACTTCTGGAACGTGATAGAATATTCGGATTACGTCATTAGATGCCTTGTTTATTCCAGAAATATCTAGTGATTGTACAGAACAGTCTTGAATTATGAATGAGGTATTTAAGGAAGTGATATGTTGTGAAACAGTGTTGTGAAACGAGAGACAGCTGGGAGTGTTATTGTAACAAGAGCTAATGATGTAATCTGCTGTCACTGTTATTGTCATCGACCTTGGTAGACTGATGAAGGACATAACGCAATGCTGCTGTAATCCTATAAGTGTATTTCTACGAAAATAAAGGAGATTTTTAATTTCTGCAACTCGGCCTTTTAATTCTACAAACCCACATAACTTCTTTAATTTGTTTGAATTTACTTTTCTCAAATGGGAAGCAGTTATTCATTTCGTACGACCTAAACATGCAAAGAGAATGAAATTTCAAAGCCGTCAAAGCGACCATCTCTTAAAAGATTTTGTTTATCTTGTGTATTCTATTTCCATTACATTTTTAAAGAAATGTGTAATAAGACCATTTCCACAAATACCTTCCTCAACTACCTATTTAGATAAGCATTTTTAAGAATATTTTCTATGAGAGTGTGATGTGAGTGGACACATCAGACTTTGTAATTATGTCTCTTTTTAACATTCTTAGGTCATTTATCTAACATATAGGTAAAATAATTGTGCACCCTGTTGTGAATATACTAGGTGCGTGTTAGAAGCTTTACTTTTAATGCCAACTGTGTACAAATGCAGGTTTCCTTCGGTTCGTAGAGAATTAACAAACAAATTGTAGAAGTTGCCATAGTTTCCAAGTAACGGCATTCAGACCGGATGTTTAGAACTCAACAAGATGTTCTGCTAACAAAGCATAACACACTTCCTGTCAATTGCGTTAATGGACTGCTAATAGCAGACATGCAACAACAGCGTTCCTTATAGACGGCTCCAATTTTTCGGTAAATACCACATAATTTGTAATCAGCCAACAGTAATTGCCCCCGTCTAACATAGGGAAAACACTACAGACTTTCCAATTGATTTATAAGTTCTTTTATAAGAGTTTGAAGGTCCCTCTGTAATAAGTGCTTGGGACAATTCCACTACTCCCAAGAAAAGGAAGCGGACGGGATAGCTCACACCTGGAAGCCAGCTCATCTGTACCGATCGGGATGGCCTTTTTTTATTCCATTTTCTTTTTCTTTTTTATTTACGTCCTTCAACATTTAGTCATATCGGACGATGAATGAAATGGGTGAAATGATGCTCCATGCGCCCGGGGTCCGTGGAGCTTAGAGATACCCGACATTCGTCTTTTAGGATAAGGGAAAAACCCGGAAAAACCTTATACAGGTAACTCACCCTGACCGAGATTCGAACTCGGGACCTTTGCTACCATCTACGCTACCGAGGCGGGCTGATCGGGATGGCTCAGGCGGTTCCGTCTGTGGCCCACATTCGGAAGGATCGGGTTCGATCACCGTGTCTGACCTACCTGACCCGTTGGGCTCCTTTCGGGGGATTTCCGGGTCACCAGGAGAATGCTGGGTAGGTTAATTACATCATCTCTCATCCGGTAGTCTCCTTCAGCGGAAAGGTGTCGGATGCTATGTTCTGAGTGAATGAGTTCCTCCTCCGGTAGGTCGATTGCCGGTCTCTGAACCGGCTGCTGGGACCTCCTCCAAACTACAGTAGGGGGAAAGTTCATTGTCCCGACCTACCGCGGAATTAGGATTAGGATTGCATTACTGAGGGGATTCGGCACCATACTGGGCGCATTGTTCCTATGCCCCCAAATGGTGCACCCCCGGAAGGAAGGATGAGGCGAAGGAGACAGAGGGTGGCCGAACCAAGGAGCCATGATAGTACAGATGGCAGGGTCCCTACAGTTTACTTGGACAGAGACTTCCACGACAGGTCAGGAGAACGAACTATATATATGCTCGAGGGTATCTACCAGGGCAATCCACACAGAGTGAAGACTGAACCCCCCCCTCTAATCACCAGGGAGTTACCGAGCTGTCCCAAAAGGGCGCCCGGCGCCGACATGAGGCTTTCCATAGGGCAAGACCTAGAGAATAACAGGGCCACCCCATCTTGTCCTATGGACCCAAGACGGGATGGAAGTGCATACGCGCGCCAACCCCAAAGGGGAAGGCTACCGATTAACCTCGGTAGGGCCGCCTGGTGATCTAGCACAACTTCCACTATCTATGCAGGCTAGTACGCTGGAATATATGGCTTCCCTCAACCCCGTTCGGACACGTACCCGATCTCCCACGGGTATCGGGAACCACTGCCCCCTCGAGTCCAACCCAATCCTGACAACTCCCATTCAGGGAGGGGCTCGGCAGTTCGGCCCCAGGTTCCTCTAGTAACGTCAGAGTGCTAGGGGTCCGCAGCGCCCGCAGCACGGCAGCTGAAGGGGGCGGATTCCATCCCCTACGGAGCAGGACAACAAACTCGCTCCCCTACAGCGGGCCACAAACGAAACCGCCTTAGACATCCCGCTCGGTGACCTACCGGAGGAGTTTTCCATCTAATATAGCCATCCATAGTGCCCTCTGCACTGTCCGAATTCCTTAGAACGGACAACCTCTGTCTCTTCTAGCCTCATCCTTCCTCCCAAGATAATCTACTTGGGGGCATAGATACAACAGATTACGACTGACTGCAGTGCCGAATCCCCTGCATAGTAATCCTAACCCCGATCCTAATAAAAACTTTTAAAACCGGCAACATTTAATGCTGCATTTAGCTTTCTTTTTTATATATTTTTAAGCCCAATAATGGTTCACAACAAAGTACTATACCTAAACAAAAAATGTAACTTTCTTAAGAACCTATTTATGCACATTCTCCTATTTCAAATCACAACACACATACATACAAATAAATGCACATACTTTTGGTCATTTTTCAAAAATATTTCTGCATTTGTATGACTAATGAACATTTAAGTCAGAGAAAATGTCGACTTCAAAATTTAGGGAGATTACCACTTTACCAGCTCTGGATTGTAGAGTAAGGTAATATTCTTATTTTGACCTCCTGAAAATGATGTATTGCAGTATAATCCGGTTTTATTGAAACATTAAGTAGGCTCGTGGTAGAGAACGTAAACCCCGTTATACTGCAACAAGAGTAGAATGGAACACCTAACATCAATGTGATAAAGCCGACTCAAAATAATAGACTCAAAATGTATTGCTGGCACATAAAAAACTACTGGCCTCCTGCGGGGAAAGGAGCCCGGGTCTCCCGCGGGAAGGGATACTAACCACTACACTACCGAGAACTGGGGATAAATCCTCCACTCACAATCATACATATCTACATATGGCAGAAAAAAATACCCTGGTCTCCCGCGTGACAGGCGGGGATACTAACCACTATACTACCGAGGACTTGTAAAAAGCTCTCCCCTCACTATCATAGATATATACCCATTGCAGAAAAGATATTGCAAGTATATAAAAATATTGCCTCCCCGGCGGGGAATCGGACCCCGGTATCCCGCGTGACAGGCGGGGATACTAACCACTATACTACCGAGGACTTGTGAAAAACTCTCCCCTCACTACCATAGATATATACCCATTGCAGAAAAGATATTGCAAGTATATAAAAATATTGCCTCCCCGGCGGGGAATCGGACCCCGGTATCCCGCGTGACAGGCGGGGATACTAACCACTATACTACCGAGGACTTGTGAAAAACTCTCCCCTCACTATCATAGATATATACCCATTGCAGAAAAGATATTGCAAGTATATAAAAATATTGCCTCCCCGGCGGGGAATCGGACCCCGGTATCCCGCGTGACAGGCGGGGATACTAACCACTATACTACCGAGGACTTGTGAAAAGCTCTCCCCTCAGTATCATAGATATATACCCATTGCAGAAAAGATATTGCAGGTATATAAAAATATTGCCTCCCCGGCGGGGAATCGGACCCCGGTATCCCGCGTGACAGGCGGGGATACTAACCACTATGCTACCGAGGACTTGTGAAAAGCTCTCCCCTCAGTATCATAGATATATACCCATTGCAGAAAAGATATTGCAGGTATATAAAAATATTGCCTCTCCGGCGGGGAATCGGAAGCCGGTCTCCCGCGTGACAGGCGGGGATACTAACCACTATACTACCGAGGACTTGTGAAAAGCTTTCCCCTCAGTATCATAGATATATACCCATTGCAGAAAAGATATTGCAGGTATATAAAAATATTGCCTCTCCGGCGGGGAATCGGAAGCCGGTCTCCCGCGTGACAGGCGTGGATACTAACCACTATACTACCGAGGACTTGTGAAAAGCTCTCCCCTCAGTATCATAGATATATACCCATTGCAGAAAAGATATTGCAGGTATATAAAAATATTGCCTCTCCGGCGGGGAATCGGAAGCCGGTCTACCGCGTGACAGGCGGGGATACTAACCACTATACTACCGAGGACTTGTGAAAAGCTCTCCCCTCAGTATCATAGATATATACCCATTGCAGAAAAGATATTGCAGGTATATAAAAATATTGCCTCTCCGGCGGGGAATCGGAAGCCGGTCTACCGCGTGACAGGCGGGGATACTAACCACTATACTACCGAGGACTTGTGAAAAGCTCTCCCCTCAGTATCATAGATATATACCCATTGCAGAAAAGAAGTTGCAGGAATATGAAAATATTGCCTCCCCGGCTGGGAATCGGAAGCCGGTCTCCCGCGTGACAGGCGGGGATACTAACCACTATACTACCGAGGACTTGTGAAAAGCTCTCCCCTCAGTATCATAGATATATACCCATTGCAGAAAAGAAGTTGCAGGAATATGAAAATATTGCCTCCCCGGCTGGGAATCGGAAGCCGGTCTCCCGCGTGACAGGCGGGGATACTAACCACTATACTACCGAGGACTTGTGAAAAGCTCTCCCCTCAGTATCATAGATATATACCCATTGCAGAAAAGAAGTTGCAGGAATATGAAAATATTGCCTCCCCGGCTGGGAATCGGAAGCCGGTCTCCCGCGTGACAGGCGGGGATACTAACCACTATACTACCGAGGACTTGTGAATCCCTCTCCCCTCAGTATCATAGATATATACCCATTGCAGAAAAGAAGTTGCAGGAATATGAAAATATTGCCTCCCCGGCTGGGAATCGGAAGCCGGTCTCCCGCGTGACAGGCGGGGATACTAACCACTATGCTACCGAGGACTTGTGAAAAGCTCTCCCCTCAGTATCATAGATATATACCCATTGCAGAAAAGATGTTGAAGGAATATGAAAATATTGCCTCCCCGGCGGGCAATCGAACCCCGGTCTCCCGCGTGACAGGCGGGGATACTAACCACTATACTACCGAGGACTTGTGGAAAGTTCTTCCCTCAGTATCATAGATATATACCCATTGCAGAAAAGATGTTGCAGGAATATGAAAATATTGCTCCCCGGCGGGCAATCGAACCCCGGTCTACCGCGTGACAGGCGGGGATACTAACCACTATGCTACCGAGGACTTGTGGAAAGCTCTTCCCTCAGTATCATAGATATATACCCATTGCAGAAAAGATGTTGCTGGAATATGAAAATATTGCTCCCCGGCGGGGAATCGAACCCCGGTCTCCCGCGTGACAGGCGGGGATACTAACCACTATACTACCGAGGACTTGTGAAAAGCTCTTCCCTCAGTATCATAGATATATACCCATTGCAGAAAAGATGCAGGAATATGAAAATATTGCTCCCCGGCGGGGAATCGAACCCCGGTCTACCGCGTGACAGGCGGGGATACTAACCACTATGCTACCGAGGACTTGTGGAAAGCTCTTCCCTCAGTATCATAGATATATACCCATTGCAGAAAAGATGTTGCTGGAATATGAAAATATTGCTCCCCGGCGGGGAATCGAACCCCGGTCTCCCGCGTGACAGGCGGGGATACTAACCACTATACTACCGAGGACTTGTGAAAAGCTTTCCCCTCAGTATCATAGATATATACCCATTGCAGAAAAGATGTTGCAGGAATATGAAAATATTGCTCCCCGGCGGGGAATCGAACCCCGGTCTACCGCGTGACAGGCGTGGATACTAACCACTATGCTACCGAGGACTTGTGAAAAGCTCTTCCCTCAGTATCATAGATATATACCCATTGCAGAAAAGATATTGCAGGTATATAAAAATATTGCTCCCCGGCGGGGAATCGAACCCCGGTCTCCCGCGTGACAGGCGGGGATACTAACCACTATACTACCGAGGACTTGTGAAAAGCTCTTCCCTCAGTATCATAGATATATACCCATTGCAGAAAAGATGCAGGAATATGAAAATATTGCTCCCCGGCGGGGAATCGAACCCCGGTCTACCGCGTGACAGGCGGGGATACTAACCACTATGCTACCGAGGACTTGTGGAAAGCTCTTCCCTCAGTATCATAGATATATACCCATTGCAGAAAAGATGTTGCTGGAATATGAAAATATTGCTCCCCGGCGGGGAATCGAACCCCGGTCTCCCGCGTGACAGGCGGGGATACTAACCACTATACTACCGAGGACTTGTGAAAAGCTTTCCCCTCAGTATCATAGATATATACCCATTGCAGAAAAGATGTTGCAGGAATACGAAAATATTGCTCCCCGGCGGGGAATCGAACCCCGGTCTACCGCGTGACAGGCGTGGATACTAACCACTATGCTACCGAGGACTTGTGAAAAGCTCTTCCCTCAGTATCATAGATATATACCCATTGCAGAAAAGATATTGCAGGTATATAAAAATATTGCTCCCCGGCGGGGAATCGAACCCCGGTCTCCCGCGTGACAGGCGGGGATACTAACCACTATACTACCGAGGACTTGTGAAAAGCTCTCCCCTCAGTATCATAGTATTCATTACGGAGGGGATTCGGTACGCAGGCCATAATGCTGGGCCCATTGTTCCTATGTCCCCAAGTGGCGGCACCCCCGGGAGGAAGGATGAGGCGACGGAGACACAGGGCGGCTGACCCAAGGAGTTAGTGGATGCCCCACGGCATGTGACCGTGGAGGAGATGGCTGCGAATATACCAGCACCAGCGGCGAGGAAGAAATGGCGGTGCCGGCTTGGAGGCTTCAATATGGTGGTCCGGTAATGGCAGCATCATAGCGATAGCCTTATCAATGTAATGTTTTAAATTAGAAGTGATAGTGAAATTGAGTGATAAAGTGTAGGGTGGAAATTTAATAATGTGTGTTTTATTTACATATAGATATATTGATAAAATTAATAGTGAAAGTGAATAAAGTGTTATAATGTATAGAAAACGTTGTTAAAATATTCTTTATCGTTAAATTTGATAGTGATAAAGAATAAAGTGTTAAAATGCAGGGAAAAGTTTATTAAAGTATTGTTTATTAATCAAACTGAGAGTGATAGTGATTAAATTAAATTTTAAATAAGTTTAATATTTGAATAATAATAAATTAAATTTTTAAATATAAATTTGCTTTGCTTTTAAATGTTGTGTGTTAAAATTTATAAGTTTTAATTCGAAGTGGAATATAATGTTATGTATTAAAACTTTTTGGTCTTAAATTTTAATTCTGATATGAATTTTATAAATAATATTTTAGGAAGTTAAAATAAAGTTGTATATATGTTAAGTTATAAAGGATTTAATTTATGATTGTCAATAATAATTTTGAAATGTTATATAATTCTGTTAATAATATGTTTAAATTATAATTAATTGTAAGAGTATTTTATTAATTTTTGAAAATTAGGTAAATTAATAATTGTTCAATTTTAAAATTTATGGTTGGTAATAAATCAATTTGTAATTGATAGTTTGTGTGGTTATGATAGTTTTGTTTGGATAAATAGTAGTGCTGGACATTAGTACCAAAGGTGGCCGCCGGGTACCGGCGGCAAAATTTTATTATCGGGAATTTTAAAATATAGATAAGTTAATAAACTGGAATACCAGTTATGTTTTACTGGAAACCAGTAATATTATACTTTTGTTTCAAATATTTTTAAGTATGTTTGAAAATTTTGTAAAAATTTTTAAATTAAATACATAGAATTTTGAAAGGGTTGGATTAGTATAAAAATTAAATTTTTAATTATATTTTTTAAATTTAATTTACTTTCATGTATATTTATTTTTATAATTGTGGTAGGGATGTTTATGTTTGATGAGATTATATTTTAAAATGTTTGTAATTTTTATTTTTGTATTTTCATTATTGATTTTTATCTATAATCTGTAAATTGTGTATGATTTGTATGTACATGTTTTTGATGTTTTAATGAGTGAATGAAAGTCTGAGTATTTACCCCGGATTAAAAAATTAGGTGCCGGGGTATAGTATGGAGACTTTTTTTTTTTTGTATTTTATATTTACTTCTTTATTTTGTTAGCCAAGGAGCCGGCAGTGCAGAGCACAGGGTCCCTACAATTTACTTGCATAGAGACTTCCTCCGACATGCCAAGAGAAAGAAAGCTCTCCCCTACAGCGGGAAGGCAACGAGCCCAGCAGCAGAGCATTAATGGTCCCAGGCAGTGATCCGAGCCTCAAAGGTCCCTGGCTGGAGGCCCCGAAATGGTCCCAACGGAGGAGCTGAGGCCGGCAACCGGAGAAGGAAGTAGTTTTCCTCAAAGCATATCATCCCGCCATGCACCGCCGAGACACCCCGACACTACTACCTTGAACGGCACCACCAGATTAGAGATGATATGAAATGATAATGACAGGAGACAGGAAATTCGGCGGATGTAATTAACGTACCCAGCACTTGCCCAGTGACCCGGTAAACTCCCTAAAAACCCATGGGTCAGGTAGGGCGGCTGCGGGAATCGAACTCGGGCCTCCCGAATGCAGGCCACAGACCAAAGAGCCTGAGCCATCCCGCTTGGTATGTGCAACTGTGACAAGTGTAAGGTTAACCCTCAGCAAACCCCTTGGTGTTACTATTTTGTATTATTCTGATATTCTTCAAAGAATGAAAATGAGGCTTAACATTCTCTATCTTCTGAAATTTCCACAATGAGAAGAACAAAATCAAGAAAGAAGAAAACCATTAGCATTAAATAACTTTTGCAGTTATGGAAGGATTTACTCAAGTGGCAAAGGTATGATGGATATTTAATCAAGAATGCCTTGTCATGGAGAGATGCTTCATTGTCCTTGTCGCTACTGTCATATAGAAATAATCAAATTCTCAAATTCTTGTTTCTATAATCCACACCTTTACCAATAATTATCAGCATTTCTTTTGCTTTTCTCTGTTAAAAACCAACAAATCATCCTATGGCATACGAGGTGTCATGCTTCCGTTGTGGATGAATAAAACAGCTTTCATTATGACAGTTATTCTATCTGAAGATGTACCTAATATTCTTCCTCGAAATAAGAAAGTCGTGGAATCATTGCTCTAGCGCATAGTTTGCGATGTGTGTGGTCGCTTTGCCAGGTTATGGATGTATTCACTTAAGATGTAAATAAAAGATCGTTCCTCAGCAGGGAGACTAATCCCGGATTATCGCGCGATGGGTATTAATATCATCCTATATACCTATGAAGAATCGATCGTTCGTGCACATTTAGCCTCTACACTTTTTCTCCAGAATTTAAGCATAACATAAAAATATCCTCCCTGGCGGGGAATCGAACCCCGGTCTCCCGCGTGACAGGCGGGGATACTGACCACTATACTACCGAGGACTTGCTCTGGCTGGAAGATATATAGAGCATTCCTCCAAAGGTATATATAAAACAAACACGCATAGTTAATCTTGTAAAACTTTGTTTTCATGTCAATGGATAAGACGTTGAAAGTTCTTTTGCCTTTTATTATAGAAGTAAATGTCATTAAACTGCTTCGGCTCTCTCATCGCTTCGTCCTAACCGAACTTAGTTTGTACAACTTGAGGGTGGTTTCATCAAGTCCTTTAGTTTAGATTAACACAAAGTTTTTAATGGCCTTGAATTGACCGTCAACTCCAGTCATTTGTATGACTTCGTACATCAAATTATGGTTGCTCCATTTCGAGAACTATAAGTCGTACACATTACGCGGATGTTCACGTGACTCCTCCATGCTTAGGATTGTACTTGCGGCATCCTCAAGCTATCTTGTATTTCTCTACCTTTGCTTCATTAGGCACATTTTGTATATAAATCCAAGACTGTCCGCATGATAATATATAATGTAAATACCTCTGTATCACCAAGTAGTAAATGGTATTAATATTACAAAAACAGGTACGATTTTTTTCTTCTTTTTTTTCTCCGTATGTTTCCAATTTTTAGCACATGTTTTGCGCATATTATTCATACATTACAATTTTTTATTTTTCTATATAAGGTGAGTAGGGGAAATACAACTCAACCATTGGTTATTCAGATTATGCAAATAAATATTTTGGGAACCGGAGTTAAGATGAAATATTTAGGGAAAAGATCAGTGTGTGTGTGTGTGTGTGTGTGTGTGTGTGTGTGTGTGTGTGTGTGTGTGTGTGTGTGTGTGTGTGTGTGTGTGTGTGTGTGTGTGTGTGTGTGTGTGTGGTGTGAACAGAATAAGTAATAAGTAAGAGACCAGTTATATGCCAGACTTGATATTTAAGCTCAGCACCTCGAAAGAATGCCAGAAAAACATTATAAAGCAAATCCCCCGACCCCAGACTATCCCTTGAATGAACGTATTCTTAAAAAGCTATATTTTCTCAAAACTGGCTCTAAAACGATAAATCAAATCAAAATCTTGAATTTTGTTGGAATACCCTCAAAATATCTAATCATTCGCGCTGACTTGGATAATTCGTAAAAGGTAAACCAAATCTTATTATGCCATAAATGTGTAGTTATACATTTTTTTTAATTTACGTCCTCCAACGGTAAGTCATATCGGACGATAAATGGAATGGGTGAAATGATGCTCAAATGAGCCCAGAGTCCATAGAGCTTATAGTTACCCGACATTGCTTATGCTGGGCGAATTCGGCGTAGACGTGCTTTCAGCTTTTTGAGAGTTCTGACGTATTGGACAGAATTACTTGTGCATCCCTGCTTCAAAAAACCAATCATAAGCACACCCTCTGCATCCCAAAACACTGTCGCCATAACTTTCCCTGCCGACCGCTGAGTTTTGAAACTTTTTGTTTTCTTCGGTGACATTGTGCAATGCCATTCCATTGACTGGCTCTTTGATTCAGGTTCAAAAAAATGAACCCAACGTTTCGTCTCCAGTAATTTTTTTTTTTTTCCGAGAAACTCCTCTCCATCCAAATTGAAGAGCTGCAAGTGCTCGGAGGCTATTGTTTCCCTTGTTTCTTTGTTTTGGACGGTTAACATTCTTGGTACCCAACGTGAACAAACCTTTGAGTAACCCAGTGTTTGAATAATCGTTATCACACTGCCTTTACTGAGGGAGGTAATGCCACATAATTCACCTGTTGTTACCCGGCGATCACCACGAATGAGATCATCGACTCACTGAATGTTTCATGGAGTCACTGCAGTCACCGGCCTGCCGCATTGCTTTTCATCTACCAATGGTGTTTGTCCTTAGGTTCGTTACAGCGACGAACCCATCGTCTAGCAGTGCAGACATCCACCGTTGCATCACCATACACATTTTTTATCCTTTCGTGAATGCGAATTGGCGTTTCACCTTCCGCAGTCAAAAATTCAATCACAGAACGCTGTCTAATACGAATGTCGATGTCAGCCATTTGGATACTAATCACTATAATACCGACGACTGTTGCTTACCTGTAACTACAGCTGTTTGGTCTTTCTAGAAGAATGCAAGCTCATCATAAGAAACCTACTCCCCGGCGGGGAATTAAATCTCCCGGTCTCCCACGTGACAGGCCACGACAGCAACCACTATACTACCGAGGACTGGTGCTTGCTGTAACTACATGCTGTTTGCTCTTTCTAGAAGAATGGTGGCTCAACATATAAATATACTCCCAGTAGGGGAATCGAACCCCGGAGTCCCGCGTGGATACCAACCAATGTACTACCGAGGACAGGTTCTTGCCTGTAACTTCAGCTGTTTGCTTTTCTAGAAGAATGGTAGGTCATCGTAAGAAAATTACTCCCGGAGTGGAATCGAACCCCGGACACCCGCGTGACAGGCGGGGACGCTTACCACTATACTACCGAGGACTGTTGCCTGCTTTACCTGTTGGCTGTTATCTCTTTATAGAGGAATGCAGGTTCATCATAAAAAATCTACTCCCCGGCGGGGAAGCGAACCCCGGTCTTTCGCGTGACAGGCGGGGATAATAACCACTATACTACCGAGGACTGTTGCCTGCTTCAACTGCAGCCTGTTATCTCTTTCTAGAGGAATGCAGGTTCATAATAAAAAATCCACTCCCCGGCGGAGAATCGAACCCCGGTCTCCCGCGTGACAGGCGGGGATACTAACCACTATACTACCGAGGAATGTTGCCTGCTTTAACTGCTTTAACTGTTGCCTGTTATCTCTTTCTAGAGGACTGCAGGCTCATCATAAAAATCTACTCACCGGCGGGGAATCGAACCCAGGTCTCCCGCGTGACAGGCGGAGATACTAACCACTATATTACCGAGGACTTTTGCCTGCTTTAACTACAGCCTGTTATCTCTTTCTAGAGAAATGCAGGCTCATCAGAGAAATCTACTCGCCGGCGGGGAATCGAACCGGTCACCCGCGTGACAGGCGGGGATACTAACCACTATACTACCGAGGACTTTTGCCTGCTTTAACTACAGCCTGTTATCTCTTTTAGAGAAATGCAGGCTCATCAGAGAAATCTACTCCCCGGCGGGGAATCGAACCGGTCTCCCGCGTAATAGGCGATGATACTAACCACTATACTACCGAGGACTGCTGTCTGCATTAACTACAGCCTGTTATCTCTTTCTAGAGGAATACAGGTTCGTAATAGAAATTCTACTCCCCGGCGGGGAATCGAACCCCGGTCTCCCGCGTGACAGGCGGGTATACTAACCACTATACCACCGAGGACTGTAGCCTGCTTTAACTGTAGGCTGTTATCTCTTTCTAGAGGAATGCAGGCTCATCATAAAAATCTACTCACCGGCGGGGAATCGAACCCCGGTCTCCCGTGTGACAGGCGGGGATACTAACCACTATACTACCGAGGACTGTTGCCTGCTTTAACTACAGCCTGTTATCTCTTTCTAGAGGAATGCAGGCTCATCATAAAAATCTACTCCCCGGCGGGGAATCGAACCCCGGTCTCCCGTGTGACAGGCGGGGATACTAACCACTATACTACCGAGGACTGTTGCCTGCTTTAACTACAGCCTGTTATCTCTTTCTAGAGGAATGCAGGCTCATCATAAAAATCTACTCCCCGGCGGGTAATCGAACCCCGGTTTCCCGTGTGACAGGCGGGGATACTAACCACCATACTACCGAGGACTGTTGTCTGCTTTAATTACAGCCTGTCATCTCTTTCTAGAGGAATGCAGGCTCATCATAAAAAATCTACTCCTTGGCGGGGAATCGAACCGGTCTCCCGCGTGACAGGCGGGAATGCTAACCACTATACCACTGAGGACTGTTGCCCGCTTTAACTGCAGGATGTTATCTCTTTCTAGAGGAATGCAGGTTCATAATAAAAATTTTACTCCCCGGCGGGGAATCGAACCCCGGTCTCCCGCGTGACAGGCGGGGATACTAACCACTATACTACCGAGGACTGCTGTCTGCATTCACTACAGCCTGTTATCTCTTAATAGAGGAATGCAGGTTCGTAATAAAAATTCTACTCCCCGGCGGGGAATCGAACCCCGGTCTCCCGCGTGACAGGCGGGGATACTAACCACTATACTACCGAGGACTGCTGTCTGCATTCACTACAGCCTCTTATCTCTTTCTAGAGGAATGCAGGTTCGTAATAAAAATTCTACTCCCCGGCGGGGAATCGAACCCCGGTCTCCCGCGTGACAGGCGGGGATACTAACCACTATACTACCGAGGACTGCTGTCTGCATTCACTACAGCCTCTTATCTCTTTCTAGAGGAATGCAGGTTCGTAATAAAAATTCTACTCCCCGGCGGGGAATCGAACCCCGGTCTCCCGCGTGACAGGCGGGGATACTAACCACTATACTACCGAGGACTGCTGTCTGCATTCACTACAGCCTCTTATCTCTTTCTAGAGGAATGCAGGTTCGTAATAAAAATTCTACTCCCCGGCGGGGAATCGAACCCCGGTCTCCCGCGTGACAGGCGGGGATACTAACCACTATACTACCGAGGACTGTTGCCTGCTTTAACTGTAGCCTGTTTTCTCTTTCTAGAGGAATTCAGGCTCATCATAAAAAATCTACTCCCCGGCGGGGAATCGAACCGGTCTCCCGCGTAATAGGCGATGATACTAACCACTATACTACCGAGGACTGCTGTCTGCATTAACTACAGCCTGTTATCTCTTTCTAGAGGAATGCAGGCTCATCATAAAAAATCTACTCCCCGGGGGGGAATCGAACCCCGGTCTCCCGCGTAATAGGCGATGATACTAACCACTATACTACCGAGGACTGCTGTCTGCATTAACTACAGCCTGTTATCTCTTTCTAGAGGAATGCAGGCTCATCATAAAAAATCTACTCCCCGGCGGGGAATCGAACCCCGGTCTCCCGCGTGACAGGCGGGGATACTAACCACTATACTACCGAGGACTGCTGTCTGCATTAACTACAGCCTGTTATCTCTTTCTAGAGGAATGCAGGTTCATAATAAAAATTCTACTCCCCGGCGGGGAAACGAACCGGTCTCCCGCGTGATAGGCGGGAATGCTAACCACTATACTACCGAGGACTGTTGCCTGTTTAAACTGCAGGATATTATCTCTTTCTAGAGGAATGCAGGTTCATAATAAAAATTCTACTCCCCGGCGGGGAATCGAACCCGGGTCTCCCGCGTGACAGGCGGGGATACTAACCACTATACTACCGATGACTGTTGCCTGCTTTAACTACAGCCTGTTATCTCTTTTAGAATAATGCAGGTTCATAATAAAAATTCTACTCCCCGTCGGAGAATCGAACCCCGGTCTCCCGCGTGACAGGGGGGCATACTAACCACTATACTAGCGGGGACTGTAGCCTGCTTTAACTGTAGGCTGTTATCTCTTTCTAGAGGAATGCAGGCTCATCATAAAAATCTACTCCCCGGCGGGGAATCGAACCGGTCTCCCGCGTGACAGGCGGGAATGCTAACCACTATACCACTGAGGACTGTTGCCCGCTTTAACTGCAGGATGTTATCTCTTTCTAGAGGAATGCAGGTTCATAATAAAAATGTTACTCCCCGGCGGGGAATCGAACCCCGGTCTCCCGCGTGACAGGCGGGGATACTAACCACTATACTACCGAGGACTGCTGTCTGCATTCACTACAGCCTGTTATCTCTTAATAGAGGAATGCAGGTTCGTAATAAAAATTCTACTCCCCGGCGGGGAATCGAACCCCGGTCTCCCGCGTGACAGGCGGGGATACTAACCACTATACTACCGAGGACTGCTGTCTGCATTCACTACAGCCTCTTATCTCTTTCTAGAGGAATGCAGGTTCGTAATAAAAATTCTACTCCCCGGCGGGGAATCGAACCCCGGTCTCCCGCGTGACAGGCGGGGATACTAACCACTATACTACCGAGGACTGCTGTCTGCATTCACTACAGCCTCTTATCTCTTTCTAGAGGAATGCAGGTTCGTAATAAAAATTCTACTCCCCGGCGGGGAATCGAACCCCGGTCTCCCGCGTGACAGGCGGGGATACTAACCACTATACTACCGAGGACTGCTGTCTGCATTCACTACAGCCTCTTATCTCTTTCTAGAGGAATGCAGGTTCGTAATAAAAATTCTACTCCCCGGCGGGGAATCGAACCCCGGTCTCCCGCGTGACAGGCGGGGATACTAACCACTATACTACCGAGGACTGTTGCCTGCTTTAACTGTAGCCTGTTTTCTCTTTCTAGAGGAATTCAGGCTCATCATAAAAAATCTACTCCCCGGCGGGGAATCGAACCGGTCTCCCGCGTAATAGGCGATGATACTAACCACTATACTACCGAGGACTGCTGTCTGCATTAACTACAGCCTGTTATCTCTTTCTAGAGGAATGCAGGCTCATCATAAAAAATCTACTCCCCGGGGGGGAATCGAACCCCGGTCTCCCGCGTAATAGGCGATGATACTAACCACTATACTACCGAGGACTGCTGTCTGCATTAACTACAGCCTGTTATCTCTTTCTAGAGGAATGCAGGCTCATCATAAAAAATCTACTCCCCGGCGGGGAATCGAACCCCGGTCTCCCGCGTGACAGGCGGGGATACTAACCACTATACTACCGAGGACTGCTGTCTGCATTAACTACAGCCTGTTATCTCTTTCTAGAGGAATGCAGGTTCATAATAAAAATTCTACTCCCCGGCGGGGAAACGAACCGGTCTCCCGCGTGATAGGCGGGAATGCTAACCACTATACTACCGAGGACTGTTGCCTGTTTAAACTGCAGGATATTATCTCTTTCTAGAGGAATGCAGGTTCATAATAAAAATTCTACTCCCCGGCGGGGAATCGAACCCGGGTCTCCCGCGTGACAGGCGGGGATACTAACCACTATACTACCGATGACTGTTGCCTGCTTTAACTACAGCCTGTTATCTCTTTTAGAATAATGCAGGTTCATAATAAAAATTCTACTCCCCGTCGGAGAATCGAACCCCGGTCTCCCGCGTGACAGGGGGGCATACTAACCACTATACTAGCGGGGACTGTAGCCTGCTTTAACTGTAGGCTGTTATCTCTTTCTAGAGGAATGCAGGCTCATCATAAAAATCTACTCCCCGGCGGGGAATCGAACCCAGGTCTCCCGCGTGACAGGCGGGGATACTAACCACTATACTACCGAGGACTGCTGTCTGCATTAACTACAGCCTGTTATCTCTTTCTAGAGGAATGCAGGTTCATAATAAAAATTCTACTCCCCGGCGGGGAATCGAACCCCGGTGTCCCGCGTGACAGGCGGGGATACTAACCACTATACTACCGAGGACTGTTGCCTGCTCTAACTGCAGGATGTTAGCTCTTTCTAGAGGAATGCAGGCTTATCATAAAAATCTACTCCTCGGCGGGGAATCGAACCGCGGTCTCCTGCGTGACAGGCGGGGATACTAACCACTATACTACCGAGGACTGTTGCTTACTTTAAATAGAGGTTGTTATCTCTTTCTAGAAGAATGCAGGCTAATCATAAAAATCTACCCCCCGGCGGGGAATAGAATCCCAGTCTCCTGCGTGACAGGCGGGAATACTAAACACTGTCCAACCTTCGACCTTTTAACGGCTCGCATATCTAAACAGTTCTATGAGCAAATTCAATTGAATGTGTAAAATAAACATTCATACTCGTACCATCCCCACGCCATTGACTAAAACGTTAGTGAAGTTTTTATTCAAAATGAAGTGGTATAAAAATACTACAATTCCTTTAGCACCATTTTCAGGCGGAAGGTTTGTACGATTTGGAATATGTTAATATTATGTTATTAAGACGTACACTAAAATATTATGTGTACTAGAAATACAAATACTGTTACTGGAGTCATAGCCAAGTCGAACCATTTGTGGGACTTGGCAACTTAAGTAATGATTGGGCCCATCTTGATCAGTTGTAAACCAATGTAAATTATAATTTTGCATGTCTTACGTTTTTTAGAAAGTTGCTCAACGAGAAGTTCGGGTTAATTAGACTTATATAGGGTAAGTGTAGGAATAAATTGTGGAGAAATAAGTTCAGACCGTTAATTTGTTTGGTTTGTATAGCTCTAAGTGCATTGATTATGTCGAGGTCCTTGATTTAAAAGCAACTCTCGGTGTTATTGATAGCTAATCTTCTCGTTTCATTAATAGTGCCTTTATACATAAAAAGTTTTAATTCACGTCTACATTCATATTTCTAGAATCTGCAGGGCATGAAAAATTATTGTAGTCGACGAAAGTCCCCTTCACCTAGCTGGGAATCGCAGAGGGAACTCTGGTTTGAGAAGTCACGGCGCTGATGATCACTCTATGTACCGCTGTTGTGTTACTTTTTCCGTTTTATTATTTTTAAAGAAAGAGCAGCTTAAAGAGTAGCATTTAAATTGCTGTCATTAGACATTAAACACCATTTGTGTTTGTCACAATGTTTATTTGCAGATCAAAAGAGGAAAAATCGAACGCTTGTTTTAATCTTTATACAGCTACTGGTTTGCTACGTCGTCATACGGTTTTCCTGTTTTGTTTACTTATCTATTTTCTGCGTTTGTTTCTTTATCTACTACGAACATACCGTAAATACAGGAAACGTATTCCATCTAAAATTTGATACCAATTTTTTTTTCGGAAATACACTTCTTTTTTTTTAATTTAAGTCCTCGATCGTTAAGTCGTATCAGACGGTGAATGAATTGGGTGAAAGGATGCTCAAATGAGTCCAGGGTCCATGGAGCTTATGTTACCGGACATTCGTTTTTAGGATAAAGGAAAACCCCGAAAAAACCTTATCCAGGTAACTCACCCTGACCGAGATTCGAACTCGGGACCTCTTGAACGTGAGGCAGACACGCTACCATCTACGGTACACTTCCTGAATGGGAAAAAAGCATTTTTAAAGTAAGTTATTTGTGTAAGTATATCTGTGAACTGAATAACTAAAAACAGAGAGTCTTTTAAATATCATTTTGGTATTTAAGTTTAGAATCTTTCAAGGATAGGAAACGAAGATTTTTAGGAAACCCAACCACAATCAAAACCATTCTTTACGTGAAAAATTATTGAAAGCTTTCTGATTTTTAAAAATGTGACTAGGTAATTTGTTTAAAATCGATATGTTCAACATATTGTGGCTTTGTGGGTTCGTAGATTTAAAAGTCTAACTTGCAGGAGTTCAAAATGTTCTTTATTTCCGTAGAAACACTTTGGTCAAACCTTACAGTAGCAGAATTAAGTACCATACACAAATACAATGTTCCAAGGTTGTTGACCACAAATGAAAGCGTTCACTTTTAGAATACAATTGCAGGCACACGATACTCAGTTCCGATTACACTCTCATTTCGACTCCGTATACGACTGTCGGATAAACTAGCCACTGCTTCCCTTGTACAACCCTTCATGATTCAAAACGGTTGTAGAGTGTTCTCTGTCAATCAAGATGTCACCAGAATTTTCCATTTATCTAACTTTATTTGTTTCGGCAGGCCTTTTATCTCCGCACTATGTTTATCTGTTCCGGCATGCTCTTTTCCGTGCTGCACTATCTGTCCCTTATTTCTCCGCGCCGCACTGTCTCTTTGTACGCGTTGCCGCCAGACGAGACAATATTTTGCACCACATATAAAATGCGTATCTTGAATTTTCTGTTAATTTACCTGTTATACAAGATTTATCCAGATAAAAGGGGATTTCTGAGGACTTCCAAATTGTACCTTTCATTTACCATGAAACATATTAAACATATGATACTTTAATCAAATTTCCTGGATCCATTTTTGAAAGTTAACAATTTCAAATTTGTTTTCATCTAAAATGTAGTCATGGGGGGTTTTTCTTAATAATCTTGGAATCTCATCCTTATAAGTGGCTGAAGCAAATTAGATAATTAACTAATTTCTCCTTATTTAGTTATGTTGTCCACAGGCACACACGGGCCTTTGTATTAAAAATGTTTTTTCTGGATTCTGGGATTCAAAACTAGCATTTACGTGGTGTCGAAGTTGTGGGTGAAATGAAGTATGTAGTTCTCTAACAATATTTGATAACAACATTAGAAATGTATTTATGTTTTTTAAACCAGAGAAGTTATTCCATATAAATTCTTAATGTGGCATTAACCATTTCCGACATATTCGTTATTGCTGGTTTGAGAGCAGAAGACATTAGAAATTAGCCTCCCTAGAGTTTCCTGATGTTTTATGTCTGAAGATATTACAAATCAGCCTCCCTAGAAAATTCCTGGATGTTTTAGGACTGAAGATATTTGAAATTATCCTCCAGAGCAGTTTCTGTATTTTTGAGGTCTGAAGATATTAGAAATTAGACTCCAGAGCAGTTTCTGTATGTTTGAGGTCTGAAGATAAGAGAAATTAGCCTCCAGAGCAGTTTCTGTATGTTTGAGGTCTGAAGATATTAGAAATTAACCTCCAGAGCAGTTTCTGTATGTTTGAGGTCTGAAGATATTAGAAATTAGACTCCAGAGCAGTTTCTGTATGTTTGAGGTCTGAAGATATTAGAAATTAGACTCCAGAGCAGTTTCTGTATGTTTGAGGTCTGAAGATATTAGAAATTAGACTCCACAGCAGTTTCTGTATGTTTGTGGTCTGAAGATATTAGAAATTAGCCTCCAGAGCAGTTTCTGTATGTTTGAGGACTGAAGATATTAGAAATTAGCCTCCAGAGCAGTTTCTGTATGTTTGAGGTCTGAAGATATTAGAAATTAGCCTCCAGAGCAGTTTCTGTATGTTTGAGGTCATAAGATATTAGAAATTAGCCTCCAGAGCAGTTTCTGTATGTTTGAGGTCTGAAGATATTAGAAATTAGCCTCCAGAGCAGTTTCTATATGTTTGAGGTCTGAAGATATTAGAAATTAGCATCCAGAGCAGTTTCTGTATGTTTGAGATCTGAAGATATTAGAAATTAACCTCCAGAGCAGTTTCTATATGTTTGAGGTCTGAAGATATTAGAAATTAGCCTCCAGAGCAGTTACTGTATGTTTGAGGTCTGAAGATATTAGAAATTAGCCTCCAGAGCAGTTTCTATATGTTTGAGGTCTGAAGATATTAGAAATTAACCTCCAGAGCAGTTTCCATATGTTTTAGCTCTGAAGATATTAGAAATTAGCCTCCAGAGCAGTTACTGTATGTTTAAGGTCTGAAGATATTAGAAATTAGCCTCCAGAGCAGTTTCTATATGTTTGAGGTCTGAAGATATTAGAAATTAGCCTCCAGAGCAGTCTCTGTATTTTTGAGGTCTGAAGATAATAGAAATTAGCCTCCCTAGAAGTTTCCTGATGTTTGAGGTCTGAAGATATTAGAAATTAGCCTCCAGAGCAGTTTCTGCATTTTTGAGATCTGAAGATATTAGAAATTATCCTCCAGACACTTTCTGTATGTTTGAGGTCCAAAGATATTAGAAATTAGACTCCAGAGCAGTTTCTGTATGTTTGAGGTCTCAAGATATTAGAAATTATCCTCCAGAGCAGTTTCTGTTTGTTTGGGGTCTGAAGATATTAGAAATTATCCTCCAGAGGAGTTTCTGTTTGTTTGGGTTCTGAAGATATTAGAAATTAGCCTCCAGAGCAGTTTCTGTTTGTTTGGGGTCTGAAGATATTAGAAATTAGCCTCCAGAGCAGTTTCTGTTTGTTTGGGGTCTGAAGATATTAGAAATTAGACTCCAGAGCAGTTTCTGTATGTTTGAGGTCTCAAGAAATTAGAAATTAGCCTCCAGAGCAGTTTCTGTTTGTTTGGGGTCTGAAGATATTAGAAATTATCCTCCAGAGCAGTTACTGTTTGTTTGGGGTCTGAAGATATTAGATATTAGCCTCCAGAGCAGTTTCTGTTTGTTTGGGGTCTGAAGATATTAGAAATTAGCCTCCAGAGCAGTTTCTGTATGTTTGAGGTCTAAAGATATTAGAAATTAGCCTCAAGAGCAGTTTCTGTTTGTTTGGGGTCTGAAGATATTAGAAATTAGCCTCCAGAGCAGTTTCTGTTTGTTTGGGGTCTGAAGATATTAGAAATTAGCCTCCAGAGCAGTTTCTGCTTGTCTGGGGTCTGAAGATATTAGAAATTAGCCTCCAGAGCAGTTTCTGTTTGTTTGGGGTCTGAAGATATTAGAAATTATCCTCCAGAGCAGTTTCTGTATGTTTGAGGTCTGAAGATATTAGAAATTAGCCTCCAGAGCAGTTTCTGTTTGTTTGGGGTCTGAAGATATTAGAAATTAGCCTCCAGAGCAGTTTCTGTTTGTTTGGGGTCTGAAGATATTAGAAATTAGCCTCCAGAGCAGTTTCTGTTTGTTTGGGGTCTGAAGATATTAGAAATTAGCCTCCAGAGCAGTTTCTGTTTGTTTGAGGTCTAAAGATATTAGAAATTAGACTCCAGAGCAGTTTCTGTATGTTTGAGGTCTCAAGATATTAGAAATTAGCCTCCAGAGTAGTTTCTGTTTGTTTGGGGTCTGAAGATATTAGAAATTATCCTCCAGAGCAGTTTCTGTTTGTTTGGGGTCTGAAAATATTAGAAATTAGCCTCCAGAGCAGTTTCTCTTTGTTTGGGGTCTGAAGATATTAGAAATTATCCTCCAGAGCAGTTTCTGTATGTTTGAGGTCTGAAGATATTAGAAATTATCCTCCAGAGCAGTTTCTGTATGTTTGAGGTCTGAAGATATTAGAAATTAACCTCCAGAGCAGTTTCTGTATGTTTGAGGTCTCAAGATATTAGAAATTAGCCTCCAGAGCAGTTTCTGTATGTTTGAGGTCTGAAGATATTAGAAATTAGACTCCAGAGCAGTTTCTGTATGTTTGAGGTCTGAAGATATTAGAAATTATCCTCCAGACACTTTCTGTATGTTTGAGGTCTGAAGATATTAGAAATTAGACTCCAGAGCAGTTTCTGTATGTTTGAGGTCTGAAGATATTAGAAATTATCCTCCAGACACTTTCTGTATGTTTGAGGTCTGAAGATATTCGAAATTAACCTCCAGAGCAGTTTCTGTATGTTTGAGGACTGAAGATATTAGAAATTAGCATCCAGAGCAGTTTCTGTATGTTTGAGGTCTGAAGATATTAGAAATTAGACTCCAGAGCAGTTTCTGTTTGTTTGGGGTCTGAATATATTAGAAATTAGCCTCCAGAGCAGTTTCTGTATGTTTGAGGCCTGAAGATATTAGAAATTATCCTCCAGAGCATTTTCTGTATGTTTGAGGTCTGAAGATATTAGAAATTAGACTCCAGAGCAGTTTCTGTTTGTTTGGGGTCTGAATATATTAGAAATTAGACTCCAGAGCAGTTTCTGTATGTTTGAGGGGTGAATATATTAGAAATTAGCCTCCAGAGCAGTTTCTGTTTGTTTGAGGTCTCAAGATATTAGAAATTAGCCTCCAGAGCAGTTTCTGTTTGTTTGGGGTCTGAAGATATTAGAAATTAGCCTCCAGAGCAGTTTCTGCATTTTTGAGATCTGAAGATATTAGAAATTATCCTCCAGGCACTTTCTGTATGTTTGAGGTCTAAAGATATTAGAAATTAGACTCCAGAGCAGTTTCTGTATGTTTGAGGCCTCAAGATATTAGAAATTATCCTCCAGAGCAGCTTCTGTTTGTTTGGGGTCTGAAGATATTAGAAATTAGCCTCCAGAGCAGTTTCTGTATGTTTGAGGTCTGAAGATATTAGAAATTATCCTCCAGAGCATTTTCTGTATGTTTGAGGTCTGAAGATATTAGAAATTAGACTCCAGAGCAGTTTCTGTTTGTTTGGGGTCTGAATATATTAGAAATTAGACTCCAGAGCAGTTTCTGTATGTTTGAGGGGTGAATATATTAGAAATTAGCCTCCAGAGCAGTTTCTGTTTGTTTGAGGTCTCAAGATATTAGAAATTAGCCTCCAGAGCAGTTTCTGTTTGTTTGGGGTCTGAAGATATTAGAAATTAGCCTCCAGAGCAGTTTCTGCATTTTTGAGATCTGAAGATATTAGAAATTATCCTCCAGGCACTTTCTGTATGTTTGAGGTCTAAAGATATTAGAAATTAGACTCCAGAGCAGTTTCTGTATGTTTGAGGCCTCAAGATATTAGAAATTATCCTCCAGAGCAGTTTCTGTTTGTTTGGGGTCTGAAGATATTAGAAATTAGCCTCCAGAGCAGTTTCTGTATGTTTGAGGTCTGAAGATATTAGAAATTATCCTCCAGAGCAGTTTCTGTATGTTTGAGGTCTGAAGATATTAGAAATTATCCTCCAGAGCAGTTTCTGTATGTTTGAGGTCTGAAGATATTAGAAATTAGCCTCCAGAGCAGTTTCTGTATGTTTGAGGTCTGAAGATATTAGAAATTAGACTCCAGAGCAGTTTCTGTATGTTTGAGATCTGAAGATATTAGAAATTATCCTCCAGACACTTTCTGTATGTTTGAGGTCTGAAGATATTAGAAATTAGACTCCAGAGCAGTTTCTGTTTGTTTAAGGTCTGAATATATTAGAAATTAGACTCCAGAGCAGATTCTGTATGTTTGAGGTCTGAAGATATTAGAAATTAGCCTCCAGAGCAGTTTCTGTATGTTTGAGGTCTGAAGATATTAGAAATTAGCATCCAGAGCAGTTTCTGTATGTTTGAGGTCTGAAGATATTCGAAATTAACCTCCAGAGTAGTTTCTGTATGTTTGAGGTCTGAAGATATTAGAAATTAGCATCCAGAGCAGTTTCTGTATGTTTGAGGTCTGAAGATATTAGAAATTAGACTCCAGAGCAGTTTCTGTTTGTTTGGGGTCTGAATATATTAGAAATTACCCTCCAGAGCAGTTTCTGTATGTTTGAGGCCTGAAGATATTAGAAATTATCCTCCAGAGCAGTTTCTGTATGTTTGAGGTCTGAAGATATTAGAAATTAGACTCCAGTGCAGTTTCTGTTTGTTTGGGGTCTGAATATATTAGAAATTAGACTCCAGAGCAGTTTCTGTATGTTTGAGGTCTGAATATATTAGAAATTAGCCTCCAGAGCAGTTTCTGTATGTTTGAGGTCTGAAGATATTACAAATTAGACTCCAGAGCAGTTTCTGTTTGTTTGGGGTCTGAAGATATTAGAAATTAGCCTCCAGAGCAGTCTCTGTATTTTTGAGGTCTGAAGATAATAGAAATTAGCCTCCAGAGCAGTTTCTGTTTGTTTGGGGTCTGAAGATATTAGAAATTAGCCTCCAGAGCAGTTTCTGCTTGTCTGGGGTCTGAAGATATTAGAAATTAGCCTCCAGAGCAGTTTCTGTTTGTTTGGGGTCTGAAGATATTAGAAATTAGCCTCCAGAGCAGTTTCTGTATGTTTGAGGTCTGAAGATATTAGAAATTAGCCTCCAGAGCAGTTTCTGTTTGTTTGGGGTCTGAAGATATTAGAAATTAGCCTCCAGAGCAGTTTCTGTTTGTTTGGGGTCTGAAGATATTAGAAATTAGCCTCCAGAGCAGTTTCTGTTTGTTTGGGGTCTGAAGATATTAGAAATTAGCCTCCAGAGCAGTTTCTGTTTGTTTGAGGTCTAAAGATATTAGAAATTAGACTCCAGAGCAGTTTCTGTATGTTTGAGGTCTAAAGATATTAGAAATTAGCCTCCAGAGTAGTTTCTGTTTGTTTGGGGTCTGAAGATATTAGAAATTATCCTCCAGAGCAGTTTCTGTTTGTTTGGGGTCTGAAGATATTAGAAATTAGCCTCCAGAGCAGTTTCTGTTTGTTTGGGGTCTGAAGATATTAGAAATTAGCCTCCAGAGCAGTTTCTGTATGTTTGAGGTCTGAAGATATTAGAAATTATCCTCCAGAGCAGTTTCTGTATGTTTGAGGTCTGAAGATATTAGAAATTATCCTCCAGAGCAGTTTCTGTATGTTTGAGGTCTAAGGATATTAGAAATTATCCTCCAGAGCAGTTTCTGTATGTTTGAGGTCTGAAGATATTAGAAATTAACCTCCAGAGCAGTTTCTGTATGTTTGAGGTCTCAAGATATTAGAAATTAGCCTCCAGAGCAGTTTCTGTATGTTTGAGGTCTGAAGATATTAGAAATTAGACTCCAGAGCAGTTTCTGTATGTTTGAGGTCTGAAGATATTAGAAATTATCCTCCAGACACTTTCTGTATGTTTGAGGTGTGAAGATATTAGAAATTAGCATCCAGAGCAGTTTCTGTATGTTTGAGGTCTGAAGATATTAGAAATTAGACTCCAGAGCAGTTTCTGTATGTTTGAGGTCTGAAGATATTAGAAATTATCCTCCAGACACTTTCTGTATGTTTGAGGTCTGAAAATATTCGAAATTAACCTCCAGAGCAGTTTCTGTATGTTTGAGGACTGAAGATATTAGAAATTAGCATCCAGAGCAGTTTCTGTATGTTTGAGGTCTGAAGATATTAGAAATTAGACTCCAGAGCAGTTTCTGTTTGTTTGGGGTCTGAATATATTAGAAATTAGCCTCCAGAGCAGTTTCTGTATGTTTGAGGCCTGAAGATATTAGAAATTATCCTCCAGAGCAGTTTCTGTATGTTTGAGGTCTGAAGATATTAGAAATTAGACTCCAGAGCAGTTTCTGTTTGTTTGGGGTCTGAATATATTAGAAATTAGACTCCAGAGCAGTTTCTGTATGTTTGAGGGGTGAATATATTAGAAATTAGCCTCCAGAGCAGTTTCTGTTTGTTTGAGGTCTCAAGATATTAGAAATTAGCCTCCAGAGCAGTTTCTGTTTGTTTGGGGTCTGAAGATATTAGAAATTAGCCTCCAGAGCAGTTTCTGCATTTTTGAGATCTGAAGATATTAGAAATTATCCTCCAGGCACTTTCTGTATGTTTGAGGTCTAAAGATATTAGAAATTAGACTCCAGAGCAGTTTCTGTATGTTTGAGGTCTCAAGATATTAGAAATTATCCTCCAGAGCAGTTTCTGTTTGTTTGGGGTCTGAAGATATTAGAAATTAGCCTCCAGAGCAGTTTCTGTTTGTTTGGGGTCTGAAGATATTAGAAATTAGCCTCCAGAGCAGTTTCTGTATGTTTGAGGTCTGAAGATATTAGAAATTATCCTCCAGAGCAGTTTCTGTATGTTTGAGGTCTGAAGATATTAGAAATTATCCTCCAGAGCAGTTTCTGTATGTTTGAGGTCTGAAGATATTAGAAATTAGCCTCCAGAGCAGTTTCTGTATGTTTGAGGTCTGAACATATTAGAAATTAGACTCCAGAGCAGTTTCTGTATGTTTGAGGTCTGAAGATATTAGAAATTATCCTCCAGACACTTTCTGTATGTTTGAGGTCTGAAGATATTAGAAATTAGACTCCAGAGCAGTTTCTGTTTGTTTAAGGTCTGAATATATTAGAAATTAGACTCCAGAGCAGTTTCTGTATGTTTGAGGTCTGAAGATATTAGAAATTAGCCTCCAGAGCAGTTTCTGTATGTTTGAGGTCTGAAGATATTAGAAATTAGCATCCAGAGCAGTTTCTGTATGTTTGAGGTCTGAAGATATTCGAAATTAACCTCCAGAGTAGTTTCTGTATGTTTGAGGTCTGAAGATATTAGAAATTAGCATCCAGAGCAGTTTCTGTATGTTTGAGGTCTGAAGATATTAGAAATTAGACTCCAGAGCAGTTTCTGTTTGTTTGGGGTCTGAATATATTAGAAATTACCCTCCAGAGCAGTTTCTGTATGTTTGAGGCCTGAAGATATTAGAAATTATCCTCCAGAGCAGTTTCTGTATGTTTGAGGTCTGAAGATATTAGAAATTAGACTCCAGAGCAGTTTCTGTTTGTTTGGGGTCTGAATATATTAGAAATTAGACTCCAGAGCAGTTTCTGTATGTTTGAGGTCTGAAGATATTAGAAATTAGCCTCCAGAGCAGTTGCTGTATGTTTGAGTTCTGAAGATATTAGAAATTAGACTCCAGAGCAGTTTCTGTTTGTTTGGGGTCTGAAGATATTAGAAATTAGCCTCCAGAGCAGTCTCTGTATTTTTGAGGTCTGAAGAGAATAGAAATTAGCCTCCAGAGCAGTTTCTGTTTGTCTGGGGTCTGAAGATATTAGAAATTAGCCTCCAAAGCAGTTTCTGTTTGTTTGGGGTCTGAAGATATTAGAAATTAGCCTCCAGAGCAGTTTCTGTATGTTTGAGGTCTGAAGATATTAGAAATTAGCCTCCAGAGCAGTTTCTGTTTGTTTGGGGTCTGAAGATATTAGAAATTAGCCTCCAGAGCAGTTTCTGTTTGTTTGGCGTCTGAAGATATTAGAAATTAGCCTCCAGAGCAGTTTCTGTTTGTTTGGGATCTGAAGATATTAGAAATTCGCCTCCAGAGCAGTTTCTGTTTGTTTGAGGTCTAAAGATATTAGAAATTAGACTCCAGAGCAGTTTCTGTATGTTTGAGGTCTAAAGATATTAGAAATTAGCCTCCAGAGTAGTTTCTGTTTGTTTGGGGTCTGAAGATATTAGAAATTATCCTCCAGAGCAGTTTCTGTTTGTTTGGGGTCTGAAGATATTAGAAATTAGCCTCCAGAGCAGTTTCTGTTTGTTTGGGGTCTGAAGATATTAGAAATTAGCCTCCAGAGCAGTTTCTGTATGTTTGAGGTCTGAAGATATTAGAAATTATCCTCCAGAGCAGTTTCTGTATGTTTGAGGTCTGAAGATATTAGAAATTAGCCTCCAGAGCAGTTTCTGTATGTTTGAGGTCTCAAGATATTAGAAATTAACCTCCAGAGCAGTTTCTGTATGTTTGAGGTCTGAAGATATTAGAAATTATACTCCAGAGCAGTTTCTGTATGTTTGAGGTCTGAAGATATTAGAAATTATCCTCCAGACACTTTCTGTATATTTGAGGTCTGAAGATATTAGAAACTAGCATCCAGAGCAGTTTCTGTATGTTTGAGGTCTGAAGATATTAGAAATTAGACTCCAGAGCAGTTTCTGTATGTTTGAGGTCTGAAGATATTAGAAATTATCCTCCAGACACTTTCTGTATGTTTGAGGTCTGAAGATATTAGAAATTATCCTCCAGACACTTTCTGTTGGTTTGGGCTCTGAATATATTAGAAATTAGACTCCAGAGCAGTTTCTGTATGTTTGAGGTCTGAAGATAAAAGAAATTAGCCTCCAGAGCAGTTTCTGTATGTTTGAGGTCTGAAGATATTAGAAATTAGCATCCAGAGCAGTTTCTGTATGTTTGAGGTCTGAAGATATTCGAAATTAACCTCCAGAGCAGTTTCTGTATGTTTGAGGACTGAAGATATTAGAAATTAGCATCCAGAGCAGTTTCTGTATGTTTGAGGTCTGAAGATATTAGAAATTAGACTCCAGAGCAGTTTCTGTTTGTTTGGGGTCTGAATATATTAGAAATTAGCCTCCAGAGCAGTTTCTGTATGTTTGAGGCCTGAAGATATTAGAAATTATCCTCCAGAGCAGTTTCTGTATGTTTGAGGTCTGAAGATATTAGAAATTAGACTCCAGAGCAGTTTCTGTTTGTTTGGGGTCTGAATATATTAGAAATTAGACTCCAGAGCAGTTTCTGTATGTTTGAGGTCTGAATATATTAGAAATTAGCCTCCAGAGCAGTTTCTGTTTGTTTGAGGTCTCAAGATATTAGAAATTAGCCTCCAGAGCAGTTTCTGTTTGTTTGGGGTCTGAAGATATTAGAAATTAGCCTCCAGAGTAGTTTCTGCATTTTTGAGATCTGAATATATTAGAAATTATCCTCCAGGCACTTTCTGTATGTTTGAGGTCTAAAGATATTAGAAATTAGACTCCAGAGCAGTTTCTGTATGTTTGAGGTCTCAAGACATTAGAAATTATCCTCCAGAGCAGTTTCTGTTTGTTTGGGGTCTGAAGATATTAGAAATTAGCCTCCAGAGCAGTTTCTGTTTGTTTGGGGTCTGAAGATATTATAAATTAGCCTCCAGAGCAGTTTCTGTATGTTTAAGGTCTGAAGATATTAGAAATTAGACTCCAGAGCAGTTTCTGTATGTTTGAGGTCTGAAGATGTTAGAAATTATCCTCCAGAGCAGTTTCCGTATGTTTGAGGTCTGAAGATATTAGAAATTAGCCTCCAGAGCAGTTTCTGTATGTTTGAGGTCTGAAGATATTAGAAATTAGACTCCAAAGCAGTTTCTGTATGTTTGAGGTCTGAAGATATTATAAATTATCCTCCAGACACTTTCTGTATGTTTGAGGTGTGAAGATATTAGAAATTAGACTCCAGAGCAGTTTCTGTTTGTTTGGGGTCTGAATATATTAGAAATTAGACTCCAGAGCAGTTTCTGTATGTTTGAGGTCTGAAGATATTAGAAATTAGCATCCAGAGCAGTTTCTGTATGTTTGACGTCTGAAGATATTCGAAATTAACCTCCAGAGTAGTTTCTGTATGTTTGAGGTCTGAAGATATTAGAAATTAGCATCCAGAGCAGTTTCTGTATGTTTGAGGTCTGAAGATATTAGAAATTAGACTCCAGAGCAGTTTCTGTTTGTTTGGGGTCTGAATATATTAGAAATTACCCTCCAGAGCAGTTTCTGTATGTTTGAGGCCTGAAGATATTAGAAATTATCCTCCAGAGCAGTTTCTGTATGTTTGAGGTCTGAAGATATTAGAAATTAGACTCCAGAGCAGTTTCTGTTTGTTTGGGGTCTGAATATATTAGAAATTAGACTCCAGAGCAGTTTCTGTATGTTTGAGGTCTGAATATATTAGAAATTAGCCTCCAGAGCAGTTTCTGTATGTTTGAGGTCTGAAGATATTAGAAATTAGACTCCAGAGCAGTTTCTGTTTGTTTGGGGTCTGAAGATATTAGAAAATAGCCTCCAGAGCAGTCTCTGTATTTTTGAGGTCTGAAGATAATAGAAATTAGCCTCCCTAGAAGTTTCTTGATGTTTGAGGTCTGAAGATACTAGAAATTAGCCTCCAGAGCAGTTTCTGCATTTTTGAGATCTGAAGATATTAGAAATTATCCTCCAGAGCAGTTTCTGCATGTTTGAGGTCTGAAGATAATAGAAATTAGCCTCCCTAGATGTTTCCTGATGTTTGAGGTCTGAAGATACTAGAAATTAGCCTCCAGAGCAGTTTCTGCATTTTTGAGATCTGAAGATATTAGAAATTATCCTCCAGACACTTTCTGTATGTTTGAGGTCTGAAGATATTAGAAATTAGACTCCAGAGCAGTTTCTGTTTGTTTGGGGTCTGAATATATTAGAAATTAGCATCCAGAGCAGTTTCTGTATGTTTGAGGTCTGAAGATATTAGAAATTAGACTCCAGAGCAGTTTCTGTTTGTTTGGGGTCTGAATGTATTAGAAATTACCCTCCAGAGCAGTTTCTGTATGTTTGAGGCCTGAAGATATTAGAAATTATCCTCCAGAGCAGTTTCTGTATGTTTGAGGTCTGAAGATATTAGAAATTAGACTCCAGAGCAGTTTCTGTTTGTTTGGGGTCTGAATATATTAGAAATTAGACTCCAGAGCAGTTTCTGTATGTTTGAGGTCTGAATATATTAGAAATTAGCCTCCAGAGCAGTTTCTGTATGTTTGAGGTCTGAAGATATTAGAAATTAGACTCCAGAGCAGTTTCTGTTTGTTTGGGGTCTGAAGATATTAGAAATTAGCCTCCAGAGCAGTCTCTGTATTTTTGAGGTCTGATGATAATAGAAATTAGCCTCCCTAGAAGTTTCCTGATGTTTGAGGTCTGAAGATACTAGAAATTAGCCTCCAGAGCAGTTTCTGCATTTTTGAGATTGAAGATATTAGAAATTATCCTCCAGAGCAGTTTCTGCATGTTTGAGGTCTGAAGATAATAGAAATTAGCCTCCCTAGAAGTTTCCTGATGTTTGAGGTCTGAAGATACTAGAAATTAGCCTCCAGAGCAGTTTCTGCATTTTTGAGATCTGAAGATATTAGAAATTATCCTCCAGACACTTTCTGTATGTTTGAGGTCTGAAGATATTAGAAATTAGACTCCAGAGCAGTTTCTGTTTGTTTGGGGTCTGAATATATTAGAAATTAGCCTCCAGAGCAGTGTCTGTATGTTTGAGGCCTGAAGATATTAGGAATTATCCTCCAGAGCAGTTTCTGTATGTTTGAGGTCTGAAGATATTGGAAATTAGACTCCAGAGCAGTTTCTGTTTGTTTGGGGTCTGAAGATATTAGAAATTAGCCTCCAGAGCAGTTTCTGTATGTTTGACGCCTGAAGATATTAGAAATTAGACTCCAGAGCAGTTTCTGTATGATTGAGGTCTGAAGATATTAGAAATTAGACTCCAGAGCAGTTTCTGTATGTTTGAGGTCTGAAGATATTAGAAATTAGACTCCAGAGCAGTTTCTGTTTGTTTGGGGTCTGAATATATTAGAAATTAGCCTCCAGAGCAGTTTCTGTATGTTTGACGCCTGAAGATATTAGAAATTAGACTCCAGAGCAGTTTCTGTTTGTTTGGGGTCTGAATATATTAGAAATTAGACTCCAGAGCAGTTTCTGTTTGTTTGAGGTCTGAAGATATTAGAAATTATCCTCCAGAGCAGTTTCTGCATGTTTGAGGTCTGAAGATATTAGAAATTATCCTCCAGAGCAGTTTCTGCATGTTTGAGGTCTGAAGATATTAGAAATTATCCTCCAGAGCAGTTTCTGTATGTTTGAGGTCTGAAGATATTAGAAATTAGCCTCCAGAGCAGTTTCTGTATGTTTGAGGTTTGAAGATATTAGAAATTAGCCTCGATAGCAGTTTCTGTATAGATTAAAATGAAAGTGGCCGGTGTTGGTGGACAAAAAAAGGAGAAGTGTTTGGTGGTTTGTGGACGGCAGCTTTTTACTGTGTCGGTACGTCGACCTCGACCAGTCACTCCCTGCAAATTCCATCATCGCATCACACCGAAAGCACAGGTTCCGCGGCCGCTCGCGCTCTGCACAAACTTGCAGACAGCTACCATCATGTTCTCTAATGTGGAATTACAAGCAATCAGACCTTGGGTAGCTTGCCGCGTCATGTATGACAACTAATAAAAAAATTTTTCCCTGCCTCTGACGTTACATTCGTTTCCCTTTTTTGTGTTAGAATATTAATTGACTGAGATGGCTTCTCGATGGCTTTTGGGGTTCACAGTAGAGAGATCGCTAGTTTGATTCCGGACGACTGCCGAACTGATCTTGGTTTTCGAGGGTTTCCCTTGTCGGAAAACAAATACTGGGGTGGTTTTTCATCTGCTACGATATCCTTTTCATCATTTTACTTTTATTCGGCTTCCTTCTCATCTTTAAGTATGCTCCCACGTTTCATAGTGCACGGACAGATGGTGAAGGCCCATGTTCGTGGGCTCTAGAGAGCTGCATGGTCATCACATCACCATCTCTAGACAGGTGCAACAGTGAAACGAGTCCTTGAGCCTGAAACTGTTACAGACTTCCGCGCGTCTCTGTGCCCTGCCTGCCTGTGAACTATAGCCTCTTGTAGTTCCTTCAATTCATTCCATACTCCTGGTGGCGATGGTTTAGCTACAATAGACCCCTGTAGTGGTACTGTGAGAGGTTTGCCCCTTCATCGTATAATCTATACGCAATATTATTTTCGTTTCCTACCATGTACAGTAACGTACATAAAAGGTGGTCGGTTCTCATTCTTTGGAATAGTGAGTTTCCTACCTTCGGATAACCAACCTTTGACTCCACCCAGTCAGTAACAGTTGCCAGAAGCCTGAAGAAAAATCAGATACAGCAAAAACAAAGCAATGAACAATGTGATACAAAGGAAAGCTGCGATACCGCTATTACCAAAGAGTTTCGTTTAAATAGTTGAATGGTGAACCTTGCAAAGGAGTTAAGTGCCAAATTTAAAAGAAAAATGAAATTATAGTTTACAATGGTGTTACACGGCATCCTGCATTTCTCTACAAAAGCGCTAAGTGAAACATAGAATAATGTCCTTGCAAAGTTGCTCGTAAGATTGGTAATTAACAGAGCTATTTCTTTACAATGGTGTCAAGTGCAAATTCATTTTGATTTTGCAAATTTGTTTTGATTTATGCGATACTGGTGCTGTTACATGTGCATGTGGCATGAAGGAAATCCAGAGAGAAACGGTAATGAAATTGCATCCTGTCTCTTAAAAGTGGTGAACATGGACTTGGTTCATAAAAGGAGTATGGTCCTTTGGAGTGACAACTACATTGGTCAGAACAGGAATAGGATGCTGATTTTCTTATACATATTTCTAGTTGCTACTCAAGTGTTTGATCAAATAAATAATAAATTTATTGTCAGTGGACATAGTTTCTTGCAGTGTGACAGGGACTTCGCACTGATCAAAAAACGAAAGAGAGTAATGAAAAGTTTCATTCTTAAAGATCTGCACAAAGTTGTCAAATGCTCCAAGCTGAGCAATCCCCTTCACAGTTCTGGGTATGGAAGAATGCGACTTCTTTAACTTCCAGGAAATATCTGATAAGTTGATTATCACTAAGCATGTGAATATAAGTTCTGCAGCTTGGATACGTGTTAAGTCCAGCTTTCGTGGTGTTGTTTTTATAAGAGATGCATTTAATTATTCTAGTTCATGGAAACAAATATCAGTTTTAAGAAAAGGAGTCACTGTAAATTACCTGAAAGAGGCTGAGCTGCATTTAAGTGGATTGTCTAACAGAGTAATAACTGAGAAGAAACTTGATAGAATATTTACATCTTCTTCTACCTGAAGAAGAGCATCGAACATTTTACAAAAATTTATGTGCTGATTTACCGTAAAACATCAGTCATTCAAGTATTGGACACATTATTTATTTTTTCTAAAATGAGCATTACATTTTCAATGAGAGTTAAATCACACTAATGCCAGGTTTCACCTACAGATGTTAAGACTTAACACTGGTTTAACAATAGTTATAACAAAAATTACACAACAAGTGATAGCTTGACACTCGTGTTAAATCTCCTGTTAAATTAACAAATCAAATTTCTGGTGTTAAGTCCTTAACAATTGTAGATAGTCAAGATGGTGGGCGTGAACGCAGTTGTTGATGTCGATTTGATATATTTAAGACCGTGTAAATGGCATTCGTAATAGAGTACGGTCTATGAGGAGAAATGATTTTGAGGAACTATCAGAAGAAAATTGTCTGCAGAGGTATAGACTGTCCAAACAAGTTGCTGTGAAGGTTGCTGCGGAAGTACAAGAGAGGTTAGAACATTAATGGAAAGAAATATGCCGATCTCACCTTTGTTTCCAGTATTAATAACTTTGCGCTTTTATAATTCACTGAATTATGTGGATATACCGTCTACCACCCGTCTTGAAACGTTCAAGTCACTCTCACTTGTCCTTCGCTCCTCATTTTAAATTTACGTAATACTGAGTTAGAACATGGATCGGAAGGAATATGCCGATCTCGCCTTAGCTTCAAGTATTAATAACTTTGCGATTTTATAATTCACTGAATTATGTGGATAATACATTGTCCATCTCCCGTCCTGAAACTTTCAAGTGACTCGTCACTTCTACTTCTTCGCACCTCGTTTTAAATTTACGTAATACCGAAGAAGATGTTTCGTGTTTCTAGTAATGACACATACATTTGATTTAAATTCGTTTCCAATTTTTTCCCACGTGACATCTTTCTCTTTTACATTCACCGCATCCGTTCTCCTATTTTCCACGATATCCTTATACATCTTCACCAATTAAATTAACAATTCTCTCTCCATCGATGAGAAATTTGTTTCGCGGCTTTTGTTTACGATTTTGTTTATCCGCCATTTTTTTCATCTGTGTGCAGACGAAAATGAAAACAAAAGTGCATCGCAGAAAATAATACGACTCATCCATAGCCTTTTATAGTTGCAATATTTACAAGTTTCTTGGCGTTAACACGTGTTTGTTAACATTTTCAGAAAACAGGTTGGTGAAATGCAAGAAATTTAACAGCTTTGTTAGTGCTGTTACAATTGTTACTTTACATTTGTTAACGTCGATTTTAACATATGTTGGTGCAATCGGGCACAACTCTGATATTTTCAAAAGAGATAGTACTGTGTGAAAATATTGATGAATATTTGTGTTTGTAGATATCACTTTTGTAAGGAAAATACAATTAAGAGTTAACCGTTTTGTAATTTTTTGTTTTCATTTTACCGCAATAAATTGAGGCAAAATATCTGATGCCTCAAATTTTGCAAGAACATATCTAACATGTAGGCAATATGTTTCCAATAAATTAATTTTGAATAAATAATTAAATCGATTAAGGAATGTTTTTTTAACTTATCTCGAAAACTTAATTTTGGCACTTAGTTCCTTTGTAAGGTTCGCCCTTCAATTGTCATTCAGGGAAACGCTAAACCAATACAAAATGATTTAGCTTTGTAGAACGATGAAATGTGTCATTAGCGACTAGAAAAGAACGATGAAGTTATTGCCATGCATTGCGCATATTAAAATTTACAACATTTAAGTAGCGTCGTCCTATTAGCCTTTGGTTCCCAAGGTCACGGGGAGGATACTAGATTTTTTACGGTCGTAAAAATTCCTTAGTATGCTTCCACCACGTAAAGCCGGTGGTCCGGTGTCGTACATTTACGGCACGTACCAGAACCTCAAGCCCAGTAATGAGGCCTCTGAGCAAAATTAAGTGATCTTTCACGCAGTGTAAGTCACAGTCACAGCTAAGAGCTACTTACTCAAATGCATGAATGATTTATAGAATATTAAAACATGCATCTACCAAAGTTATTCTTAACCAGAATTCCTGAGGATGTTTTGCTTACTACTTCTCCAATACAAAGAAGCCTGCAGTTTCCAAAAATCATAAGAGCTCAACGTTTCACAGTTCCACATAAATAACTAAGAGGACAGGATAAAGGAAACGCGAGTTGGAATAAATTTTCTACAGAAATTTAATGCAGGTTAATCCATGCACTAAATAGAATTAAACTAAATATACAAAATGTTAACAAAATAAGGACCTTTTCCAGAGTACCTTAATTACCTATGTCTTACAGTGTCACTCATTTAAGTATCCTTCCCTTGATTATATTAACTAGTTGCCCACTTACAGTGGTAAGCTGTGAATCACAGCAGTTAAGGAATCTCCATAAAGAAAAGCTGAATTTCAGTTTAAGTGTAGATGACGCAAAGAGCAACCAAATTTAAAAGATTTGACTATTTCTTAAGCCTACTATACTCCTATATTTGCTTGTATAATAGAATCATTTCTGCGACGTTTAAGTGAATATTCTTAAATTAAAACATACGTTAGGCACGTCTATAGGACTTGGGCGTAGTTTGTATGTATTTCTGTAAGTGCAAGATATTGTGTAAACTGGAAGCTGGAACATTTCCATCAGTAATGTACATAAGAAAGCACTGGAAACGCCCTTGTGATGTCCTGGGAAGCAATCTACGGTAAGACGGAAGAGGTTGTTGGCCGAACAAACAGGTTTTCTGGTCTTGGACTATGTGTGTGTTGTACTTAAATTACAGTGGTGCCCCTATCCATCCGCCCGCACTACGTGTGGCTAAGTACCGTTATACTGCAGCTGTATGTCTCTTCTTAGTGCCACAAATAGGGACAACGGTGTCGGGAAGATCCTACCTTATACATTACTTAGTTTGCCATAAAATATATCGACAAGGTGGGACTGGAGCTCCTTGACATGATGAAACACAAGACTTTACAATAAAATTAGTCAAATTGTCCTACAATATTTGATAATGTTAGGCAAGACTTCACATCGCAACAAATTTGTAATTACACGTTTTGCTTCTTTCTCAAACATCTTACCTAAACTCAGCTCTGCCAGTCATACCCAGGGCCGTATTCCTAACAACAACAAAAAGTCGGGGGACTCATCTAAAATTTTTTCAGATGCTGGAGAACCGATCAGATTCGTCTTCCTGCTTTGGTTGTCCTCAGTATGCCTATGACTTTTTATCCATTCGTTTACGTAATTCTCTGGGTTCCACACATGTTCTGGAGGTCCGTTAATAGTAAAACATCAGAGATGAGAGATGGCATACAGAAAGAGTTGACACAACTGAGTCTGCTGTGTAGTGCTTTGCCCATGTCCTGTCCATTTTCAATTTGCAAACTCAGAAGTTTAGAAAAATTTTAATATGTTTTGTTATATTTCGCTACACAATATGCAAGGCGAAACACTTTCCTCGTACTGTCGAAAATATGCGTCTGCTGTTCAACCACAAGGTTTTGTAGAACATTTCCTTGTCTTATGTTTGTGGATATTTTTTCTTAGAGATGTTAGTTGGGCACCTTTAGTGCCTCCATTTGGACCCATAAGAACTCCACTCTATTCCTTAGAAATATACCCTCTTTGATATATGTTTACTTTTAAATCTTGCACGTTTTTACAAACTGAGCACCCCCATTTGCCTACCTTGAAGACTAACCACTCATACTTTGAATTCAGTTCACGTACTGTCACTCCAACATACAGGATAATCGAACGAGTTTCCAGACTCCAAATGACTAGAAATTATTTCACTGGTTTGAATTTGATTTTCAGTTTTATTGATTTTAGAAGCACTTGGAGAACATTCAAAGACAGAGAAAACCGCAAATTTAGGTTTAGTACCTATAAAATAGTACGTTTCATTATTTTTAAAAAAAGCTATAGCACCAATAATATTCTACAATTTTTTTTTTTTTTTTTTTAACTTGTTCCATTGCCTTTAACTACAATGGTCATATCGGCGGCCGTTCTCCTTTGGAACATATCGAAGATGTTAACTCGTATTCGCTAGGTTCTTTTAATCATTAGATCTCACACACATTCACACTTTCATTCATACTTCCAGACTGGAAAAGATGGGGAATTATCTTGGTCGGAGAAAAATCACTATCCCCACCGCCGGGAATCGAACCCTGGACCGCTAGCACGACAGGCAGGTGCTCTACCAACTGAACTACGGGGCCAGCCTGTTCTATATTTAAACAATAGTTTATAGCACTTTATAGGAACTTGTCTTTCCAGATTGAAATAACACAGAACTACTCTCAGGATCTCACACTAGACTGACAAGTGAATTCAACGATTTCTAAAATCTCGAATATTGGTCGTAGAAACTTTTACACGATGCAAGAGGAGTACGCTCAAATTACAGTAACTTCGACACGTAGCACGCTTTACCCGCCTCGTCTATATTGCGATGTTTGACAAGTCCTAACCCCAAGCATGAATGCAGAAAACTTTCGCTGAACTGGTCACTCAGACACAACCCTCCTGCAAATAGTATGTGACCCTGTTTAATTCAGTATCTTGAAATTACGACGTATATTGGAAAATGTATAAAAATTAATTTCGACTTACTACTATTGTAACTTGTTACTGAAAATCACGCAGTATTTTGAATGTTTTAATTAAGAAATGTAATGAATTAAAAATAAGTATAAATAATAGTAGTAAGGGGAATGCATCCCCCTCCGAAAAATAGTGGGGGGACGGCGTACATCCACGTTCCTCCGCCACTACGGCCCTCGTTATACCTACTATCTGAGCACTGGTTAATGATTGATACACTTAAATTAGAATATTGTGTACATTTTGACTCTATCCTGAAATATGGAACATAATTTTAGGGAAAATCATTGAAAAGTAAATCAACATTTCTTATGCAATAGAAGGTTAGAAGAATAATTTCTAACATCCACAACAGACGCTCTTGCAAAGATCCTTTTAAGTGATTGAAGATATTAACCCTTCCTTGCATGTATATATTCTTTGTATGCAATCAGGCCTCATTATAACAAACACATAAATTCATGGAATAAACACTAGAAGAAAGCGTTCTAGTGCTAAACTTTCTTGCTTCCAGAAAGGTGTGTATTATGAAGCCATCAAAATACTTGACGACCTTTCAAAGGATCTGAAAGGAAAAGCTGATAATTTCAGTATTTTTTAGAATTGCTGCTAGAGAGTACCTGAAATAAAATCCATTTTATTCTATTCAAGATCTTCTGAATGACAAATTACCCTTTAAGTAGAATCTGTCAGTTCCAATGACAAAACATTGCCAATTTACCTAAACTACCTGTTCAAAAGCTATTTTAATGTACGTGTGTTGAAGAACTGAGAGTAAATGCTATCCATTGCAAATAAAATGTTGAAACCTACTGGCAAAGCCAAGTGAAAGGTAAAAAATGGAACTACTTAATAAAATAAGTTATAATATAATTTAAGAACGTCAACGGATAAAATTGAATGCTCTGCGTACGTGAAAGTGAAATTGTGAGTAAAAGACAAACAAGAAATGTATATAGTAGGCGATGAGTAATGAGTACATAGAAAAAGGAACAGTTGCTAAGGAGCCTGAATCAACTTCTGTTGGATGCTTGGAGAGAAGATTACAAGTTGCAGAAGTCGATGTTACAAAGAGTTACTGTGAATGATTGTGTTGTCTGTATATTTAGTGCTCTTTAATTAAAGAATTACATACAAAGAAGCATCAGAATTGTTGTTTTAATAAATTGAGAGTAAATTAATGCATTTTTCGAGAGCGTGACCGGAAATAAGTTCTATCTTGCAATTCCTGGATAGAAGTTTGGAGAAGAAAATTTATTCCTTTATAAATCCGTTACATCTTCAAAAAAATATGCATCACGCAATACAACCAGGAGCAAAATTACCAAAGAAAATTAAAATACAAAATTATTTATCACAAATCGACGTGAACATGCACGCAGCAAACCTTCGACACGCAACTCAAATTTAAGTTAATTGATGAAAATTAATCATTTCTTTACACTAGCCGTATAAGGCTAAGGTATTGAATTAATAGTGTTGACATGAAAAATTCAATTCCACGGCCAGGGTTTGAACCACGGATCTACCGGTTTATGTCCAGGCGCTCTTACCCATTGAGCTACAATGGCCATTTTGCCGTCATGACATCAAAGTCTCCAATTGACTCATATATTTCCCCGGTAAACCACTAGGGGCTCTCGCATCCGAGATACACCGTTTGTGGCGACTTACGATCGTAAGTACTTAAGTCCCGGTCTTCTTTATTTAACTCTTATTATTTAAGTTAATTGGTGGAAATTAATCATTTCTTCACGCTAGCCGTATACAGACTAAGGTATTGGATTGATAGAGTCGACATGAAAAATTCAACTTGATTAATTTCCAACAACTAACTTAAATAATAAGAGTTAAATGATGAAGCCTGGGACTCAAGTACTTACAATATTAAGTCGCCACAAACGGTGTATCTCGGATACGAGAGCGCCTAGTGGTTTACCGGGGATATGTATAAGTCAATTGGAGAATTTGATGTCATCACGGCAAATTGGCCGTGATAGCTCAATGGGTAAGAGCGACTGGACGTAAACCAGTAGATCAGTGTTTCAAATCCCGGCCGTGGCATTGAATTTTTCATGTTGACTCTATCAACGGAACTTAAAATTTCATTACAGAGGTGTACATTTTTTGTGTAGTGAGATTTTGTCTATTTCTTACGGTTTACCGGATGAACAAAAGTCATCAAGAAATGAAGAGGATTTCAGAGCATTCTCCCAACAAATCCAAGATATACATTTCATTTGTCACTAAAACACATTTAAAGTATGTTTTAATAAACACTGTTATAGTAATTTTGGAGAAATAATTCAAAAAGTGTATGATGGAAAGGATAGTTTGGAATAGAGGATTCGAATTTTCTTGAAAGTCTTTGTGTTGCATCCTGGGAGGTTGCTGAACCTTTAATACCAAGTTAGAGGGTGGTTTAAGGGCTAGTCGACGGCTGGTTTATTAAACCAAGTTACAGATAAGTAGAAGAGAAAGTAATAGACGATTCTGGGTAGAGGAAATTTTGACACATGGACTTCTCTTATAAAGTTAGTAAAAGTTGTTGTTGGCTGGTTAAAGCGGCAAAGGACAAAAAGGAATGAAGTTCTAATTGTAACGGTCCTTTAAAACGATAAGATTCAAGACATGTTCTGGAACTGAATCAGCAGCGGGTTATCTGAACTTTGCACTAGCGTACTTCCTTTGTCTGCCAACATGAGTAACAACTACGTAGAATACTAAATCGCCACTTCTTTTACAGGGTGATGATATCATTCTTGGTTACTATTGACTTTCTTAAAGGGAAGCCTCGGATCCAGACGACGAACAACCTGTACTGCATGTCATTTGTCTCCAAGATTTAAGCTTTGCACAAGAAATACTACGTTTAATAATTATCCTTATACATCAGGGTGTCAAACTTCCTTACACTTATGCCCGATTTCACCAACAGATGTTAAAATCGACGTTAACAAATGTAACGTAACAATTGTCACAGCGCTAAAACTAATGATAAATTTCTTGCATTTCACCAACCTGTTTTCTTAAAATGTTAACAAACCTGTGTTAACGCCAAGAAACTTGTAAATATCACAACGTACTCCGATGCGTTTTGTTTTCATTTTCGTTTGCACAAATGGCGGATGAACAAAATCATAAATAAAGCCGTGAGACAAATTTCTCATCAACGGAGAAAGAAATGTTAATTGAAATGCTGACGGAAGTGCAAGGATATCGTGGAAAATAATAGGACGGGTGTGGTGAATGTAAAAGAGAAAAATGTCGCGGGGAAAATTTTGGAAACGAATTTAATTCAAATGCATGTGTCACTACTACAAGCACCAAACAACTTGTATTACGTAAATTTAAAACGAGGTGCGAAGAACAAGGGCCTTAAACGTTTCAAGACGGGAGGTGAACAATGTATTATCTATATAATTCAGTGAATTCTAAAATCGCAAAGTTATTAATACTTGAAGCAAAGGCGAGATCGGCATATTCCTTTCGATGTATATTCTAACTCGTTATTACGTAAATTTAAAACGAGGTGCGAAGGACAAGTGACTTGAACGTTTCAAGACGGCAGGTGGACAGTGTATTATCCACATAATTCAGTGAGGTATAAAATCGCAAGGTTACTAGTACTTGAAGCTAAGGTGAGATAGTCATATTCCTTTCGATGCATGTTCTCAGTATTACGTAAATTTAAAACGAGGAGCGAAGAAGGGCAAGTGACTTGAACGTTTCAAGACGGGAGGTGGACAACGTATTATCCACAGAATTCAGTGAATTATTAAATCGCAAAGTTATTAATACTTGAAGCAAAGGCGAGATTGCCATATTCCTTTCGATGCATGTTCTAACCTCTCTTATACTTCCTCAGTAACCTTCATAGCAACATGTTTCGACAGTCTACACCTCCGTAAAACGGTTTTCTTCGGATAGTTCCTCAAAATCATTTCTCCTCATAGGCCGTACTCTATTATGAATGCCATTTAGACGGTCTTAAATATAGCAAATCGACATCAACAGCTGAGTTCATGCTCACCATCTTGACTATTTACAATTGTTAAGGACTTAACATTTGAAATTCGGCGTGTTAGTTTAACATGAGATTTAACACTTGTGTTACCCTAACACTTGTTGGGAAATGCAATTTTTGTTTCAACTATTGCTAAACTCGTGTTAAGACTTAACATTTGTTGGTGAAATCGGGCATTACAGCATTAATGTCGCGATACAAAAAATAGAATTGAAGACTTTCACAGGAAAGAAGAAAGAGGAAATTCTCACTAACGTAAATGATATAACCCATTCAAAAATATAAACAAATATGATTTTCATTGGTAAAATGTTTTGTGTAAAGAATAATAAAGCTTCACGTTAGACTAGTTTGATATTTCAGCGAATCATATAAAAGCAGATGTTAAAATTATTATAATGTGCACGCTTATGTAATTTTCCCTACTCGCTTTTGTACCAAGTATTCTTAAAGGCACTTGTATTTCTATCTACTCTGTGTTAATTGAGATAATTGTAAAATAGTTTTATTGCACATTTTATTATAGCAAACCTGTTAATAAAGGAATACAGTTGGAATAATGATCGTCAAATGTTTCAAGAGCTATGGCTTTCTTATGTCATTCTCTTTGCGTAGGAAAAATATAGAAAAAAGCAAATCACGACTGCCTATTTAAGAAAAGTGTAAATATTTTCAAATTCCAACCAGTAACAAGAAATATCCCCACATAAAACGGTATTTGTTTCAAGAGATCTACATGCTTTGTGTAGTAAGATTTTGTGAAAAGCTTATTGTTTCCAGTTATGCAAAATCCAATACAGACTTTAGAGGTTATTCCCAGAAAATTCAAGACAAATGCATTTCAACAGGTAGAATCAGACTGAAAAATACAATTCCATAGCCGGGATTTGAGCCTCGTGTCTCCTGGTTTCCGCCCGGTTGCTCTTAAAACTGAACTGCCATGGCCAGCATAAAAATAAAATAAAATAAAATAAAATCTGAATATCTAATAGCCCGGTTTCTGGAATCTATACCAGGCCTTATTATGCAAACTTCATTTTTAACTTTATTAACTTCTGAATCAGATTTCACAAAACAATTTACAAATTTTGCAGATATAATCTACTTTCTACCTTAACAAACTAACTAAAGCTAAAGATTACTGGATTCTAGTAACCTTACAAATATAATCTATCTAAAACAGTCTTTTTTCTGCTTTACTTCCACTTCAACAATATAAGTCAAATCTACATTTCTACTACAGCTTTAATTCTTATAACAAATCTACGAAAGGCTGTTTCCTACATTTTTAAAATTTCCTCTTCTGCAACTGGTATCCAAAGCTTCCTCCTACTGGTATCCATCTCCTAAAGGAACTGATATCAGTATATGGAGCTGGTTCGTCAGTTCCAGACATCCGGGTAGTCATTTCTCCGCTTCTGCATAATCAGTTGCATCTGCCCGCTCTGATATATCTTCTCTCTCCTGGTATTCTCTTTCTGTCTATGGTCTTTCTGTCTTCTTTCTGATGTCCATAATTGGCGTCTTAAATCAGATCTTCAAGTCTGGTAATCTGTATCTTCAGTTTCTCTTGGTCATATTTCCCTCCGACGATCTCTTAAGTTATATTCTTTTCTCATAGATTGAAATGTTCTTACATTTCTTTCTTGAAATATTTTGTCGCGGGTCATATATTCCTCCAACGTCTTAACGGATATTATTTGAGACATATTTTCTAAATGTACATAATGTTCTTCATCTCTTAAGATGTTCCATAAACATTCTCCTTTAAGTTTCCTTCGACCGTCTTCTACTAGTTCACTATATTTATTGCACTCAGAGATAACATGTTCGGGCGAATCTAAACAGTTACATTGCTCACATAAATCTGAGTTCTTCTTCCCTATTCTTTTAAAATATACATTTTATGGGCCATGTCCTGTAACAAAATGAAAAAATCCTTTGCTTGATTTTATATGTTCCAATTTTAGCCTCTCTGTAATGTGCGGAAATAAAGCATGTACTCTTCTTCCCACGTGAGCATTATCCCACTCTTCTTGCCATTCTTGCAATAAATAATTTCTCTTAGTATTGCATCTTTTTCCCATAATTTTAAAAACATTCCCATATTCTTCCTTGTTTATTCAATAAGTTGCACCCCTTAATCTAATGATATAGCCAATAGGCCAAATTCCCGCTACTGTTAGTAGGGCCAAAGTAGATGTCGTTTTTGTAGCTCCGCTGCTGCGAAGTAGTATTTGTATGCCACGGCCAGCATACCAGTATGACATTAAATTGACTTGTATTTTTACCGGTAAACCACTAGGGCCCTAATATACAATGAGATACGCATCTTTCTTGGCGACTTACATGCTGTAGGTACTTGTCTCAGGCGTCATAGTTTAACAACTATTACGTTAATTGGTGGAAATTAATTACTCTTTCACTCCATCCGTATGCAGGGCAAGGTTTGAGTACTGTCTGCCCATGATAAGAAATTACGTTGCACATTCCTCTAGCTTTCTTGTCATGGGCAATCAGTAGGTAGAGTCGGAATGAAAAATCCTAGCTATGACATTGAACGTTTTAGTCTGTCTACCAATCCCAACCTTGCCCTACACACGGATTGTCTTAAAGAATAATTTCCACCAATGTACATTTCATTTTAATAAATATATGTTAAACACGTAATATTTTATTAAAACTGCTTTAGGGTCTTTTTTTTTCAAAATCAGTTTTCAACAGTTTGACCACGTAAAGATTATTTTGGTATGTGGAAAATGCCAAGCCTAAATTTATTATAAATTTTAAATTTATGTTTATTTTTACTTACACCTACTTTTTCAAACAAACATACACACACCTTTTTCTAAACGTGCTCTTGTTGTATTAGGGAGACTTAAAAACTGATACCTAGTATGTTCTGATGGAAAAGTAATAAATAAAGTTGGCTGTATTTTTGCCATCAAGACCTTATAAAGATACTGGATTATATAAACAGCGTATCTGTATAGCGAACTTATATGCAAAATGCAATTGTTTCACAGTTGTACAATAATAGTAGATAAATGTGGTTCTGGAACATAATGGGCTAGCAGTTGTTTTGTAGATGTATTTTTAGATTCTGTTTTTGTATTATTCGTTGAAATAATGAGAATAAAACTTCATATAAGAAAATGTATTGGGGAAATGTATAGTGTACGGTTACTGAAAATACAATTATTCAAATCAAAATTTAATAGAGTTCCTTTTTTGTTACAAAAAGCAGATATATCGTTATTAGAGATGAAAGTTAAAAATTGTGGTGTACATTCTCTTGTAGACTCTGGATTTCACAATTTTTTGATTATTCTCGAATGATGCTGTTCATTGACACGCATGGTTTGGATGCATTAGAATGACGTGATAGTTTAATTAGTTAGTTGTTCCTGGACCTCTATAAAATTGAAATTGAGTTCTTATTTAAAGACGCTGTGGTTCTGTGACATCTCGTTCAATGCCTTCCGCGAGGCTTTAAGCCGAAGACTGCACGAAGGTTCACAGAGTGTGAATTCCCTGCCATGCATCGTCCTAAACATCCGCCTACGTGTGTCAGCCCTGAAGGTAGAAGGGTAAAGTAAAATGGATCGGAGAGCATGTAATAAACCTTCGCACCATTGGCCTAATAACCCGAGGAAGCTCCAGAAACAACATGGATCAGAAAAGTTGGCCAAGAATCGAACCCAAAGATCTCCTGAATGCAGAACACGTACGCCACCGCTTAAGCCATCCCGATCGGTTTTGGTTAAAATATTTGTTCTGCATCCTTGAAGGGATATATCTGTATAAATTTAAACAATGGTGGGCAGAAAAAGACATGTGGCTGTAGCACAGTGTTTCTTTTCGAACTGAAGTTTTGAAACATGATCACTTTATCAATTCTAGTTGTCACTACTAATGGTCAAGGTACATAGACCAGGCGTAGCTGTATCCGTAGACCCTAAGGGCGACCTGATCCCTATGACAATGGTTGCAAGATTGGACGGGGTCCTTAACGGTTAAGATACGATAACATCCAATGAGCTCGATCCCACCATACAAGCCAGTCAACCCCGGCGGTTCTCGTCAGACTCCCTGCTAGCCCTCGCCGAAACACGCGTGAAGAAATCTATACAGAGCGTATAAGCCACCGACCAGTTGCAACGTACCAAAACACTGTCGCCTGGTCTTATAGCTCTAAAAAGGATCAGAAAGAAATGATGGGAACGGGAAAGGCATGATATGAGGATGGGCACTCCAAAATCCACTTAAGTGACAAGGGAGAAACCTAGAAGAACTTCTAGTGCGTGGTCCAATACACGACCTTCGGAATGCAAGTGACACGTGTAGTCACCATTATCATGAGTTCAAGCAGTAATATATCCTTATGTCCAACTATAATTGTTCTGAATGCCAACTTATCGCAAGGGAAACCGCAACTTCCACTGTATCTTGTTTGAAATGTCAATATCCTGCTTTAGTTAACGACCTACTTGTTTTTGAATTGCGATGCAAAGAGACTTGAAGCAAAACAGCTGAATCCGTACTGTACTACAGATCGACGAGCTAGCGAAAGATGGCACTTCGGTAGAAAGTGTTTTGTTTACCTGTGAGAATGTCGCTTACCTTGTAGAGTGACACAGTTTTGTAACATTTGAGGACAGGTTGCCCTTGTGTCTCCTGCCGAGGAAGTATTGTTTCAGATTTATTTCTTGATGTTCTTGTAAACAAACCACTTAGAGCCAGTTCTTCATGGCATTCCATTCATTTTGTCAATTAGTTGCTATATTTTGTCAGTTTATTTATTATTCATTTGGCCGCTCTTTTCGACAGCTCTCATTTATTTTTACACTTTCTTCTATCTACCGATTATCTATGGCAAGCTTCCCAACATTTTGCAATATCGGAGGTACCCCTTAGGCCTCACCGGGGAGGTGGAAAACGGGAAATGTAAGTTTAAGACGCGTGACATACAGTAATTATGAATAAATGACTTCCTGAACACCTTGTATATATTCGTAAATGTCAAATTTCTTCCAGTATTTCTAACGAATTCATAAACTCATAATTACCATATTGTTTAATATATTTGCAAGTCAAATAAAATGTACAACTTGAATTTTCCGGGACTAGCCCCTGAAATCCAGTTCATTATGAATGGCCTCTGCATAACTGTAAACCATAAGAGATGCACAAATTATAGAATCCAAAAGTATATAACTTTAAACTACACAATCATGCCAAATAAACATTTTATGAAGGCATTCATTTCCACAATTACCTTGTTATTAATTTAAACTTTCAAATGCTTACACGTTTCACAAACTGGAAATCGCTATTCTGTTTTTGTAACCTTTTTATTAACTTGTTTATTTCTTTTCTATTACTAAACGTGTTACAATCGATTTCAACCTAACTCCCCGATGAGCTGGATATTTGAAGCATCAAACAAAGCTCTGAACTGAATGACAATACAATATTAACTAGTTTTCAAGAAACTCTACCACCCCAAACTACTATTTACTGTAAAACTTATTTAAGGGTTTGATTTTCTGAAAAATGGCTGTAACGAGTTTAATTAAAACGCAATATATTTACGGTACTATTTTCTTGACCTCTGTATGTGATCGACAATGCGCTATGAGGTCCGCTTCGATGACTTTTGTATAACTGTAAACCATAAAACTTAATCTCTGCTTCATATAACCTTGCCCCGCTGACATGTGTCACTCCGCGTGCAACTACCTTCCCTCTCACCCTAATTGGCTAATGCTTTGGTGCCATAGGCCATAGGCGGTGCCTTCCCGCCACATTTAAAACTGCAGTAAACGTCATAATAATTGCCAGGAAGATAGATAAAATCATAAAAATAAGAATATGAAGGCATGCAAAAATACAAGTTTATAATGAAACTAAGCAAGTAAAAACTGAATGAATGAGCACTGAAACTAAAACAAGTTTATAATGAAAGGCCTTCGGCCTTTTCCACTGGAATTTTTTCAAACCAGCACACATACCCTGCAAAAATGCTTGTCTTTCAGTCTTAAAAGTCGTGTCGCCATACTTGTCGTGTGCCCTTCATTCACCCAAGTCTCGTCAAGGTAGTATATTTTGCAACTTGAATCCCAGTACAGTCTAATTGTCCTTAAATAACGTCTTTGCCACACAGCAATATCGCCCGTGCAGTGGTACGTTTTCCTGTTGTCTCAATTTCATGTCGCGATGTTCCTACGGGTCTAACACTCCCACCTGTAAGTTCAGAGCACAGCAGTTAGACTTTTCTCACTGACAAAGACGGATACTTCTCTGTGAGTGCATTAAACACATGCACCACAATTTTTTTTCGCCACTTTGTAAAGGTTTTCCCTTGCGATGCTTCAGCGAAAAACTGGCGGTAGACTGTGCCAATATACATACAGTAAGTACACGCCCAATAAACGATCAATAAAATAATTTAGCGCTCGCACTCGGCACAACACACCTTCGAATGGCGATATATGACTAATCCAATTCAAAACAAGGTCAGTGATAATACTCATATAAACAAATATGGCATCACTACCTCACGTGTCATCTGAAAGACGGGCTGGACAGCAAAGGAACCTCCTCTTTACTTTGTTTAAGAATTAACATGCATTTCAGATAAATCAACTCTTTGTATAATATATTTAATTACAACAGTTACGAAAATATAAATTTGACAATTTTCTTCCATCATATAAAGATATATCACCATGATAAATAACGAACTAATTTTTACCGCACAATAGTCTGAACCACAACAGCAGCCAATGAGAAGAGTGGTCACGTGACCGTTAAGAGATAAGGGGCAAGCTGACGTGAAACAAGGATTAGGTAAAAATTACTGTACAAAATATGTGGATATTTAAACACAACATTTAATCTAGATAACTTTTTAATAGTGTAATCCGTTTCCGAGTTATCGTTTGTTAATTGTTTGAATATGCCAATACTTTCCTCAAACAGATATATCTTACTCGCTTTGCATCTTTATCTCTTGGCCGTGCAAAAAGAACGTAATTTCAAAGCCATCCCATTCCAGCCAGATCTTAAAGAATTATCCTACGGCTTTAAACCTAGTGTATTTCAATATTCCCTTACACCAACAAGAAACCTAGCAATAAGGAAATGTGTATCTTGCATAAACATGAAGTAGAACACTGTACTCTGAGTGGAAATTAAATTTAGAACGTTGTGTAATTACTCTATGTAATGGAGTTTTTTTTTTTTTTTTTTTTTTTTTTTAACTAGCAGATGGCAGCAGACGGTTATTCCTACTGCTTTTAGAAAAAGAAGCATATATACAATGTCTCGTAACAAATAACAATGAAAGTATATACTGTGTACTTAATTTTTAGTTCTCAGAAGCCTGCTAATAAGAGTACTTAAAATTGTCTTTATTTTCTAAATAATGACGATAAGCATAAATGTAAGTTGTCCATACTTAGTGTCCTTTGAGCTGCAACTTGAGTTATAGAAGGAAAACTTTCGCCTTAGCAAGTGTGCGCAGGCTATTAGGGAGTAATTATGAACAAATCATTTAACATCACCCTGCATAGACTCGCTAATGGCAAATTAATTCCAGTATTCCTAGAGGTGACCTACGACGTGTTGTAGTGGGCTGGAGCGGTATGATCCGATTTCCTACCACAGAATGCACTCGGAATCGATCCCATCCTGGGGGTTTCGGATTTTAAATCCTGAGCATAAATGTGCATCGTGAAGAATTTGAAGAGTTGCAACAGATAGGTAATTTCGGTCGAGAACACCAACTTGCTGGCTGGGGGTGCCAAGATGCTGACCACATATCCTCCTCGTGTGGTTGGATGAGTTAAGTTTTATGTTACGTGATGATTTGCAGTCAATGGTAGTGAAAGAGAGCATGGGATAATAAACCCCACTAACAGAGTCAGTTCATTACCTTAATGCTCGATTTCACCAACTCTCCAACACGAGTTTAGCAAGAGTTATAACAAAAATTGCATTTCACCAACAAGTGTTAGCTTAACTATCCTGTTAAACAGGGGCGGCCGGTGAGGTATTGTATTGACGGTGCCATAAATAAATAAGGGTTGTTAAAATATAAATATGTGCACCAATTACGATCGATTTAGGTAATCTTATCAATAATCCAACCTATTTTATAATATACTGTACCATACAGAACGTACAGGGAAACGGAAATAGATATTTATTACATCCGTACTTTTGTTATGCACAGGTGTAACGAGTACAGTAACATTTTGATAATACAGTTCATGGAGAATGTGATACGAAGCGTTCGTGTACGATTACGTGATAGAGAGGAAGTTATTGTTATTGCTTTAGCCAGAATTTTTCTCGCGCTGAAATCAAACGAAACAAACTCGAGAAATCTTTGTCTCACACTCACAAACACATACAAGCGAGCACACACGCACGCACGTACACACAAGACGCAATTTTTCACTGCAAAATGAGTAATCTGAATTTTTAAACATGGTTTAATGAAATTACTAACTTTTAAAAATTAAAAGCATTGTACTCACCGAAAGCAGCAACTCCATGACTTTATGAAGACAGCTTTAAATGAATTAGTAGGAACGGTATTGAAAATCCATTCGTCGCTCCTTGTTGGCAAATAAATCTATCACCTTTGAATTGAAATTGTCAATTTTGCACACGAACAGCTTTTCACAGGACAGCATTCCTAAGGCACTCAATCGCTCTGCTTCCATTGTGTTTTGTAGAAAAGTTTTAATCCTCTTGAGCATTGAAAAGCACCGCTCAGCTTCTGATGTCGAGATAGGCATAGTGATTAACAGTTTCAAAACTTTAACAGTCTCTTCAAAAGTAGCACAGAGTTCATCCTCTAGAATCAGCGAAAGAAACGGAAGCGCACCGGAAACTGCTCTCAACTCAGGCCTAGCATAGAACACTTGAAGCTCTCCCTTCAACTTTCTTTTCTCCAGAAATGTATATGTGTCCGTAATTTCAAGATATTTGTCTGGGAAATGTGTTACATAATTGTCAAACTGGCTTACATCAAATAAGTTGGTTGCAATGAGGTGCCCAGTGAACTGAATACGTGATTTTCTTTCACAAAAGATGGCATCACACACCTCCAAAGCATTTTGCTTTTTGTTATTATCACCAACCCTTGCTCTCTTGTAAGGCATTGTTTCGTCATTTTCAAAACTAACCTAACTGATGGAGTCAATGTCATCTCTGATGTTTTGCATTATTGTTTCAAAGTTATGAATGTCTTGTTTTACCTTGGTTGGTTCAGTTGTCTTTTTTTGAAATTGGTTAATAAGTATGTCCACACGAGGCATTATCTTATAGAAAAACGATAGCCAGAAAATGAAGTCTCTATCTTGCCGTCTTTGTTTGTATGAACCAGCTTTTTCAATAGTAGAGGGTAATTTTATGTTCTCACTCGTTTCAATTGTTTCCATGACAGTAATAAGCTCCGTTCTGTTTTCATAAATATCCTTTACTACTCGCGAATGGTAATTCCATCATGTGAGAGACACACGGGGTAAGCTTTTCTGAATTATGCTATGCAACACTTTCGATCTTTGTGGCGAATTTGAAAAGAAAGAAGAAATGCCTGAAAGATGTGCAAAGAAGATGCGGGCTTTGCGATTAATTGAGGTTGCAGTAGACATTATAAGGTTTAACTGGTGCGCATAGCAATGAATGTAGTGCTCATTTGGGTATTTTCTTTTATTAATTTCTGTACTCCGTTTGACTCACCACTCATAACGTTTGCACCATCGTAACTCTGAGCTATTAGTTGTGCTCGGTCATCTCCAATTAAGGGTTCGATTTCTTTCAGAATACACTCCGAGATAGACTGAGCATTCTGACCTTCTGGATTAACAAAATTCCAAAATATTTCAACGGGGGTTCCATAAACAATGTATCGCAAAACAATAACCAACTGAAATTCGCAAGACACATCAGTGGTTTCATCCGCGATTATTGCAACATAATCCGCACGCTTTATTTCTTTGCGAACTTCCTCGTGATACACTTCCAACATGCACTGCAGGAGTTCGTTTTGAATAGTCTTAGAAATGCCTTTGAATACTGATGACTGACTGAGATGCACTTGAAGTTCTTTATCTAACTCCGCACTAAACTGAATGAGCTCACGAAAAAAACCCTTATTTTGAGAGGCGTCAGATTCGTCGTGTCTCCTAAGAGCCGGCTCCAAAGCACCACAGAACCGAATACAGTTTATAAACTTGTTCTTTTCTACTTGTTTGTTATGGCTGTTGACTGCCTATACTGCGAATCTAATTTATCCTGAATATTGGTTTTGCCTAGAAATGAAAGACTCAGAACATTGTCCATGTGTCGCTTCGATGTTTCATGCACTTTCATTTTAGACCATAAATGCCCAATATCAGTTATTCTAGTCTTACACCAATGGACATCTCCCCCAAATAACACACAAGGAAAACAAGAAACTGCATTGTTTTCATCACAGCCGCAAATCCATTTGTTCTTTTGATAAATAGCCGGATTAAACTTACGGTATCGATTTTTTGTTTGCTGCTGCAGATTCAGTTTCGGGAGTGGCCTAGCTTTTGTTTTTATCTGAATTTTTTCACTTAGAGTCCTGTTACTAAATGAAGTTTTCAGTAATTCACTCACCTTGTTCATGTTCGTAACTTTACTGTGAATTTTAACTTAAAGAAAAAACACTGACCACTGTTTTAAAAATCCGTACTCACGAAGAACTACAGCATTACAGGAGCACATACAGAACTACTCTACCATTGCTTTGAAAACATGTGTCCAACGCGCGGGTTTTATGTTCTACCAACAAAACTGCTGCTGTGAAATATGCACATTTTGAAATACTGTCTCTAAATGTTAAAATCTAATACTATATTCACATTGAAACCCAATTAATTTTATTTATAAGGATATCTATGTGTTGTATTTCTGCAACTGATTTCATTAAAGCATTAATTTGCGTTTTGAAGTTCCTCAGAATTAACTTGCATAAGGATGGTGACACTGCATTAAAGGAAGGTAAGCCCGAAATGTATTCTTACCATTGTCTTTCGCTAGGTGGCAGGATCGTGGTTCTCTGAAGTCCCGTGGTTTACTGCCCTCTAACGGGCAAAGCGTAAGTTATGCGCCAGAGAAATTCCGGCACTACCTTCTCTGACTTTCTTCCATAAGAGCCGTGTATAAGCAGACATCTTAGCCCCTAGCCCTAACACAGGCGTTTATGGGCGTAGACGGTGCCGTTCTAGAATCGGCACCAAGCTACGGAAAACAACCAAGAGAGAGCGCTGGCGTTCATCGCGCCTATTCAAACGAGGGAGCAACTACTAATAAACAATTCCTTTTGCGCAATTCTTATACACTTCTCTTTCTTTCGCTTTCATACAGATGGTGCCATGGCACGGCGGCACTACCTCAGAAGCCGCCCCTGCTGTTAAATCTCTTGTTAAACAAACAAGCCAAATTTCTGTTGTTAAGTTCTTAACAATTGTAAATAGTCAAGATGGCGGGCGTGAACGCAGCTGTTGTTGCCGATTTGCTATATTTAAGGCCGTCTAAATGACATTCGTAATAGAGTACGGCCTATAAGGAGAAATGATTTTGAGGAGCTATCCGAAGAAAATTTTCTACAGAGGTATAGACTGTCCAAACAAGTAGCTATGAAGGTTAATCCGGAACTACAAGAGAGTCTAGAACATGCATCGAATTGAATATGCCGATCTCGCCTTAGCTTCAAGTATTAATAACTTTGCGATTTTATAATTCACTAAATTATGTAGATAATACACTGTCCACCTCCCGTCCTGAAACGTTCAAGTCACTCGTCACTTGTCCTTCGCACCTCGTTTTAAATTTACGTAATACTGAGTTAGAACATGGATCAAAAGGAGTATGCCGATCTCGCCTTAGCTTCAAGTATTAATAGCTTTGCGATTTTATAATTCACTGAATGATGTGAACCACCTCCCGTCTCACACTTGTCCTTCTTCGCACCTCGTTTAAAATTTACGTAATACTGACGAAGTTGTTTCATGCTTCTATTGTGACACATACATTTCAATTAAATTCGTTTCTAATATTTTCACACGTGACATGTTTGTCTTTCACCTTCACCGCATCCGTCCTCTTATTTTCCACGGTATCCTTATACTTCGTCACCATTTCAATTAACAATTCTTTCTCCATCGATGAGAAATTTGTTTCACGGCTTTTGTTTGCGATTTTGTTTACTCGCCATTTATTCAGCTGTGTGCATACCTTTAGTGTAGCATTATTTCTCAAACTTCTTGTTACATCTCGTAGCTTTGTCACGTTAATTCATTACAATACCGGCTTAATATGAGTAAAAAGCATCTGATGAATCGCAGGCTAACATACTGCTCGATAAAATAATTTAGTTCACTCGTAATCGTAAACATTTGGTTTCAGTGAATAAAGTGTGAAGATCAGTAAGACTTGCTTTCTTGTTTCAGTTACACCTTCACAAAATATATACTTATATCGAAGTCTGAGGAGTACATACTGTCACACTTTTTTCATTGTATATCTTCAAAAAATAAAGCTTAGGCCGAATCTATGCAATACTTTTCCTAATTTTAAAGAGGAATATAATGGGCAGAGAAACTAACTGGCATTCAGTGATCTAAGCGCTCGAAGCATTAGAAACACTATGAAGTAACGCAAACGCAGATGGAGCTGCCATTAGAATTAGTTTTGATAGGAAGCCAAGAGACGGAAGGAAATTCTGTACATTAGAGAACGCCAGTTGCTACACAGCTCCGGTATGGTCTAGTGGTTAGGATACCTGGCTCTCACCCAGGAGGCTCGGGTTCGATTCCCGGTACCGGAAAATTGTTTTTACCACACCTCATCTTTACAGTACTAATGGATAGAGAAACTAATTCGTAATCAGTTATCTAAATGCTCGAAGCATGAGAAATACTATGAAATATCACCAACGTAGACAGAGCTACTTCTTGAATTAGTTTTGATTCGAAGCCAAGAGACAAGAGAACATTTCTATATTATAGAACGAAACTTGCTCCACAGCTCGGGTATGGTCTAGTGGTTAGGATACCTGGCTCTCACCCAGGAGGCTCGGGTTCGATTCCCGGTACCGGAAAATTTGTTTTACCACACCTCATCTTGACTCCCGCACTCTCATTGTGGGTAAACTAAAATGATAAAATAATACTAAAAAACATACTGCATATAATTGACTTTCATTTAGATCTCTTTCTGCTGGAAAGACTTTGCAAGCGAAATCCGCTCGTCATCATTTTAAAACTGCAAATGTTCAACATTCCAGTTGGGCACAATGTGACATTTACCCAAAGTAAACAATAGAAATATTATTTTTCGCCTGTAATTTCGATATCATTCCCTACAATTTGTATCAGAATTTCACTGGAAATGCCATTTAAAGAAAGTGTTTTTGAAAATAGTCTACGTGTGAACAGCGTACCTCAAACACCAAATATTGGATAAATACCATACTAGGAATTTAAATTCATATTTCCCTCCAACTCACCATTCATTTACGTGTAAAGTTTTTCTGTTTTTATTTTTTCCCTTAAGATGGTGGTAGTGATTTTGATTAAAATACCATGTGTTTAATATGTATAAAGTAGGTGGTGTGAATTGGCTGTGAAGTACTCTTCATTTGAATACATTACAACAATTATGTAGAGTTAACTGCTAAATCCTAATAGATATAAAAAAAAACTGAACAAAAATATAAATCATGGTAAACAGCACAGTTTTATACAATAAAATTCGTTGTGTCACTAACCATTTCCGAATTATTCCTTGTTGTTGGTTTGAATTTTAATATATTTTATAAATTTTTGAAATGCTAAGTCCTTACTCGTTTTTGAGAATTCATTGTCGTTTCAGCCCTCTGGTTAACTATCCTACCTCGGTGAAAATTGTAATTAGTGTATAAAAAGAATAAGTTTCCATTACGCTAACATATGCAACACGACAGACTTGGCTAATACGCTTCATAATGCAACTGTAGCTGAAACTGAAGAAATTGCTTCAGTATTCCATACCCATAAATAGCATATCGTAATCTTTCGAGGATACTACAAGCTTCAAATTGAATAACAAATAATATATTTTATGAAAACAACCGGCAAACAACAAACCAGAATCTGGTGTCCAGAAGCCAGCAACGCATGGAGAAAGAAATGCAGGATTCTTCATGTACGTATTCAACGCATGCGCAAAATTTGCATCTAAAGTGTCCTCGGCCTTAGGTGCGCTATAATCTCGGACTTCCCAGATTGTTATGTATATAAACTCCAAATAACCTTGTTGGAATTCTAAATACATTACAACGTACTGACATCTATTTCATATTCAATATCTAAAACACGGAACCTCAACATCTATGGTGATGTTCAAATGTGAATTATGTCTGCATTCAGCAGACCCAAAAAGCAACCTGCAATAAATAAAGAAATAGAGAAAAAAATTACAAAAGGCTACATAACGTTCATAGAGAACTTCTCTAGGTAGAATCTTATTGGAATAATGCACAAAAGGACGTAATCAGATATCTAAAAGATAGTCTAGAATTAGAACAGCACAAAAGAGCATCAAATTAATGTAGGTTAGGCATGCAGAACACTGCATTGTGTATGGTCGTACAGCAAGGATACATAATACATTAATAATTAGTTCTCCCACTTTTGGGATTTTCTCTAGACTCTGGGTCCATTTGAGCATCATTTCACCCATTCCATTCATCGTACAATATAATTTTAAAAAAGTTAATGGACGTAGATTATTAATAAAAAACAAACAAGACACAAAAACTAAAAAGCAACCTTGGAAGATGTAAATCCACTTTGGTATACAACCGCTTTTCGTTTTGGAGTGCTGGTGTTGCTAACCACACACACGCACACACACACACACACACACACACACACACACACACACCTCTTTTCCTATGCTTTATTGGTTTTAATGCACAGGATTTCATTACGTGTCTTCAGAAGGAAATCTCGTTATTGCACACGCGGTAGAGGAAGTACCGATATTCCACTCATCCGCTTTGGTGTTGGAAGTAGTAAGAAGAACAAATTGAAGGAAAACCAGCATAAACAGAACGATTAATACTGACAACAACACTATTTGGTACAGAGCCAGAGTGGGAAGTCCATTCTTAATTCTAAAATCTGAATGCCATGCACAACTCCGGTATGGTCTAGTGGTTAGGATACCTGGCTCTCACCCAGGAGGCTCGGGTTCGATTCCCGGTACCGGAATTGCTTTTTTTTTTTTCCTCATTTTTTTCCTTTACCTTTGGAGAATCACTTAAGCATAACACAACAACAGCATTCTGGCCAAAGATTTCCTAAGTATTTTTATTTTATTCAATGTTCATTTATAAAATTGATTTCAGTTAATAAATCAGTACAACTTCTTTTTTTAAATTTCTATCGAACATGTTGCATTACACTTATACTTTTAATATTGATATGTCAACGAAAATACTTTTAAGGCATCCTATATAAAAATTATAAAAAAAAATGTTAGAGATGAGTAAGTATTTCTGAGTTTATGCTCTTTTAATGACATTAATTCCATAGCTAATGCATTACTGCTATCAAAAGGCATTTTGAATGTTTTCCATATTAGAACAGCATCAGTAAGGGACGGATTCCTATGACATATCGTTTATTGGGTATTAAAAGTTATACTTCTCATTTTTTCAGATCTCTTGCCATATGTATGCTTATTTCCGTGATAAAGTCGTATTTTGGGGATTATTATAGCATATGGAACTTTGCCAAATGATGGTACCTTCAAATATTTCCTTAAAAAGTTAAACGAAATTAAAAAATCGACTCTGAGTAAAAACTATATTTTTGCCTGCTACGAAGATGTGTTGAAAAATATAGTACTGACAAACATAAGATAGAAGTTTTCATCGAAGAAACAGGTGATGTGAACGGAAGATATGTAGGAAATTTTAGTGTTGGTACTTTTAGAGATGATAAGCGTGGTGAAGTGTTTCTCCTAACATGTAAAGTCCTTCAAAAGGTAGAGTTAGATTACTTCCGTAAAATCATTCAATTATTACGGTGGTCTTTGATGATGTAATGAAACTACTCTGTCAAGGTGGTGTAACAAAATGACATTTTGCTTACTCTAACCCGTATTGTTATGAGTAAAGCGGCCAAAGGACTGAAATAACCTTTTCCCAAAATGATCCATGTTACATGGCTTGAGCATGGTTTATATAGAGTGGCAGAAGTACGTGACAATTATGCTGATGTAGATAGACTGATTTCTAGTTCCTATGTAAGTTAATTGATGGAAATTAATTACAGACGTGTGCAAATTATTAGACTCATTCATGTTTTTTTACTTTGCTTCAGTTTAACGTTCAAAATAATAGCTATTTATCGCCGTAACCTATTTCTATTTGTCGTAATGATTTTCCTTGCTATAATATGAAGCATATTAAATGAAATTTCTCTCTTAATAATAGCTGGGGGAATTTTCTTTTACTTATAGTAATATGGTGGTAGCTCTGAATTAAGAGCAGTCATTATCTTTATGTTTGTTTATCCAACTGTTTGGTGATATTGCTTTCATTTGGTGAATGTAGTAACTGAAGATTGTTAATATTTGCCTTTATTGTGTTTTATGGCTAATATATCCTCAGTATTTATTATTAATTGATCTCAAGCCAGGTAACATCATGTATCTTATCTTTGGCATTCACATTGATTCAAAAGTGAGGTTATGGGTAAAACTGCTGACTTATCCCCAAGGATAGTAGCTGTAACTGAGAGTCTTTTGAAGGAAACTGTTTATTCACAACGTGAAATAGCTAAGAAATTGTGTATTTCACAAAAATCTGTTAGTCGCATTAATCAAGCTTTAACATTCGGTGAGACGTTGACCTCACAAAGGGATGGAAAATGCGAGAGGAAAAGAAAGCTATCACCAAGTATACAAAGAAAACTTGTGCAGGTGGCAAAACAAAATAGAAGAGCAACCAGCATTGACCTCAGTAATCAACTAAAGCAGTACGGTACAGAAATATCGGCCTCAGTAGTTCGTAGATTATGTGAAGCAGGTTTACCAGCACGCAGACTTCGTAAAAGGCTAAACTGACACCTGAAATGGCAAAAAAAAAAAAAAAAAAAAAAAAAAAAAAAAAAAAAAAAAAAAAAAAAAAAACCGTTTAGAATGGGCCAAAGAGATGCAGAATCATCCAGTGGAATTTTGGGGAAAGGTAAATAGTATGAAAATTAAAATATGTACATGTAAATTTTATGGAAATGAAATAAACAGCCTAAACTTTGTTTCTCTTATTGCTGGTTTTGTTATACTACCTTTGAGCAATTTTAAAACTATTTAACATTAATAGAGGTTTTTATTGTTTCAGGTAATTTTCTCAGATGAATCCATGTTTGAAGTATGTGAAGAGAGCAGCCAATATGTGAGAAGGACAGATAAAGAAGCATTTTCCCCTCAGTGTGTCGATCAAAGAGTAAAGCACCCAGCATCAAAAACGGTCTGTAGCTGTATGTCTGTCCATGGATCTGGAAGATTATACATAGTTGTGGGATATATGGAGCAGAAACAGTATAAAAGTGTATTACAAACAAGACTATTCCCGCAAAGTAAAGAATGGTTTCCAAATGGTGATTTTGTGTTCATGCATGACAGTGCTCCCTGCCATAGAGCAAAATCTGTAACCCAGTTCCTCAAAGAAAACAATGTAAAAGTACTACCATGGCCGGGGAATAGCCCTGATTTAAATCAAATAGAGAATATGTGGGGTATTGTTAAATAGAGACTGAAAAACTTAAAAATAACAAGAAAAGTTCAGCTTATTGAGGGCCTGAAGTGCATTTGGCACAGGGATGATGAAATGAAGGAAAAGTGATCCACCCTTGTAGAGAGCATGCCTAAACGCATCAAAATGGTAATAAAGGCTAAAGAAATGCATACAAAATACTAAGAGCTGAAAAAATATTTGGTAATATTATTTCTGTTAAATAAATAGAAAATAAACGGTATATGTTAAAAATATCAACATTGAGTCTAATAGTTTGCACACGTCTGTATTTCTGCATACTAGCCCTATATTGGCTAAGATTTTGAATACATAGAGTTAACCTGAAAAATTCAATGCCATGGCCGAGATTTAAACCACGGATCTTCTGGTTTCCAGTCGCTCTTACCCATTGAGTTACCATGGCCAATGTAGTTCCCACTTTATTTCTTCCTGCTCAGCCTGTTTTGAGGAACTTGGTTGTATATTGCCACATATTATTGCACCAATTGTGATTCTTTAATGGGGCAAGATGCATTTTCACAGACCTTGGCAGCAGATTTGGGATATATAAAGTCGAACTTCGATCAAATATCAGGTTCCGATTATCCGCCTAGAAACTGTAGGACTTTCACTTAGCGGTGCATTAAAAATTGTGAAAGAAATTGAAAGTTCATTAAAGCGAACAAAAGGTAAAGTGGCTGAAGAAATAACTGCAAAGCTGCAAAGAGTGTTGTTGTCTAGGCTATGCTACCCATTCCAGCATCAGTGATATTCTTTATGGGCTTGAACCAAAGTTTGAATATTCTGGGCCGGAATTTTCCTCAGCTGAATTAACTTACTTCAGATATGTTCCTATAACCTCATGTAATGTGGAACGTCGTTTCTCTAGATATAAGAACATTCTGACAGTTGAAGAGGCTTCCGATTTGACAACTTAAACTTGCATATTGTCATTCAATGCGTTTCGTTGTTGAAGACCAACCCCCAGGAATAAATATTTTATCTTAATTATTCTTTTCTTAAGTAACAATAATTATTCTTCTCTAATTTAGAAATTAGAGACAGACTTACAGATTCCATAAAGTGCTAAACTAAAATGTAGAGATGCATTATTTCTGCAGAAAGGATTAAAATGTTTGGGCACAAACAATTATTAATTGTTAAATAGCATTTAATACAACATGACTAATAAATGCATTAAGTGATGAATGTCATATTTGTGTTTTATGTCAAATTTAAGCTACTTTTAGGTCAATAATGCATGCATATTTTCTATATTTAGGTCATAGAAATCATCAGTAACGTTATCAATGAAACGTCGATGTTATTGGCAGTTATTAATCACTATGATGACTAATATATTAATATTGTGACGGCCTTGATTGCTCTCTAACCACTGCTATGTTAATGATATTTCTGTTGAAGACAAGATGTAACAAAAATTATTATTCCGGTACCGGGAATCGAACCCGAGCCTCCTGGGTGAAAGCCAGGTATCCTAGCCACTAGACCATACCGGATCTGTGCATTCGGCTAACTATCCAATATACTTAACTTTATTTGCTGCAAGCTGCCTAACAGCTGCTTTTGTAATCGTTCAGGACGTCTACTTCGATTTTATTTTAGGTAGTTACTTCCATCAATGACTTCAACATGTGCAATTACTGGAATCTATTCTGCTTTCCTGAGCCTGTTTTGTTCCGACCAAAAGCTCTGACTTAGAGTTTCGCAATTGTTCAGAATATTCGGCTGCTAATTTAGAACGTTTCCCTTAATAGAATTCATGTTCACAATTCCAGGAACTCACTTGTCAAGTCCCTTCGCGTGACTTCGTTCTTTGAGCGTCGGAAGTGCTCTAGTGCACATTCGCGTTATGGGTTTTAACGTATCAGGTGGTGTCCTTTTTTTGTGTAAAATTTGTAAAGTCTTTATTTACAGTATCCAGTTACGTTGCCCATATCACGATCCAGAAAAACGATTTTTATATATCATATAAATTCATTTTTAGGAAAGCATATATGTTCCACTTCTACTGCATTCCAAAGCATTTGTGTACAAATCTATAAAAGAACAAAAGCATTGATAGAACTTTCCAAAGACTCTTTGAAATCTATTTCTGATTTAAATAATTAAATCTATATATTTATAGTCCTTAAACTTAAATATGTAAGGTTTCAATTGATGCTTGTTTACAGATAGATTAGTACACATGTGTATTTTAAGGAATGCATTGAAAATTCCTATTATATTAAGATTTGTTTTAGTATGAAAAAAGAGGATACTGCTGAACTACCTGAAAGGTATCTCCGTTGCCTAATACCAAGTATCTCGAAGTTAATCACCTCTAAAATTTATTTTTATAACCTAAATGAGTTCTATGATTCTATTCAACATAAATAATTGAGTAGTAATTAGTATACATTATATTTTATTTAGTCGTTTATATATCATTACCAGGCTGGTAACTCCAAAAGATATTAATTATTCAGGTGGCGGAATGATAAAACAATTCCAAAATATGCTTGCAGTTCCATTGTAAATCCAGTTCACAACATTTAGTAAGATTTATCCATTTTTTTCCCTCATGTACCGTTTTTAACATGGTCCAACGTTAAGCTATGTCGGACTATGAATAAAATAGGTGAAATGATGCTCAACTGGGCCTAGGGTCTACAGAGCTTTAGATCTGATATTAATCTTTCAGGGTAAGGGAGAACCTCAGATAAATCCTTATCCCGATAATTTACTCTGACCAAGATTCAAACTCGGAACCGCTTGAACATTTATTTTTATGTACAATCGCATTACAGAGACGGGCTGATGCGCACTGGAAGACAATGTTAACGTGCTATCCTCTGGTTCCCGGGTTTAAACCCGGTGGAGGGTGTTGAACATTTTTCGGGACTATAGATCCTTAGCATGGTTTCCTTCGAAAGGGATTTACGATACGAGAAAGAACGTCGAACCTGCCCAAAATTATTCGATCTTACAAGCCCAATGTAGAACAGAATACTGAGAACCATAGAAGTTAAAGTATGCCCATAAAAATGTTAAAAAAATTAATAACATGTTCTAAGCCAGAAGTCGAAATATGACAGTAAACTAACAAAAAAAAAAAAAAGTTGAAAAATAACAAAGAAACAGGAGTAACAGACAGATGACGAAGTAATACAGGGGTCGGTGGATAAGTCCCGAGCCTCGCATCTTTATAGTGCGATTTATCATGATCCTCAAAATAGCTATTTACCGCATCAGTGACCTACTCGTTGCTGTGGGCCGCACCTTGGCTCAGTGGTTAGACCGCTTGGCTCTCACCAAGGCGGCCCGGGTTCGAAGTGAGATTTGAGGTGGACAACACGGCGCTGGGGCGGATTTTCTCCGGGATCTCCGGTTTCCCCCACCATCTCATTCCACCGGTGCTCCATCTTCATCTCATGTATCATCAATGTCATCGCCTGCGGTGCCGTATGTAGTAAAAGCTGGCGTTAAAAACTACGCATTTCATTTCCTCGTTGCTCTGAACTCTTCGTCCTCCAAGAAATTGTTTGAGGTTCGGGAACAGGTAGGTATAGTATACCACAGGAAAGAAAGTCTACGGGGAATGAGATGAGATGCAACTATCCTCCCTCGGTAGTTTATGACACACCATGTCAGTTCAGTTACAGATCACTCAAAAACATTCTGACAGCTTCTACTTTAGTAGAAGTCACTGGGTGCTAGATCTGGCGAATAGGGTGAATGTTCAAGCAATTCGCACATTTTTTCCCATTGCAATGACTGAACGATAGGCCGGAGGATTGTCGTGAAGAAAAAAGATTATATATCCTTTGCCAAATAAGGTTTTTTTTTTTCTTTTCATCTCATCACTCAAACGTTGCAGTAAGCTTGCGCAATAGTCAGAAATGATACTTTTACCCTTTTCCAAGTAATCAATAAAAATAATTCCCAGATAACTTCCCAGAAAACACTCGCCATAACCTTGTCAGCTGACAAAATTAATCTTACCATTTTCGAAGTTGCTTCACATGGCGCAGTTCATTGTTTTGGCTGTGATTTACTTTCTTAAGTGTAGTGATGTACTGAAGTTTCATCTATGGTAATAAGCCGTCTCAAAAATTCACTGGGATTGTCATGCTAGAGCTCCAAATTCTTAACATAAACAGTTTTTCTTTGCAACTTTTGATCAGGTGTCAACAAACTCGGCGCCAATCTTGCTCACACCTCGTGAAAGCCCAGAACATTACTTAAAATATTACCTGCACGTTCTTTTGTTATGTTTACAGCCTCTGCTATCTCAAACAACTTTAATCTGTGGTCTTCCAGTGCTAAACGATGAATTTTGCAATGATCTCTGGAGTTGTGACTTCCACAGGGCATCCAAAGTCGTACGTCCCATTTTAAACTCTGCAGCCCATTTTTTAATCATTGTATGTGAAGAGGGAGAGTCTTTCAGTGCACTGTCCATTTCCTCCTTGATTTAAACAGATATTAAGCCTTTCAAATGGAAGTGTTTAATCTCTGCTCGTTTTTCCAAACCTTCAATTTTCGTGAAAACTCTACACTTGTCTTGTTTAAAATGCTGCCATTCCAAAACTAAACAAGCTATTCACCTGTAACTATGATATACGCTAGTCTAGAGTTAAACTGTATAATGCTATACGTCAAACTGGCACAGTGGCGCCAGTCTCTATCCTTGTAAATCAGTCAAATTTGGAGCTTTCTCTTGCTTTCTTCTTTTTATGTTTGCTTATTAGGGTTTGTGTTGGTTGCTCAGAGTAAGGCAAGGTGTATTTATATTATACTTAAATGCCAATGAGAGTTTCTCTATAAATAGAAATGAGATTGCTAAAATGCGATAACGTGGAAGTCATTCAACTGCATTAACGAAAAATCATTACAAACTGTGGTAGATATTTGAGATTATTCTTCACCAATCCTTTTGCTCAGTATATTTTCGAAGTCTTTACTGCATTAACCTCTTTGTTCTTTATAGATCCCGAAAGCTTTAATGAACTCTTTAAGTGTCCTATGTAATGTTTTTAAATGCTTCCAAAAGCTAAACGAAGTAGAAATAAACTGTGAAACCAAGGACCACGCCGTGAGTTTCAGTTAGCATGTAATAAATGGTTTACCTACTAAGAATTATAAGTAATAATTATCAGGCCGTGACTAGCCAATTACTTTCTGCAATACATGAAAAAAACAATAATCAAAATTGTTTTTCCATATTTTGTTGGATATTAAAAAAAATAATGAATTATATTCAAATTATATGGGCGAAGCCTTCTTATCCATTCTTTTGTTAATGAATTAATTAATAAGTAAGTTTTAACGACCTGTTTCATCCCTGTTGCCACGGCAATTGACAAATGAATTGTAAAGTTAACACAATCAAATATGTATTAACATCTTACAAATCAAGTGTTGCAAAAACCATTTTTCAGGCATTTATCTAGCAGAACAGTTGAAATAAGAGTTTGTAAGTATAGGTTGTTGAGCAATATAAAACAACAGTTTTATATTAAACTTCTCACCATAATCGAGATGATTAAAGAGCCCGGGGTACAAAGACTGTGAGGTATTCAACATTTGATACCTCAGAACAAAAAAGCATCACCAAGTACATGCACTTATATTATGGAGATGGGCTGAAGAAGTACAGCCTTATTGCACAGTAGCTATCTGCAGCTTCCTTCTCTTATGGTCCATTTCTCTGCGGGCTGGAGGACTAACAAGAAACAAACTGAGTGTGAAGGTGACCTACAGAAATAGCTCCTTGTATCAGTGGCGAACTATCCAAAGTTCAACTAAAATAAAACTTCCCTTTCAATATTCTCTGCTTGGGGGTACTTTTCTATATATTATTTTACTTCCGCAATAGTTTGTATTGTTGCTCGTCCCTCATATTTGTGTTTTTATACCTACCAGTACGAAATAGTATCTCTTATATTTTATTTCATTATTCTTCTCCACTTTTTTTGTGTGTGATTTACGTCCTCCAACGTTAAGTCATATTGGACGATGAATGGAATGGGTGAAATGCTGCTCAAATGAGTCCGGGGTCCATGGAGCTTAGAATTACCCGACATTCGTCTTACAGGATAAAGGAAAACCACGGAAACTCACTCTGACGAGATTCGAACTCGGGGCCTCTTGAACGTGACGCAGACACGCTACCACCTACGCTACCAAGGCGGGCATTCTTCTCCACTTATTTCTCAACTAGTCAATATGATCAAATGCTCTCTTATTTGTTTCTGTTTGCTACATCCTTCAGGAAAAATACTACTTTCCATTATTTCTTGATATTAACCTTGTTTTTAGAATAAATGAGAAAATACTGTCAGGAATATTATTGAAGATAGGAGCAGTTTTCACATCTTATACAAAATAAACAGAGTGAAATATCAAATGGAAAGAAGAAAATTATTGAAATGAATCACTTCACTTTCTGTGAAAACTTTCTCCTTCTGTTTCATTTAGGTTTCGTATGTCGATGCCCAACAAGATGGGGCGGATGCTTTCTCAAAGTAAACAATATTCTTCGTGGACACTCCAGGGCTGCTCGGTTTACAGGTCGCTCATGGTCCTCTCTAGGCAACTGCAGCAGTTATACAGGTTACCGACCTAGGAATTGTTGGATACTTCCGCGGAATAGGTGGCAGCGTGTCCGCTTTGGGTTCAAGAGGTCCAGAGTTCGAATATCTGTCAGGATGACTTATCTGGATAACGTTTTAACGGAGTTTTCCCTTATACTAAAAGCCTCAATTGCATATAACTCTAAGTTCTTTGGCTCAGGCAGTTTTGTCTGTGGCCCGAATTTGGGAGGCCCGAGTTCGATTCTGACCTACCTGCGCCATAGGCCTTCTCAGGGTTTTCCCGGGTCACCAGGCAATGCTGTATAGGTTAATTACATCCCCCGAATTTCCTGTCCTTCCATTTCATCTCCATTATCATGTCACATCATCTGTTATCTGGTGGTCTATTTCAAAGGCCGTTTCCGGTCTCCGGGCTGACCTGGTGGGCCGTTTCCATACCTCGGCGGGTTGAGATCCCGGGGGAGTTTCCAACTGATAATTAGCAGGTAGCCCGCACTCTGTACTCTCGCGAATCCTTGTGTCGGCTGCCCCTGTAATCCTTTCACCTCATCCCTTCCTTCCGGGGATTCCCAACATGAGGCAAGGGTACAATAAGCCATAGGTTTCGTTGCCGCATCCCCTCCGGAGTAATCCTAATCTATGGACCTTGTGCTTATTTGAACTCATTTCAACCATTGCATTCATCGTCCGATATGACTTAACGTCGGAGGACGTAAACAATACGTAAAGAAAGAAAGAAAGAAAGAAAGAAAGAAAGAAAGAAAGAAAGAAAGAAAGAAAGAAGAAAGAAAGAAAGAAAGAAAGAAAGAAAGAAAGAAAGAAAGAAAGAAAGAAAGAAAGAAAGAAAGAAAGAAAGAAAGAAAGAAAGAAAGAAAGAAAGAAAGAAAGAAAGAAAGAAAGAAAGAAAGAAAGAAAGAAAGAAAGAAAGAAAGAAAGAAAGAAAGAAAGAAAGAAAGAAAGAAAGAAAGAAAGAAGAAAGAAAAGAAAGAAAGAAAGAAAGAAAGAAAGAAAGAAAGAAAGAAAGAAAGAAAGAAAGAAAGAAAGAAAGAAAGAAAGAAAGAAAGAAAGAAAGAAAAGAAAGAAAGAAAGAAAGAAAGAAAGAAAGAAAGAAAGAAAGAAAGAAAGAAAGAAAGAAAGAAAGAAAGAAAGAAAGAAAGAAAGAAAGAAAGAAAGAAAGAAAGAAAGAAAGAAAGAAAGAAAGAAAGAAAGAAGAAGAAAAGAAAGAAAAGAAAGAAAGAAAGAAAGAAAGAAAGAAAGAAAGAAAGAAAGAAAAGAAAGAAAGAAAGAAAGAAAGAAAGAAAGAAAGAAAGAAAGAAAGAAAGAAAGAAAGAAAGAAAGAAAGAAAGAAAGAAAGAAAGAAAGAAAGAAAGAAGAAAGAAAGAAGAAAGAAAGAAAGAAAGAAAGAAAGAAAGAAAGAAAGAAAGAAAGAAGAAGGAAAGAAAGAAAGAAAGAAAGACCACTTCCTCTACTCACTTTCATATTAAAAAAGATGTAACTGGAAAATATATAAGAACTGTCCGTTTTGATAACATGTGATTTTTTTATAAGAGCTTGACTGGTTCAGGAAACTGTAGTATTATTGCAGGAATATACATAGTGACATAACAGATGTTAAAGCACCCTTTCGGTTTCACGAACTAAACTCTCTACAATACGTTATAAAAAGATATTCCGGTACCGGGAATCGAATCCGAGCCTCCTGGGTGAGAGCCAGGTATCCTAACCACTAGACCATACCGGACTTGTTGCTTTGGCTGTATAATTAGTTAAACATACGGCTTGTCCTGCTAATGTTGGCTCTGTACCAAAATGGGAGAATGCGGACCTCTAATTTTTGGGCACTTGTCTCTTCAATGAAGTTAAAATGTATTACAAAATTCTATATCACTCAAAACTAAGTTCAGTCGGACAGATTCGTTACTGGGCCTCAGAAGTCACCGGAAAGGGTTCACGTTACCTCCGCATTGGGGAGGTCGAAGTTCGTTCCCTGGTATGATCATAGTCCTCCGACCATGGATTGTTTTGGTTTATCTCTATCGACAACACAAATCCAGTCCACTGCTCTCATTTTTCCATATTTGTTTTTCATTCTATCTCCCCTTATCATGATTCAGGAGTTGTGTGTTGATCGACCTCAAATGATTCAGAGGTTTGCGTATTGGAACTTCTGATCTCCAATGGCGAGTCCCGCTTCTCTCGGTTCCCACTGAAGGGAAGACTGTGACGCCTTCCGGTAGTTTGGGCAAGTCGTAGATTAGCAGTACTTCCATAAGGTCCCAGCATTTAATGTAGCTAAGCTTAGAAGTGAGTCTCACCAGCTCAATGGGAGTGATAGGAGGTGTGACGGTGCGCTGCTCTAAGAGGATTGTGGAAACCCTGTGATGCCATCCAAATAATCGGATGCTTCGCTCGTGTAAGGTACAGTAACAATTTCACATGATACTTTCTCTTTATGAAAGCATTGCCTCACATCACCAGCTTATCACTCTTAACCTACTTCTCCGCATCCACACAGAGCTTGGTCCCGTACAGTACTTTACTGTCTGTAACTATCACCCTGACTCTGGCGCAATACAGGTTTGCGCATATGACAGCTGGCCGCCTTTTTCAGGGACTTTATGGAAGTACGGCTACTCTAATGTCCAAGAGTGCGTCACCAAGATAGCTATTGCTGACACGTGATTTAAGGCGCCACTTTCATTCACAACTCAGTTAACGCTGCATGTTACTGAGTACCTCTACTCCTTCCCACAAGGCACAGCAAGTTTTCACTTATACATAAGTATCTACGGAACGTTGCATTCATTTAGTCGCTGGAAATGTAATCTAGCAACTTTTTGGAGACATTTCAAGCCTCGAATTTCTTCATCTCTTATCCAACATAGTTTTAGACATACTTCATACTACCGATTGTCCAGTGTCGAGATATCAAAAATTACCATGTCCTGCCCTAACCCTAATCAGTTTTGAACACAGACAAGATCAAATACAATCATAAATGTCTACCTTCTTGACACATCTCACTGCATATGATATATTTATTGTGCATATTCCAAAATTTTACAATTTACAACTTTTGGCTACATTTATTTGTCGTTACCTAGTTGCTACCTTGGCTTGCATGACACCCTGGTCTTTTGCTCTGTCAGGTAGATATTTACCTCCATATCTCCTTGATTAGTTAATTAGTCGCTTTCTTCCTCATCCACTTCCTTTCTTATATTTTTTACATTTCTGGCCCATTTTTCTTTTACTTTCTGCAAGAACTCACCAATACTTACCTTCTTTTCCTCCCTGCCCATGAACATTTTTATAACTACTATCCTCTTCTCTACTTTCTCCCATTTTTCTTCCCAAACCTTTTTTCTCCATATTGCAACCTCCTCGCATTCTGTTTCATAGTGTTCTATGCTTTCTTTTCTCCCACACAATTCACAAATTCCCTTTTCCCTACCTCTTATCCCTCTTAGAAATATTATTCCTGTTCTCATCCATGCTAACCCTTCTCTCTCTTGCTCATTGCAGTAATCTACATATGCTTCTGTCCCCAATTTCTTTTTATTTCTTTGTAACATTGTAATGACTTCATACTTTCTAGACTTCCCCATATTTCCTGTCTATATCCTCTATTCTACATTTCACTAATTTACCCACATCGCATGTATTCCTTTCCTCTAATTTCCATATATCTCCCATTCCTATTTTTTCCATAATTCCTCCTATATGTGCCCACCATTTGAGTTCTCTAACCTTTTTTTACTGTCTCATGCATAATTTCATAATTTCCCCTTCTTCTTTAACCAAACACCTATACCAAAATTTTATTATTCTTTCGATTATTATTCCATTTGTTCTTGTCTTTCCTAATTCTACTAAAGCTACTTCCCTAGGTGCTGACCTTGGTAAGCCTAGTAGCTCTTTACAAAATCTTCTGTAGTTTTGGTCCACCGTTTTGTTTACCTCTGTGCTTCCCCTCCAGATCTCCACTGGATACAACATTTTGGATTCAACTAGTGCTTCGTACATTCTCTCTTACCATTTGGTTGTCATTTCTAGTTTCTATTTGCATATTCTTATTCGATTCATTGCCGCCCTTCCTTTTGCTTCAATTTTTCTCCTGTGTGCTTCCCACTTTCCACTGTTATTCAACCTTACTACCCATTGACCACTTCTATCCTTTTGCCATTTAGTACCCACTTTTTTTTTAGTTTAACTTCCTTCTTGAAGACCATAACGTTCGACTTATTTATGTTTATTTTTATTCCCTACTCTTCACAAAATTTCTGGATTTCATTTACTGCCTTCTGCAATCTTACTATCGTTATAGATCCTACCATTAAGTCATCTGCATATAGCAGTCCAGGAATTTCTTTGTTTGCTATTACCGGACAGTGCTGATTTCCTTCTTTAACCTTGTCTATTATCTCATCTATAAATAAGTTAAATAACATTGGACTCATTTTGCATCCTTGTCTTAGGCCTATTTTTTGTTCTGTCATCTCTGTTATTACATTTTTTTACCCACCTTATGCAAAACTTCACCCCTTCATAGATTTTCTCTACTTCTTTTTATAAATGTTCTACTTACCCCTTTCATCCTCAATTCCCAAACGAAAGCTTTTCTGTTTATCGTATCAAAAGCCTTCTTCTCTTCTACCTGAGGTATTAAGTACTCTCAAGAATAGTTGATGCAACGGGTGTTAATAAAAACTGCATTAACCAATAATTTATTTAAATACATCTGTTATAGTGTAAAACCTTATTATACCGATAAACTGCAAGTCCGGTATGGTCTAGTGGCTAGGATACTTGGCTCTCACCCAGGAGGCTTCGGTTCGATTCCCGGTACAGGAATATTGCTTTTTTAACACATAATAGTTTACTTCGCCGTGAAACCACAAAGGCGCTGTAAAATCAAATTAGTTCTTAATCACTGTATACTACTGATTAAAAACTAATCTGATTAGTGTGTCTCGGGCCTGTGAGGTTACCTATAGCTCCTCAGTGATTCGTTCTGTAACAGTTAATTCGTTTGGTTCCAAAGGACCTGAATATGTCCTTAGCGCCTTACTTGATCTCACAGCAATGGAAACAACCCCGATGACCGTACTGACCCTACCATCACACGCATCAGCCAGCGTTTCCTGGAGTAGTAGCTATAGTAGTTGTAGTAGTCAGGGAGATATTTAAGGGAGGGGGGTCCAGGGGGTCGTGACCCCTCCCAAATGAATTATCATTTCAAACTTTTAATAAATATTTGAAATAAAACTTAGTTTAAAATAAATCGAAAAGTTTATTCAAGCTTCTTATCTTAACGTCTCTATTCACTGCCCTGCAAACATGAAGTTATTTAAGAGATAAACGAAAAGTTACTGCACAGCAGCGGTAGAACTTGTCAAAATACACAAATAAGGTCAATTTAAATAATGTATTGTAAAGTTAACCAATTCCGATATATTATCATTTGTTGATTAGAATTCCCAGATACTTAAAGGTATGTAATTTTTAACTTCCAAGTTCCTATTCCCTTTTTCATTCAAGGATAACTAATACTTCAAATGCACCAATTAGTGGTTCGCTTTTTAAATATCTGATTGCTGCTTATATCGTTTACCCCAGGAATAAGAACAAATAATATCCAGTGTGCAAGGCCTTTCTACAGACTTTATTCAAAGAAACAAGAAAAACAAACTTTTCAAAGAACAATTGGTAGAAGCTTGGGTGGAGAAACTCATATGAATATAATATATTACATGTGTTTTTATGTTTTACTAACATGATTAAAACACACTCCTGATTACTTATTTATTAAAAGCAAATAATTCAAAGTAGACTTTTATGGACCCCCTCCGGAAATTGATTTCTAAATACGTGCCTGGAAGTAGTAGTAGTAGTAGTAGTAGTAGTAGTAGTAGTAGTAGTAGTAGTAGTAGTAGTAGTAGTAGTAGTAGTAGTGGTAGTAGTAGTAGTAGTAGTAGTAGTAGTAGTAGTAGTAGTAGTAGTAGTAGTAGTAGTAGTAGTAGTAGTAGTAGTAGTAGTAGTAGTAGTAGTAGTAGTAGTAGTAGTAGTAGTAGTAGTAGTAGTATCTGCAGAATATGGATAGGTAGTCAGACTGAAAAATTCAACACCATGACCGGGATTTGAACCACGGATTTTCCAGTCCCTATCCGGTTGCTGTTAATCTCTGAGCTACCATGGCAACATGCCAGCATCACATAAAATTCTCCAATTGACTCATATTTTTCCCAGTAAATCACTAGTTCTCATATACAATGAGATACGCACCGTCTGTGTCAACTTACTAGGCTCTATGTACTTAAATTCCAGGCTTCATGGTTAAACCACTATTAGTTTAACTGACGGAAATTAAGCTGCGAAATAATTTATTTACAGAAAATTTAGACGATCGGGCCCGGCCTGTGTAAACAGGATAAGCGGTAGAGAAAACAAAAAGCAAACGACATTCAACAGGCGAAGTTAAACTACTGTAAGGTGACTCATTGTCAGACCTTACTGCAATAAACAATCGACTGTCGCCGGTGTGTCAACGATCATGGTGTCAACAAACATACTCAATAACAGACGGAGCAGGAAGTATATTTCTTCATCATCAACTTTGCCGCCTTCAAAGTAGTTCCTCTCAGATATAATACATTAGCCAGCGCTTTGTGTAAGCCTGGAAGCGTTTTCGAAACAACTTTTTGTAATGGTGTTGAGCTTTTTCTGCGATTTTGATTTACTTCAGCAATGGTGGCAAAACGAGCTCTTTTCATGATTCTCTTCAGTCTCAGGAATAGAAAGAAGTCGCAGGAGGCCATGTCCAGCGAACACAATGGCTGGGACCTCGTAATAGGTTTGTTTTTGCCAAAAACATTATGACCAAGCATTGAGGTCCGAGCGGGAGCATTGTTGTGGTTTTGCTACAGTCAACCTCTTTGATGGTGATTCGGCGATTTTCGAGAACTATTTTTGTTACTTCTTCCACATTGTCCTCAGTAATTGATGTACCAGGGCGGCGTCTAGAACACTCGTTGCATTCAACGGCTTCTCGATCCTTCTTGAAACATTTCTACAGGTCGTAAACTCTTGTCTTACTCATAGCAGATTTGTCAAAGGCGACACTCGATCTCTCAAATGTGATGCTGCATTTTAATCCATTTTTCAAGCAACATTTAATACGAAGTTTATATAACTTCGCTAAGCACTCAAAAACAGTGTAACCCTTTGGACTCTCATCATTAAACTAAATATTCAAAACAGCTGAAAACGCAAACATACGTAAGGAATAACAAGACAAAAAGAACTAATGAAAATCAAATATAAGAGGTACGTCCAGAAAGAAAGTTCTGTTTCGTAATAAATTAAATTGTATACAGATACAGAAAAATTATTTATTGCACAAAATTCTACAACTCTTAAACTGCTTTTCCACATAACTGCCGAAATTTTGCAAGCATTTGTCCTAGCGAGGCACAAATTTTTGTATACCTTCTTCATAGAAGTTTGCCGCCCGTGTCATCAACCAGTTGGAAACATTTTCTTTCAGCTCTTCGTCATTGTTGAAGTGTTGACCGCCAAGGAAAGATTTGAGATGAAAGTCGCTAGGAGCGAGGTCAGGGCTGTACGAGGGGTGGTCAAACACGTCCCAGCCAAATTCCTGTAGGATGTTTTTCGTCGCATTTGCAGTGTGTGGTCGTGCGTTGTCGTGAAGAAACACAACACCTTTTGACATCGCAAATTTGCCGATAAATTTCAATTGGTTTCACTTTCCTAGCATTCAGAAAACGAATCACAGATCTGATTTCACAAGTGGCGGGATTTTCAATCAACACCGACATTGTAAACAAGCACAACAAAGCGTACGTGGCTGATAACGATCTCACAATGGCGCACGTTCCTTCTCCTTCATACAGAGAGTCTATCGCGCATGTGCGGAACTGCAATCGCAGCGCTGCAGCGAAGATAAATTGAAACAGAACTTACTTTCTGGACGCCCCTTGTATAAAGCCCACACAATACTAATATTACCGTTATTTTTTGGCCACACATTGTTGGCAGAGACTCCAGACAATATTCGTCTTAACTTGTTTGATACTTATAAGAACATAGATTAGAGAAATACAGTACACTCGAGGCGAAGAAATCTTTTAAGAGTAGGTTGCCACGAAGTAGTTTTCTTGCTTTTCTAAGGACAAAAATGCGGGTGAGGGGTATAGCAGAAAGAAAACAAAAGAATAACGATTCCCCATTTCAGAAACGTGTAACATATTATTATTATTATTATTATTATTATTATTATTATTATTATTATTATTATTATTATTATTATTATTATTATTATTATTATTATTATTATTATTATTATTATTATTATTATTATTATTATTATTATTATTATTATTATTATTATTATTATTATTATTATTATTATTATTATTATTATTATTATTATTATTATTATTATTATTATTATTATTATTATTATTATTATTATTATTATTATTATTATTATTATTATTATTATTATTATTATTATTATTATTATTATTATTATTATTATTATTATTATTATTATTATTATTATTATTATTATTATTATTATTATTATTATTATTATTATTATTATTATTATTATTATTATTATTATTATTATTATTATTATTATTATTATTATTATTATTATTATTATTATTATTATTATTATTATTATTATTATTATTATTATTATTATTATTATTATTATTATTATTATTATTATTATTATTATTATTATTATTATTATTATTATTATTATTATTATTATTATTTAAGTCCTCCAACGTTAAGTCATAACGGAAGTGAATGAAATGATGCTCAAATGAGCCCACGTTCCATAGAACTTAGGCTTCCCCCACATTCCTCTTTCGTAATAAGAAAAACTGCGGAAGGAACCTTATCCAGATAGCTCATCATGACCGAGATTCGAACAAGCTATCTCTAGGCAAGCACGCTATCGCTAGGATACAGAGGCGGCCCAATTAAACTCTCTAACCACAATCGTTTTTTTATACAGCTTCAACAAAGTAGTCTCTAAACTTTGTTTTTGTACTTTGTGTTGATAAAAAATCTGAATGGCGATAAAACAGTAGTTAAAAATTACAACTAAGAATATTTGTAACCGAGATCTGATTTGTTCATCTTCATCTGGAGTATTCTACAATAGCCACTGTGAGATATTACACTAATTTAACAGTGCTTATTTATAACACTGATGTCAAACCATCAGTTTAATTAACAATAAACATTCTCATAAGACAAAAATAGTTATGGCTAAATTTCACATGCCCGTTGCAACGGAACTGCGATTTCTCTGAGATTCAGACTACACAGTATGAAAAAGCACTAGAAACAACAAAAATTAATGTGAAACTTGGTATTGTCCTCAGTGGATATGGTACAAATATTGTAAATGGCGGCCCAAATGACCTTGTTGTCGACGGGCCCTAAAATACCACACTATTGTAAATGGCGCTACTCCTACCGCAGATCAGCGACGAGTAATCGAAGGCCTTTGACATAATACCAAAACTTCTATGTTACGCTTTTCTTTGTTTTGCTTCACACACACACACACACACACACACACACACACACACACACACACACACACACACACACACACACACACACACACACACACACACACACACACACACACACACACACACACACACACACACAGTCTTTGAGTTAAGCATCGCTTAAATACGGTGAGTTCAACAAGAATAAGAAATGTCCAACATTTAAGCCAAGATAACCATTGTCCTTAGTATTTTCAGCAGAAACAGTCCATTAGCTTAATTCATGAAAGCTTCAAAATTAAGACGGTGTTTGAAAAACAAGAATAATTAGAGTAACAAAAGAGGAATCTAAGTAGGTGTACTATATGTCCACAGTGGTTGTTGGACTAAAATACATAGCGATCACCCTGCAGCACTGTACGACGCGCACTAAATTCACAAAAACGTAAAGGTGTTTTTACATTTTCGTAATAACAGCTGAATCTTCAGAAATAAGTTTTATATGATGACCTAGGAAACACTGGTCTAATAAGGAATTAGTTTGTCAGGTGATGAGAAGAGTTATGCAGCAAGGTACCAGTTGTCATAAATGTTGCAGCTGTTGCTAAGTGGATTACCCCATTAACTTTAATATAAGTTAATCACCAGTTCTTAAGTTGTTTACTTGCTGCATCACAGCTGCTTTCCTGTATCAATAATTAAAATATAACGAATATTTTGTTTGATTTTTCTGCACTTTCAGGAACTTGTTTTGCTTAAAGAGAGAGACACAGACAGACAGACAGACAGACAGAATTTGAGAGCTCTAAGCCTAATTAAGCAACTGTATATACATACTTGTATATTGTGACAAAATTAAAATACGAAGTTATACTAAAATCACTTTATTTGTCATTAGAAATGTTAATGACAACCAGTGCTAACTTGCAATCACTTTCACTTCTTTTTTTACAAATACACAGAGCAAAACATGTCTAATTCCGTAGCACGGTCCTTTTTTGCCACCGTTGCAATTAGCGCTGCTTGTAGCTTCTCCACGTTCACTAAACCCATTATTTGCAGCTGACACTGATATTGCTTACCGGTTCTCTGACAACTAACTCTTCACGGCTCGTCGTCTCACTCACAACTTCACAACTGAACTATTAGGCTGGCTTTTGTGCTTCATTTTATAGTCAACAGGTCTGGAAAGCGAAAGTTACTTGGATGGAACATTCTGGTAGTCGATTCTTCTATATTTCCCGAAGTCGCACGGTCTGGAAAACCAGCGCGATGAAGCAAAGTAGCACGAGCTTCCGACTCGTGACAACAAACAGAGGCTGTCCCTGAATGTCCCATTATTGCGGCAAATAACAAAAGCGGTGGAATGGGGGGACTCCACTTAATTCATCCGCGGTAAGTATTCACTCATCTTCATCACTGACACGACAGCCCTTTGTGGGCCTTGGCCTTCTGAAGAAGTTTTCCCCATTCTTTGCTGTTAAGTACAATGCTTGATTTCAATTGTGCTTACATCCTCTCTCAACCCGTCTTCCCACTTTAACTTTGGTCTTCCAACTTTTCTGGTTCATTCTGGCACTGCATTAAATATCTTTATCTTTCTTATATTCTTCTTTATCACTCTTAGCACGCAGCACTTGTCCTGCCCACGCCAACTTTCTGATCTTTATGCAAGTAACAATGTTTGATTCGCTATATAAATTAAACAATTCATGATTATACCTTCCTCTCCAGACACCGTTTTCCTCCGCTGGCCCAAGAATTTGCCTCAAAATCTTTCTTTCAAATATTCCAAGCTGTTTTTAATCAGATTTTGAGAGTGCCCAGGCTTTACTAAAACTTTATATATTAGGACTTTAGTTTCCCTGAGCAATAGCTTAGACTTCAGATGTCTTCGGAGGCCATGAAAGCACTTGTTAGCAGACAATCACGTTTTTTAATTTCAGAACTAACATGTTCTTCGAGTTAACCTCTGATCCAAGGTAGGTAAAGCTACGAACAACATCAAACATATACGAGCCAATTTCTATTAATGTAGTAGTCTATGAAGGTAGTCTTTCTTGATTGTAGGAATTTGCTTAGTTTTACCTTCGTTAATCTGTAAATTCATCTTTCTTGCTGCTTTTTCAGGCCTGTGAAAGCTTCCCTCAATGATTTTGGGGTAAGTATTCACTGCCGCCTCAAAATATTTATTATTATTAGAATCAAAGAGGAGTAAAAAGTTTTGTATATCTTAAAGTATAATTTTCAAAACAATTAAGTACCAAACAACTACGGTTGTTTCCAGCAAATTCTCCTCAGTTACTGTTCCAAGAATTGCAAGCTCCAGAGACTCCAGGATCACAACCTCACAAAGACACTGGTCACGAAGGAGAATATAATACAAAACCACGACCTCCGGAGTTGCTACTAAAGCTCCAATCTACAAGAATGATAGCTCCCGAAGACGCATGCAAAATATGATTGAAGCAAGACATCGATACCATAATTAAGTCACGCTGCACTGTAATTACTCTCCCCAACGTCCACGTGTCTTCAAACCGGAAACTAATTGGTTTAAAATAATGACCATATAATGGAGGGAGTTTTCTTTATTCTTCAAGCCGTCTAATCTTTTGATCCGTAGCGGTATCAATTTGGAGCCTCAGATAAATTACTGTGTTGTATTCAGTCCCTGCTATTACAGGAAAACGAGAAGTTTCTTAATAGAAAACGTTGTGCATGTGTGTCTGCTCGGAAAACAAATCACTGTCGTACCTGGCTTCATTTCTAAGTCTCTATACGGGCAAATCCTGTTTTCAGTGACTTTCATGAGATGCGATAAAACGTCATGAGGTAGAACCTCTCCCACAGTGCTTTAAAAACTTGTACTTATTGATTATAAAAGTTTGTGTATTTTAATTATTGAGAGGTTTAGACTAAATTTTTTATCAGTTGTTTGAAACTATTTGATTAAAGCTTCCGAGATTTATTAAAATAAAATATAACTCCTGTTTTTTTCTTCAAATATGTGCGCTTTAAAGGAATAAAAATAACTGAGAATATGATTAAAAACTTCGATTCTAAAACGCAAGCATATGTAAAGAATCAATTCTATGACTTATCGTGCAGTTTGATCTGTAATTACAGATCATGATTTATTTCCGGATATTAAAGAGAGGCTAAAATTGGAACACATAAAACCAAGACATGGTCCAAATAATGCATATTTGAAAAGAATGGGAAATAAGAACTCAGATTTATGTGAGCAATGTAACTGTTTATATTCGCATGAACATGTTATTTTTGATTGCAATAAATATAGTGAACTAGTAGAACACGGTCGAAGGAAACTTCAAGGAAAATGGAAAGATAGAGTCAGAGTGAAAAATTCAATGCCATAGCCGGAATTTGAACCACGGATCTAATGGTTGCCGTCCAGCCGCTCTAACCCTTGAGCTACTATAGCCAACGTGCCGACATGACATTAAATTCTCCAACTGACTCGTGTTTATCTCGGTAAGGGATTTTTCAAGGAAAATGTTTATGGAACATCTTAAGAGATGCAGAAGATTATGCACATTTAGAAAATATATCGCAGATAATATCCGCTAAGGCGTTAGAGAAATATATCACCCGCGACAAAAGAAATCAAAAAATAAATGTAGGAACATTTCAATCTACGAGTAAAGAATATTACTTAAGAGATCGTCGGAGGGAAGTAGGACCAAGAGAAACTGACGATACAGATTACCAGACTTGAAGATCTAATTTAAGACACACAACCGAGAAACAGAAGACGCCAGTTATGGTTATCGGAAAGAAGAGCAGAAACCATAGAAAGGAGAATACCAGTAGAGCAGAGGAGATATATGAAGAATATTAGAGCGGACAGACACAACTGATTATGAAGAAGAGGAAAATTGACTACCCGGATATCTGGAGCTGACGAACCAGTCCATCTACTGAAGCCAGACGCTGTAGGAGATGGATACCAGTAGGAGGAAGCTTTGAATACCAGTTGCAGAAGCGAAAATTTAAAATTCATTAACCGTATAAAAACAGTGTGCATGCAAAAATTTATTAACTTTATTCTTAAAGTGTTTTAATGATGCAGCTTATTTAAATGAATTTGGAAGTTTATAATAACATTAAAAGTTAAAACTTCCTTTGTACAGGCACGTTTGGTGCGCTCGAATTGCCAGTTTATCCTTGTTACGAGTGTGGTGGTAATGTACATCAGCATTTACTTGAAAATGATTTATATTTATATTTGTATGAACATTTGTGGATGTTATGGCTCTCGAAAGGGGACACATTATTATTATTCGTCTACCTCCGTATAACTGTGATCTGAATGCAATTGAGCTGGCGTGGGCAAAACTCGGAATATTTTCAGAGGATGCAACGTTACTAGTGATATCTTCGCTTATCTCATGCTATTTTGCTGAACCGTGCTTTTCAAGGTTAACCACACTGCAGAAGCAAAAGAGCGTTAGCTCTCGCTTCTTCCCCTCTGCCTGCACCACGCCGTAAATCCAGCGCTCATCTTATCTTGCGCGTACTGTAACTGGAGCGATAGTAAGTTGTTTGCAAACTAAAAATGGCCTCTACTCTTTGTTTACGTTTGTTATGTACACCATAATAATGGGAAATACAGAACAGGAGATAATGTAAATAATTATATTATCACAATAAGGAATAAGAGGTTATAAGGAAAAACAGGTGGTATATTTGGAACCAGCGATCTAATCTTCCTAATTGTCTAAATTCTGTGACATCAAAATTGCCGTTGGGCTGTGTTACAGGACTCTCCACTCAAAGGATCCACATGGAGCAATGTGACATGAGATAACATGCGCCTTAATCTGCTATTATGAGTTTCAAATAGGAAGTTGTTTGTCCTTGAGCGCTACTAGGTGAGCAACCAATCGGAGTCCTGCGGTGTTGTATTGCATTCCCGCTAAGTGGTGTGTGACGAGCGCCAACCTAATCAATCTGTATGAAATACTATTCGCGCTAAGAGAAAAATTCAGATTTTGCCAAAACTGATCCATGTGGAAGGTAGAGCGTAATTGATCTAACATAACCATAAAACCCCATATTTTTATCTCGAATAGTTTTTCTAATACAAATAAGTAAACCACTATTACCTGTATTATAACAATAAATCACGACGTAAGCACTGTATGAATATCATTATTGGTTGGCATGTATGCGTGTACGGATATTTGTGATTACTCAGAACAGAAACGTAAATATATGACAAGACGTAATAAAAGAATTTGAATAAGCCAATTCGAGCGAGAGGAAACAAATTTCCTGCTGCCTTGGCAGAACGTGTCTGGTCACATTATATCTTTGTTTATAAATTGTTCGTAATCTCTATTTACTCTAGAATTCAAAGTGATTGGTGTGTATGTATGTACATATACTTTTAATTACTCAAAAGTTAAATTTAAACTACTGACGTGTGATAAAAGAATTACTGTGAATAAGTCAAGGTGTTAAATTCGAGAAAGAGCAAACCCTTCATTTCCTGTTAGCCTGTGCAATGCTCTATGCTAATGTTTATGAATGAATGCTGGACAAGAAGTGTTTATTTACCCTAGAGAGTTCAGATCAATACCATTCAGTTTTTCTTTACACAGCAGTAGAGTAGGAGTTAAATAGTGCAATGGCTTCTTGCGGTGAATTTAGTGGTGAGTCAAAAAGCAGGTATTGCGAATTTAGGCTAGAAGTATTATTTTTAAAGTGTACACGTGCTTCAAAAAATTTTCAGAAACAGAAACTAAAAATGGGTTATTTCAAAGACTACTTCCGTTTAAAAGCGCGGAAAAAGTGTATCAGTTGGATCAACTTGCAATTGAAGCGGGACACGAGGTAATACGCCTCCCACCTTACACCTGCCAATATAATTCAATAGAGTTGGTGTAGGCTCAAATAAAAAGGGGTTTGCGAACAGAAATAATACTTTTAAACTGACGGACGTTGAACAATTTTCTCACGAAGAAATTGACATGGTAACACAACAGGACTGGGAAAACTGCGTAAGGCATGCAGAAAGCCTTCAAGAAGACGATTTCAAAAAAGAAATAGCAAGTGGCGAGATTTTGGAACCTATAATCATAAATTTGCAAGACTCAGACGATGAAGACAATGAAAAAGACGAATTGTCTCTTGACGGAAGTAACATTGACACCGATATAGATGAGCCACTGGCAGTTCCACTGGAGTAGAAAAACAGGTAATTCATAGACTATAATTATAGTTATAGCATTTAAAAATATACATAATTTGGCAACTGCATCATTGTAGAAGTTTTGAATAATATAATTTGCTTACCCCTACGTCTGCGCCAAGGAGACCTGCATGTTGTATGAGAGTGTGAAACAGAGGGAAATATAAAAGGAGGGGGGTAACAAGTTGGCAACGCTGTGTGATACGGCATCTGATTAGCTGGACTGCAGGACCCTTCCCATTTGAAACACATAATAGTTTAACGTTGTAAACTCAATAATAAGAGATTGCGATATCTCGGGCCAGTTAAAAGGGTAGCGGATGGCTTTTAACAACTTTTGTCAATCTAAATTTTTCCTATATACGGGTTTAAAGGCAAATCAGACCTGTCAAGTTAAGAGAACGTATAGCAAGCCATACACCACTTTGTGCTCATTTAAATTCGTTATTTTGGACCGAATTCCAGTTAATAACTCAACTCTACAATCATACAGAGGAACAAGGCAAGGTAAAAGAGAATAAAAATTTTTTCCGGTACCGGGAATCGAACCCGAGCCTCCTGGGTGAAAGCCAGGTATCCTAGCCACTAGACCATACCGGACTGCGGCTTCAGGGCATGCCATCGCGTTTGAAACAGTACTTCCATTTTGGCTGTGCACCAACGGTCGACCTTAAAACCCTAAATGCTATCGTGAGAAATAGTGACCCTTGTTTTGCTTTTCTTTCAGACCCTAGCGTGTGCTTCACCTCTGTGTTTCGTGTTGCATAGAGTCAATTTTTATATCTTTCTCTTGTAGAGTAGAATCCCCGTTTACATATTAAATTTAATACGAAGTAGGATCACTTCTGAATCGCTCCTTTTATGAGCCTTGAAGTATTTCCAGTGAATAAAACGTTTTAATTTATACAAACACTGCGTGAATTTGATGTTCTACAGTCCATTATCCACAGGAGAGGTGAATTACATTTAATTGTTAATATGTAGCCACACAGCTGACTGCGAAAAAATGTTCCTACGGAATTCAATTCCATATATTCAATTTGAACTGAATCCCTGTTTACGTTTATTAAATACAGAAGCCACGCACGTTGATTTCAGTACCGAACGTAAATTTGGTAAACTTAAGAATCAATTATTTCTAATGGAAACATACTTTGTGGGATGTATCATGCTGCATATTGTAATAATTGTTAAAATCTTATTTGTTCCTCTTTGCCATGTGCACAATCTGTTAAAATATGTATTATTAACTGTGTTGACCTTTGCTTTCTCATTTCATAACCATCCACCTCGCTTATCTTTATTTCGTAGCTTAGACAAATATTTCAGACGCCATTTTGTTTTCCTTGTACACAGGTTCCTTCAACTCGTTTCTGGCCGAAAGAAATTGAGATAATTGGTTATCGATAATCGATTTTTATGCTCAAGATTGGTTTATACACGACAGTTGCTAGTGCCTGATCAGTCTACAGCAGGCCATAGACGAATGAATGAAATAGTCGTAAATAAATATACACAGGACAGAGTCATTCGAACAAGAAATAAAAACAAAGACAAAAAACACCAGAAAAACAATACAAGGAAGTATGGTAGAGTGAAGAATGATGTAATTACACGGCATGCAGTAGCACTAAACAATATAGCTGACTGTGAAATAAAATGTGATGCTGCTTTCCACGTGGTCCGGTATGGTCTAGTGGCTAGGATACCTGGCTCTCACCCAGGAGGCTCGGGTTCGATTCCCGGTACCGGAATGTTAATTTTAGTCAGTTATTTGTATCACTTATTGATATTATTGTTTCGTCAGAAAAGGAGCAAGTCCGGTATGGTCTAGTGGCTAGGATACCTGGCTCTCACCCAGGAGGCTCGGGTTCGATTCCCGGTACCGGAATAATAATTTTTTCCCTTCTTTCCTGGTTTGTAAAGCTCTTTAAGAAGGATAGATTTCTGAAATAAAATGACACCTGATACTGACTTACTGTAATTATTACATCTTTCGAAGGATAGGGCTTTTTATGAACGAGATGTCCTCGCTTTAACATTAGGAAGATTCGGATTCCTCGAACCCGTCACTGTCGCATAGGTTTCTCGTTTACCTTGGTTAGCAAGTCTAATGTTGGGGTAGATTCTCTTCTACTGTAGATCTCCACCTCATTTTCTGTCACATCGCTGTTCTTTGCATGTTTCACTAGAGGTAGGGGCCGTGTAGTGTTGGTTGATGTTGGATAGATGGTGCAAATGCTTTCTGGAAACTTTTTCTAGGTTCTACCAGATGGCAACCTTCACTGAGCCGCCCCGTAGGCCAATTTCCCTCCAGTTCCAGCAGTAGGGAGATTTTTCAGCAGACCGTCGGTATGACCGGGTGATTGAGCGTGTATTTCTTAGGTAACCTCTATGGATTTCTGCCGGACGGTCTGCTTATATGCATCCTAATTCCTTCAAATCAAGCACTCCTGCTGGGAGGTGATAAGGACAAGGTCGAACCGTGAAGTATTCCCTCCGTCAGCTGTTACATTCTTGCTCACATGTTGATAGAAATAAAGTAATATAAGTATATCTATACTGTCTATTCGGTCCCACCCATGTGGTGGGGATTTTAGGTCCCGGGTATAGGACTGGTGCCCACTCAGCATCGTGAGGAAAGTGAGGAGCTTACGCTAGGTAAGCGGCCCTGGTCACGGAAACCAACATTCCGGCTGGGGGATGCCTAGATGTTGACCACATCTCCTCCCCGTATCGGTTGGATGATCGTCCACCTCTGCCGTGCGCAAGTGGGCGTGAGGCCGGCAGTCGGGTTGGCAGGCCTTGGCCCTTTAAGTTCTGTCATGTCATGGGTTATTATTATAATACTATCTATTAAAATATCAACTGTATTGGTGTTCGTTTTCCTATTTAATAACCATGAACCTCACATTTTGTAACCTAGTCAAACATTACAAACAGCATTTTTTCATTCCAATTAAGTTATTTGCTCTCGCTGTTTCTGATCCTAGAGGATTTTACCATAACTTATTAAATTAAATTTACGTCCTCCAACCTTAAGTCATATCTGACGATGAAATGAATGAAAAGTGATGCTAAAATGAGCCCAGAATCCATGGAGCTTAAGGTTACCCGATGTTCATCTTTGAGGAAAACGGAAAACTCCCGGAAAAAATCCTTATCCAGATAACTCACACTGATCCTGATTCGAACTCGGGTCCTCTTCAACATGAGACATGCAACCATCTATGCTACCGAGGTGTCATGGAGTAGTCAGACAGGTCACTACATAGCAAACTTAATTAAAATGAAAAACGGAACCATCATCGGAACGCCAAAGAGCATTTATTGTTGTATATGTTGATTCACAACTGAAATGAGAAATGTAGCAACAGAGTATACTGGCAGTATGAAACCATTTGGTTGAGCGCCAAACACAAGAAAGAATTTGCTATTTTAAAGAAAGAGTTCTCACAGTCCGGTATGGTCTAGTGGTTAGGATACCTGGCTCTCACCCAGGAGGCTCGGGTTCGATTCCCGGTACCGGAATATTATTTTTATATCTCTTAATATCTGATTAACTTCACTCTTACGGAATGCAAATCAAACCCATCCATTTGGGTAATCCCACCTGACAAGCAACTCATAATTTTGTGTTTTAATGCATTATTTTAGACTGGAGTAAACGTATTCAGGTAATTCCACATAAATAGTGAGGAATAGCTGAAAACAGAAAGTAATAAAATATATATTCCGGTACCGGGAATCGAACCCGAGCCTCCTGGGTGAAAGCCAGGTATCCTAGCCACTAGGCCATATCGGACCTGCAGAAGCATCTATGTCAGTACTTTTCAAGTTTTTACTGTCGTAAAAGCAATAAATGGGATCGTTAAAAATAGTGACCATTGTGTTGCTTTTGTTTTGAGCCCCAACGTGTGAGACAGCTCCAGTGTTTTCATGATGTATTAGGCAAATTTAATATGTATTTTTTCCCTTACACTGTAGAATCCACTTAAACATGTTCCGTTGGGTAAAAAATGAAGATCGATTTGGATTCGCGATTATTACCTTGGAGTTGTGCGACTTAAAGCGTTTTAATTAATCCATACAATTAAGTGAATTTAATGTTCTACAGCCCATTATCCACAAGAGAAGTGAGTTGAATTTATTCGTTAATATATATTTGATAATAGTCCATCTTACATATGAGAGGATATTCCTGCGGAACTCTAACCCCTTTGAAGTGAAGCCCTGTTTACATTTATTAAATACAGAAGTGACTCACGTTGACTCAGTATCTAACGTAAATCTAGAAAATGTAAGAAACAATTAATTGGCTGAGAACCATGAAGGCCTATAGCACAGAAATATAGCTTTTAGAAAAATACATATTTGTTAAAATCATAATTTTTTCCCGAAGTATTAGTTGCGAACGTGACATAATGAGTAAATTATTCTGGCAACACTAGATAAAAATTGAACAGCGCGGAGAAAACAAAGTATTGCTTTGTGCTTATCCAACTGAATATCGGGGATAACTTGGGAGATAGCTTCTTATGAATGCCTCACTAAATCAAAGAGAATATAAAAGCACAGCTAAAGCTGCGTTGGCAAAAATCAGGAACATGCATACATGCTAAAACCTCAAAATCTACGATGATGTGCTTTAGGCCCTTAGAAAAGCGTCTCAATCATTTGTAACTGAAAATGTCTCTTAAATACAAGCTATAAAATATTAGCAAAAAGATTAAATATAATAACTGAATACTACTCAATGATACAGGCAAGGCAGATCCTGTGCTGATTGCGTCTTAACAGTAAAACAAACAATACAAAAGAGAAGAGAAGAGAATTATTTGTTGATTACGTAAAACCATTTGACATACTACAAATGCTATGGGATATAATGACTGAAAAGGGATTCCCTCAACATTTAATTTTAATGATATTAATACAATAAAAATATAAAAATATAAAAATAATAGCTTATAAGGAAGAATAGGTTTCACATTTGCAACCAGTGATACAATATACCTACCTAATAGGTCTAAATTCTGTTTAAATTCTAAATAAGAATGACAGGCTACATTATACAGTATACCACAGGAGAGAAAGTCTCCGGGGGATGAGACGCAGGGGGGTTGGAAACGGTTCCTACGCCTCCCTCGATAGCTTATGACACCCCATGTCAGTTCAGTAACAGACCATTCAAAAAACATTCTGATGGCTTCTACTTTTGTGAATGAATCTTCTCGGTTTTAGTGTATAGAGTGAACAGGCCGCATGTTATTTTAACGGTTCTGCTCCTTGTGTATCCTGCGTTCCCTGTCACACACATTCGCTGTCCTTGTCTCACTGTGTAAGGGGGCGCATTCCTTTTAGTGACCTTCTTTGCATTGGTGGACAGTAGAGCTCTCCACTCCAATGATCCAAACGGAGCAATGTAGTATCATATAGCTGACAATTCACCACGGTTTACCCTGTAAACCCAATAATAAGTGTAAGATTCGAATTACGATATCTCGTGGCAGTTAAAAGATTAACGATGACTTCTAACAACTTTATTCGAATTCTACCTAAACCTGGCTTAAAGGCAAATGGGACATGTCGAGTAGAAGCATCCTAACAAGCAGTACAAAGCATTGTACTGTTTTTTAATTCGTTGTTTTACACGGGTGCTAGTTATTGATCTAATTCTGCAATCACATTGACGAACTGCGTAAAGCAAAAGGTTATAAAATATTCTTCCGGTACCGGGAATCGAACCCGAGCCTCCTGGGTGAAAGCCAGGTACCCTAGCCACTAGACCATACCGGACTTGATAGATTTTCTATGCCAGTACAGTTGAGGTTTTTACTCCCAATGGTAAGTCCTAAAAAAGTAAATGTGATCGTTAAAAATATCGTGACCACTGTATTGCTTTTGTTTCACACTCTAACTTGTGGACCAGCTGGTATATTTACCTAATATATTACAGCACGTTTTGCACGTAATGTTCCCCTTATACAGCAAAATCCATGTTTACATGTTAACTTGGGTTGGAAATTTGATATCGATTTCAAGTCGCCCTTTTATTAAGTACATTTGAGTAGTTTGAGTTAAAACATTTCAATTTATCCATACATTGAGTGAATTTGATGTTCCAAAGAGAAGTGAGTTGCATTTATTCTTTAAATATGGATATGATAATAGTCCATCTTACATGCAAACGGATATTCGTACGGAACTAAATCTCACATACAGAGGCCGACAGCAGTATTCGAATAATATAGCATGTAACATTGCACGTACTATAAATACTGTAATATTTATTTGGCAGCGTTGAATTGTTAAAAATGTAAACATTAAACTTTTGTGTTTCGGAAACAATGTTTAAAATATCACTGTGCATGTATTTATTACACAATCTGTACTGTATTTATTCTATTGTCCCTGTTATTGGAAGACATAAGTATTCGAACGTACCCAACCGAACAGAGAGAATGGTGGCTGGACTTACCTTACACGCCCCTACCACATAGCAGTTGTGTTTGCGCTATATCTCGAGACAGTGTGCTCAAAGTTATTCAGCCGATTGTGAACTCACAGGTAATATGGGACGTAAAAGTAAGGACAACACGGTGGCAGAGACGAATATCGTGATAAATATGTACAAACAAAACAAATGTCTCTCTGAAATTTCCAAAACCATTAACAGAAGCAAAATTACAGTGTTCTGCATAAATGGCGCTCCTTCTAAACTCACCACCAGAGACAGGAGGCAAATAATAAAAATGGTGAAGTAGAATTCGAGAGTCAGTTCATCTGAGATTAGAGGACGCCTTGAGCAATATTCTGGTACTGTGGTTTACACCAGAACAGTTGAACGGGTTCTAAATAGTACTGGGTACAATGCCCGCGTTCCGAGGATGAAATCATACGTTAGTAAGATGAATAAGAAAAAGCGTAGAGAATTTGCTACACAGCATGTGGTGAAACCAACAGAATTCTGGGATGAGGTTCTCTGGTCGGGCGAGAGCAAATTCTGCTTATACAAGAGTGTTGGACGTCTTAAAGTGTGGAAAATGCCAAATACAGAATGGGAACCTCAGAACATGGTAGCTACAGTGAAACATGGTGGCAGTAGAGTGATGGTATGGGACTGTATAGCTTCATCTGGCTTTGGGGAACTGGTATTCATAGATGGGATCATGGACAAATTTGAATACAAGAGGATTCTTGAAAACAATCTTAAAAAGAGTGCAGAGAAGCTGGGATTAGAGCAGGATTGTTACTTCCAGCAGGAAAATGATCCGAAGCATACTGCTGAAATTGTAAGACTTTGGATCGTGTACAACACTCCTCATACTTTGAAGACACCGCCCCGATCTCCAGATTTAAATCCTATACAGAACATCTGGAAGGAACTTGAGGAGCGTGTGAGGAAGCATCGTATCAGAAGCAAGGAACTTCTCAAAGAACATCTTCAGAGTGGAGAAATATGGACTCTGCAGTCACTAAACAACACATACAGACAATGCCCAAACGATTATTAGCAGCAATTCAAAGAATGGGGATGATAACTAAATACTAGCTGTTTTCTGTTCGAATACTTATGTCAGGATGTAAAGTAACCGTTTTATTTCTCCTTGTAGTACAAATTGGTTTCAGTTGGCATTTATGAGTTTATATGTTTAATGAAAGACTCGAGTTTATTTTTTATCAGTTGTATTTACGTATGCTTACTCTGCATAGCTTTAAAATAATATAAGTAATAAATATGTTTACGTTCGAATACTTATGTCAGCCACTGTATATATTTTGATCTGAGTTCTTGTTTACAATTATTAAATGCAGAAGTGACTCACAATAATTTCAGCATCCAACGTAAATCTAACAAACTTAAGAAACAATTATTTGTTCCTGAAATTCTTGAAATATCTCAAACTTCTTCTTTGTTGGACGCTTCCGCATAGCAATATTTAGAAATGATGCTGCATTGTGTAACAATTCTTAAAATCTTCTTTCTTCCTCTTTCTCATCTCAGATGCATAGCTTCTTAATATTTATCAACAAGCGTGTTGACGTTTCCTTTCTCGTTTCATAACTATATACCTATTCCGTATCTTGGACAAATATTTCAAACTCCATTTATTTTTTATTTCCCTGCAAATGCCATTTTCTTTAGTTTACTAACTACTAGGATAAATGGTAAGGTCAGCAGGGTAAGTAAAGTTTAGTATTTAGAAAGGAAATGTAGGAGAAGGTGTTCCGGTACCGCCACGCACCCCGGTAGGTATTATACTGCATCGGTCTTAAGGAAACCACTTTTTTGTATTACTCCGCGCCCACATGCTCAAGCATGACAGACGATAGTGACACTTTCGTTCATGTGTTACACCATATTACATTTAAACAAGTTGTATGCACAAGAGTAGCTTACCAGTAGGTTGTGCTTTGTAGGTTTTTGTTCGCGGAATTGCTCACAGGAACGTGTGTTTATTAGGACGGCAGGAGTATGTAGTCGGACTTTTAAAAGAAGATACGTGCAGGTCATCTGTTTCTCCACGTGGGTAGTACAATGTTGCCACCAGATCCCCTTTCTTTATCCACACAACACTCGAAACATAAACAAGGGTTCGATTTACCTCACCTCAACAAAAATATGTACGGGTAATCTGTGTTAGCCTACTTTAAAAACAGAAATAAGTTGTTCACACATTTACTGAGTTGTAGAGTGTGAGTTCCATTAAATAATTTTTTTGCAAATGTAACTGATATTCCATAGGTGCATACCGTTATTGTTGCTATGCATCGTAATTTGACATTCCCGCACTAGTGTGGTAAGTATTTCTCCATAGAAACACATATACGTAATGCACGTTCTAAAATCTAAAATTTATCTTCGACTATATTTATTAGTATTTCAGCGAATATCTTAACTACTAAAATTCATATTCATATAAATACACACAATGCAAATGATAATGTGCGACACACATGTGGTAAACATAATGGTATCTCGAGAATTGAAAATACTCAGTGCCAGCGCCTCGTTCCGTATACATTAATATCGCAATATACTATAATTAACGACTTTGTTAATTGACATGTTCATATCAACGCCGCCGATATGCCGGAATTTTGACCCACAGGAATTCTTTTACGTGCAAGCATATCTAACGACATGTGACTGTTGCTTTTGGATAAAAGGAATAAGCTGTTCACGGATAAGGAGAAAACTCTCGTCTTCCTGTTGGAAGAATTCTCTAAGAGAACAGAGAGATTCTCCAGCCTGCCTATGCAATGTAACAACCCGACGTAAGCTGATCTTTGCCTTGGGCCATAATTTTTCGGTCCACCTCTAATCCTACCGCCAATACGTCCTGCTTCCATAAAAACGTACTTTAATTATGTTTTAACAAAGTGGGCTAACAAAACAAAGCGCAAATGTATACTCAGGCAAACTCTGTTTCCCGCATACAACTAGGAATGACTGAGCTGAGGAGTATGTGATTCACCAGTGTATTCAATCTGGCAACCTTTGATTACGTTACCATAGCAACGACCCTCCCCTCTTACCCTTCGTTTCTCTTCCCCGACGACCTTCACGTATCTTCTTTTAAAAATCAGACTTTAGTACAATATATGCTGGCACACAGGTAATTCCTAGGACACTGAACATTCCCGAAGGTCTGAGCAGGCCCTAGGAGGAGTTACGGTGAATTAGGGTGGGAATTGTAAGGATTTAATAGGTGATGATTCTTGTTTTAGCATGACTTCGAGATTGTTCCGAGATTGTAAAGCCGGAGAAAGTGTAGGTTCATCTGCTCCGGTGGAGTTAGCTCTTCGCGTGCCATGTGGGTATATGATATTTTGGAGCTCGTGATACGCCTGCGAAGCTGTAATTGTTCCTCAAGGAGCTCGTCTAGCTTATCGTGGCTGCTATGGTGATTTGCTTGTGAGTACAGTCTGAAGTTCTTTAAGCAGGTTGTGAAGATCTGCGAGGTCGGTTGGTTCACAAGATATCTAGTGTCGGCTATTTGAGTCTATTTGAAAAGAGAAAGAAAGGTTTCTTTGTTGACTTGTTGCTGAGGTCTTTTGCAGGTCCGTATGTATGTCGATAAGTACGTCTCATGTGCTCTAATGTTGGTGTCGAGTCGGTCTCTGAGGTCTAGTACAGCTTCACTGGCGGAGGCGTAGGTTTTTTTTTTTTTTTTTTTTTTTTTTTTTTTTTTAACAAACTACTAAGGTTAGGAGGTGAAAGTTAGGAAGGTAGTTTGAGTGGCTTTGTGGGATCCCGCTAAAAGCACTCCCGTTAGTAGAGGTGAAGCGTAGGAGCTGGCCGTCAATAACGGCGAGCGGGTAAAGAATGATTGCCAGGCGTCGAACATGACCGAAAGGCCCTGAACGAGGCGCGTGGAGAGTAAGGGTGAAAAAGTGTAAGGTATTCAGGGTAAGTCTTTATTGTAACATATATCTAGTATGGGAGGGCATCATATCCGGCAGTTGTTGCCGAGTGGGGGAGTGTTGTGGCGTCGTCATTGGTATGGTGGTGCGCGGTGGGGCTTCCAGTTGTCGAAGTGGGCCTTGAGCCTCCTGGTGGTTTCTGCATTGTAGTCGGCGATGATTTCTTCTGGGGATTTCAGATCATTCATTCGTGTGTTGAGGCTGTTGTATACTTCCCTAAGTGTGGAGTGGAGCTGGTCTAGTCTATCGAGGAGAGTGGAAGAGTCCGTTGGCTGGCAGGGACGCGCGTCGGTGAGGTGAGCCTCCACACGTTGCATCTTACGTTTGAGTGAGGCAAGAGTGTCCTTATGTTCCTTGGCTAGCTGTTCAGTGTGTTGAAGTTGGGAGCTGATGGTTTCTGCTGTCTGTTGTAGGATGGTCATTGAGGAGGTGAGACTGCCCAGTGGAGTAAGTCCGTCGGTTATTAGTCGTTGTGTAGTTGACAGTGTGTCGAGGAGGTCGAAGAGGGTGGCGTGGTTGTCGTTCTGTTGTTGGGCAGCGGCGGTGACGGATTCCTCCAGGTTGCCCAAGCGCTGGTTGAGATTAAGGACCTCTGAATGGAGGTCCTGAACCTCCTCCGCTGGAGGCCGGCGGTTGGCGGCGGTGACTGTTGTGAGGAGCTCTTCTAGGGACTGGAGTCTGCTGTTGACTTGCTGCAGGTCCTCGCGGAGGCAACCAAGTGCTTGCTGCCATGCCGCAGGTTCGCTGGTGGCGTTGCTCCGGGGTGTTGGCCTCGTTGAGTTTGCGCGAGGGTACGCAGGGCACTGCATCTGCCTTGTGAAGTGGCCGAGGCCATCGCAGGTAGCGCAGTACCGGCGGCGTCTGCGGAGATCGTGGGCCCTGCACGCTGAAGTTGGAGCGTGAAAGCCACAGTAATGGCACCGTGGCGGCGCGGAGCATGTGTCGGCGCTATGCCCGTAGGCACAGCAGTTCCGGCACGGGATGTGTCGCTGCAGTTTACTGGCCTCCACCTTCAGGAGCTGTCCCAAGATGGGCAGGCCTGAGGCCAAGGCGGCGTCGCGGTCCTGAGGATCTGTAAACTGCAGGCGCACGCAGGTGGTTGGGCCTCGTCTCGACGAGATCCGAGAGGCGCTGGTGGCCGTGGGCCACTTCTGCGTCGCTGCGGTGAGGAGATACCTCGCTGGGAGGTCCAGGGGTACTCCGACGACTACTGCGGAGTGTGTGACTTTGGTTCCTGTCGGCGGCTGAGAGGAGGTCGCAGCGGCTGGAGATCGGCTGGTCTGTAGTGAAGGTGAAGCTGCTTGCGTGTCTGCTAAGTAAAGCTGTGCAGCTTCCGGCGATGCTGAGGTGGTGGCTGGCCGTGTTGTTCTTCTTTCCCATGGTGTGTTTCTCCCCGGAGTCTTCGGCGAGGCACTGCGAGATCCTTCCTCCTCGGAGTCTACGGCGCGGTACCGTTGTACACATGTTCATTGTACTCATTTTGACCGCAAAGAAAACTGCGGTAGTTGCAGAGCCATTTTGAGAGCCAAGATTGGTTGATATGTAACAGTTTGCTATCGCTTGATCGCTCTATAGCAGGCATTGACGTATTAATGAAATAGTCAAACATGAGCAGACACAAACAAGAAATAAAATAAACAAAGAAGTACTTAAGATCAAAATATATTAACAGTAAACGAGGAATGACGTAATTACGCAGAATGCAAAAAACACAAAAACATTTTCTGCAGCGTCAAATCATCCCTGAAGCCTCAACTTCTTAAGTCCGGTATGGTCTAGTGGCTAGGATACCTGGCTCTCACCCAGGAGGCTCGGGTTCGATTCCCGGTACCGGAATTGCATTTTTTTCTCCCTCTTAGCTAGTTTGTAGATTCAACCCCTTTAAGCAGGATAGCTTTTAGAAATAAAATAATAAACGATTCCAATTTACTATAGGGATGCAAATCTGTTCCTCTGGGGGCGATAATAACGAGATACGAAGACCTTACACTTCCCAGCCTGCCCAAATATTTCAGACGCCCTTTTGTTATTTGAATTTGGTGCTTTGTTCCAATGTATTGTATGATGTGGTTGAGGATATCTGATAGTTTCCAGTGCGTTGTTGGTGAGAGCAAATCACTTACGTATAAATGGAATAGTCATTAAATTATTATATAGGTATCTACATGGCAAAGAGTATGAACACTGGTGTGAGAACTAATTTACAAAATCACAAAATATAGAGAAATTTAAAATCTCCATATGCCAATTTGTTTGGGAATATCTGTATATTTGTAAGTCCTCTCATGCTTAAAGGAGTTCAGTGTACGAAAGAGGTAAACCACGCGAACGAAAAGCTGAAGTTTAATGCTGTGAAATTTACAGAATAAACATTTTGAAGCTGGGAAAGAGTTTCTGGGAAAGCTGGCAATAGTGAATTTTTTCCATTCTTATCTGGTTTGTAGCCTGAACCTCTTTCAACAGGAGAGTTTTAAGAAATATAATGCTTCTAGCTTAGTGTAGGTACTACGTATAGATGCAACAACATAGGCTGTGTGTCTTTCGGAGGACTATAAAATAATATTAACTTTTTGTTTGCCCTGGTCCATGACGAAGCCCTGCTTAAGACCGTTCTGTTGTAAGAACGAAAACTGAAAGTTTATCTTGAGAAATTTGAAGCTTGATTCTCATGAATGTATTTAAGTTGCATATTTATTGAGCAAGATGTCAGCGCGTTAACTTCAGGATGATTCGGATTCCTCAATTCCTACACTCTCACATAGGTTTCTGTCGTTTACTTTGGTTAGCAAGTCTAATGTTGGGATTCACTGCTACTATAAACCTCCGCCTCATTTTCTATCATATCGCTTCCGCTTTTCATGTTTCAGTAAACTTAGGGGCTATGTAGTCTCGACTGGTGTCAGGTAGATGGCACAGTTGTCTCCTGGTAACTTATGGCAGCCTTCACTGAGCCGCCTGTGGACCAAGTTCCCTTCGGTTCCTCTATTCGGATTTTTTTTTTCTTAGCAGCCTGCCGGGGTAACCGGGTGATTAAAATTGTGATCGTTATTGAGCTCTGCTCATCTCCATCAATTCGTCTGCCTATAGGCGCCTGTGGTCTTTCAGATCATCCGTTCCTCCTGGGGGATGATAAGAACAAGGTCGAGAAATGAAGTATTCCCTCCGTTCCCTGGTCATATTTACACTCATATGTTGAATATTTCAACCAGTAGTGACGGGGTTGTATTCTAACTGCGTCTCGTAAACATAGGGGAGGGGGTTGAATGCCATGCAGTCGCGCGCGTACTCAAACAACGAAAATCACGGTCAGCGTTAATCTATCAAACGTAGTCACACGACGGACACAGTGTCATAGATTATATCATACATTTATTAATAAATTATAGAAATAATTCATCTTTTTCAGATATACGAGGGAGGGTAAAAATAATGCCTCCTATATCTTTTTTCCTTAAATAAGTAAGTTATGTGAAAACTTTGAATTTGGCGCAATTCCTCAAACCTTCTTCTCCAATCCCCTGCAGTAGTAACTTCCTAAGTCAACAGGTGGCAGCACTGCATCCTCTTGCAAAATGGCTGACATCGACATTCGTGTTTAACAGCGTTCTGTGATTGAATTTTTGACTGCAGAAGGTGAAACGCCATTTCGCAGTAACGAAAGGCTAAAAAAATGTGTATGGTGATGCAACGATGGATGTCAGCACTGTTAGACGATGGGTTCGTCGCTGTAACCAAGTTGAAGGGCAAACACCATTGGCAGATGAAAAGCTAAGTGGCAGGCCGGTGACTGCAGTGACTGCATGCAACATTCAGCGAGTCGATGACATCATTCGTGGTGATCGCCGGGTAACAACAGGTGAATTGTGTCGCATTGCCTCCCTTAGTAAAGGCAGTGTGATGACGATTATTCAACAACTGGGTTACTCAAAAGTTTGTCCATGTTGGATACCAAGAATGTTAACCGCCCAAAACAAAGAAACAAGCAAAACAATAGCCTCCGAACACTTGCAGCGCTTCAATTTGGAAGGAGAGAAGTTTCTGAAAAAAAAATTGTTACTGGAGACGAAACGTGGGTCATTTTTTTGATCCTGAATCAAAGAGGCAGTCAATGGAATGGCGTCACACAAACTCACCGAAGAAAAAATATTCAAAACTCAGCGGTCGGCAGGGAAAGTTATGGTGACAGTATTTTAGGATGCAGAGAGTGTGCATTGATTAACTTTTTGGAGCAGGGATGCACAATAAATTCTGTTCAATACGTCAGAACTCTCAAAATGCTGAAAGCATGTCTTCGCCGAGTTCGCCCAACAAAGACTATGGCGGATGTTCTTTTGCATGACAATGCAAGACCACACACCAGCCGTTACACCACTGCAGAAATTGAGAAATTAGGATGGCAAGTCTTACTTCTCCCCCATACAGCTCTGACCTGGCACCATCAGACTTCCATCTGTTCGGGCCACTAAAGGAAGCTCATCGTGGGATTCATTTTGAAGATGAGGAGGCTGTAAAAACATCCGTGCGTCAATGGCTTAGGAAGCAAGACCGTGTGTTTTACCACACTGGAATACATGCCCTAGTTAAAAGGTGAACCAAAACTGTGGAAAAGGACGGAGATTATATTGAATAGTGACAAATTAATCGTCAATGTTGTAGTTTTTAAGCTATGTAAATTGGATTCAATTTTCTTGGCAATTAAAAGAGAGAAAAAATAGGAGGCATAACTTTTTGACCTACCCCCGTATTAATCTAAACAAAAGAATCTTTAATTTTTGCAAAGCGCACGGTAAATAAAAAGCTAATTCGTTGTGATAATACTACATTATATATGTCTAAGCATATACCCTGCTACCGTAAAGTATACATTTTGAAGGTTTCAAACGAACACGATCCTCCCCCAGATTGTGAAAAGCTTCTGTCTACATCGCAAGGTGTGACTGGGGCAAATTTAAATCAATAGAATGTGGTACTATTTACTTTACTGTGTATTATAATTTTCTCTGGAACCTTGTAATTCAGCCCGAGTTTTACAGAGTGCAATATTCTCTATTTTTCTGGAGAGTACTTTGTAGTTTCTACTGCACCTGTAGTAGTATTCGGTCACTGACGTAGGCAATGCGCGCGACATTCCCACGAACAGCACGAGTTAATAACTATGTGTTTGAAATGGGAAGGTGTCCTTGAGCGCTACTAGACGAGCAACCAATCGTAGTCCTGCGGTGTTGTCGTATGGCATCCCCCCTCTTTTTTGTAATTTACGTCCTCCAACGTTAAGACTTATCGGACGAAGGATGGAATGAGTGAAATTATGCTCAAATGAGCCCAGGGTCCATAGAGCTTAGAGTTACCCGACATTCGTATTTTAGGATAAGGGAAACCCCGGAAAAGCCTTATCCAGGTAACTCACCCTGACCGAGATTCCAACTCGGGACCTCTCGAACTTGAGGCAGACATGCTGCTACCACCACGCTACCGAAGGAGAATTCCCCTTATGTGGCGTGAGGAGCGCCAACTTAATCAATCTGTATGAAATACTATTCGCGCTAAGACAAAAATTCAGATTTTGCCAAAACTGATCCATGTGGAAGGTACTGATCCATGTATCTAGCATAACCATAAAAACTCCATATTTTTAGCTCAAATAGTTTTTCTAATAAAAATAAATAAACAAACCACTAAAACCTGTATTATAACAATAAATCGCGACGTAAGCACTTTATGAATATCATTATTGGTTGGCATGTAAACGTTTGACATGACGTGGTAAAAGAATATCTTTGAATAAGCCAATTCGAGCGAGAGGAAACAATGAATTTCCTGCTGCCCTGGCAGAACGAGGCTGGTCACATTATATCTTTGTTTATGAATGGTTCATAACCTCTATTTACTCTAGACAGTTCTAAGTGGTTGGTGTGTATGTATGTACATATACTTACTACGAACTGAAATTTAAACTACTGACATGGCGTGATAAAATAATTACTGTGAATAAGTCAAGGTGATAAATTCGAGAAAGAGCAAACGCTTCATTTCCTGTTAGACTGTGGAATGCTGTATGCTTATGTTTATGCATGAATGCTGGATAAGAAGTGTTTATTTACTCTGGAGAATTCAGATCAATATCATTCAGTTGTTCTTTACACAACAGTACAGTAAGAGTTAAATAGTGCAATGGCTTCTTGCGGTGAATTTAGTGGCGAGTCAAAAATGCAGGTATTACGAAGTCAGACTTGAAGTATTATTTTTAAGGTGTACACGTTCTTCAAAAAATTGTCGGAAACAGAAACTAAAAGTGAGTTATTGCAAAGAGTTCTTCCGTTTAAAAACACGGAAAAAGAGTATCAGCTGGATCAACTTGCAATTGAAATGGGACACGAGGTATAACGCCTCCCACCTTACCACTGCCAATATAATTCAATAGAGTTGGTGTGGGCTCAAATAAAAAGGGGGATTGCAAACAGAAATAATACTTTAAAACTGACGGACGTTGAACGAAGAAATTGACAAGGTAACACAACAGGACTGGAACTGCGTAAGGCATACAGAAAACTTTCAAGAAGACGATTTTAAGAAAGAAATAGCACGTGACGGGATTTTGAAACCTATAATCATAAATTTGCAAGACTCAGACGATGAAGACAGTGACAATGACGAGTTGTCTCTTAACGGAAGTGACATTGACAGCGACATGGATGAGCCACTGGCAAAAACAGGTAATTCATATACTATAATTATAGTTATAGTATTTAAAGATATGCATAATTTGCGAAAAAGCTTTTTCCAATTTTGATTTTGGCAAGTGCATCATTGTAAGAGTTTGTGAAGTACATTTTGCTTGTCCTTACGTCTGCGTCAGCAGACCTGCATCTTACATGAGTTGTCGAGATAGAGAGAAATATAAAAGGAGTGGGGTAAGATTCGCTGGATTCCAGAACTCTTCCCATTTGAAACACATAACTCAGTTGTCGAACTGAATGTTCGGCCCCTAATGATGACGCAGAAAAAGATATTTCATCTAGTACCAAGCCCTAGTCATAAAATTAGCACATAGGTGTCTAATTGGCAAAGCTAATGAAAATAATGACAATAATAAAAGAAATCATCAGTGTAATGGCAAAGATGATTGATGTCGGTGTTCGTTGATTCACAACCGAAATAAGAGAACGTATAAAACCATTTGGTAGAGTGCCAAATACAGGAAAACTATTTTCAGTTAAGTACAGTCTTCGTAGTCCGGTATGGTCTAGTGGTTAGGATACCTGGCTCTCACCCAGGAGGCTCGGGTTCGATTCCCGGTACCGGAATTAATGTTTTTTATATCCCTTATTCTCACTCGAAACAAACAATACCACATATTATGAAAGTTCTGCATTGCTTAAATTGGAATGCTAGTATTACGCTACATATATAAACGGATTGAGATAGATACTGTATTTACTCGAAAATAAGACGTTTTATTAACCAAATTATAGCCGAGAAATCCGGATGGTCTTACAATCAAATACTTTTGGCTGTGAAAATATAGAGTTGCTCTTTTGGCGGCTTTAAGCTTATCACTATCGATTTGCCGCTCGCACATCATTTCTTTTCTCTTTCTTATCATGGAGTTCCAAAAGATCTAACTTAAACCAACAATGAAGCTTCTTCATGAGTAATGTTATCTATAACATGGACAAATCCCCAGAGAAACTCACTTTTAGTAAAGCTGCTGCAATTCTAAACAAAGATCACGTTTTAGTAAAATGGTAACGTACCATGGGTAATTTGGATGATGTTGCTATTAAATGTGAGTCAGTGTCTCACCCCCTCCCGTAAATACCTGCTTCTTTCTTCGCAAACAAGTGAAAGGGTAGAACTTGTCTTTGATCAACTATCTACCAATAACGTACAGTATCAAAGAAATTGTAAGAAAGGATTTTCTTGGAATTACAGCCCACCTCACATTAACCGACCGGGTCCAACTTGTGTCATATAATCGTGGGGCGTTATTTTCGAGTAAATAGGATAATTGTACTCCAACCAACACAAAAAGGCAAGGCAGAGGAATGTGTAACACAGTCGCTTTCGCTGTCCACATGATGTTAATATTCGCCGTGCGAATATGATAAGGATGTTATTAGGTTCATGTACCGACAGTGTTGTCACATAATTCAACTATGCATACAGTCACTGAAACAAGCATTAGATCTGACAGCATGGGTCACTCATTAGCATTCTTGTACACTCATTTCGTAGTAAACAGATCAACTACCAGAGTAGATAAACAGCTCAAACCACTCTCACCCTTCAGGCCCCGCTTGCCTTCTTGTGGTGGGTAGGCAGTACTTTAAATTGCACTTATATTATACTTTAATTTAATATGTCAGAGTTTCTAGCACCTGACTGATCTATAGTAAAACATTGAAGTATGTAGCATGAAGTATGTTAATTGAAGTATGTATCATGAAATATGTAATCAGAAATGAGCACATACATGACACAGCTACTCAAACAAGAAATAAAAGCAAAACAGCACTAAACGAGCAAAATATATTAAAAGGAGTGTGCAAACTCAATTAGAATGAGGAAGATGAAGGCTGCACCGAACAATTTTTCGTGGGACGCAAATGAACTGTGAAGCATAAAACTGTACAATCCCGTATGGTATAATGGTAAGATACCTGGCTCTCACCCAGAAGGCTCTGGTTCAATTCCCGGTACCGGAATTACATTTTTTTTCTCCATCTTAGCTAGTTTGTCGATTGACCCCTTTAAGCATGATAGTTTTAAGAAATATAATAATAAACGATTCCAATTTACTGTAGGGATGCTCATCTGTTTCTCTGGGGGCGATAATAACAAGATACGAAGACCTTACACTTCGCAGCCTGCCCAAATATTTCAGATGCCATTTTGTTATTTCAATTTGGTTCTTTGTTCCAATGTATTGTATGATGTAGTGGTTGAGGATATCTGATAGTTTACAGCGCGTAGTTGGTGAGAGCAAATCCCTTACGTATAAATGGAATAGTCATTAAATTACTACATAGGTATCTACATGGCAAAGAGTATGAACATTGGTGTGAGATGTAATTTACAAAATCACAGAATATAAAGAAACTTAAAAACTCCATATGCCAATTTGTTTGGCATACCTGTATATTTGTAAGTGCTCTCAAGCTTAAAGAAGTTCAGTGTACGAAAGAGGTAAACAACGCGAACGAAAAGCTGAAGATTAATGCAACTGTAAGAATATTATGAAATTTACAATATAAACACTTTGAAGCTGGGAAAGAGTTGTAGCTTCCAGCTTATCAGTCGTGAAACAAGTTTAACATTATCTGAAAATAAATCGTGCAATTTAAAATTCAACCAATTATCACAATCCATATTCATATTGTAGTGCAAAAAAGTATTTTAGTTTAAGCAATACAACACTTGGGGTGAACACATGACATCCACAGCTACTTCTGTAACTTCCTCTGTGGGGAAACCCACATCATCATCGAAGTTGCAGCAAATGGGATGAAACTGCGGCTTCAGTGCTGCAATTTGCCCAGTTTCATCTAAGGAAGACGGCACAAACATACCTCCTCCTGTTTCATGTATCTTAACTTTATCATCGGCCTTAATTTTTTGTGCGCTTTTAAATATTTTCATAAAATAATTTTAAAGCCTTCTTGTCACGTGCAACATGACTTCTGGATTTAAATTCCGCTGTTATTTCCTTTCATGCCTGTCCCTTTCTCTTTGTCGTATTTCTGACCGTTTTTTTTTCTGTTACATCTATATGTTGGAGAACAATGCCCACCAGCATAGTTTTCTCCTCACTTTTAAAATTAACTGAACAATCTTCAGTGTTTGAACTTCCATTTTGTTTATGTTTTCCAACTCGCAGTATTGTAAACAGACGAAAATGAAAAAGATGTACATTGGGCATATAATAGAGATTAAGTAAGCGAAATGATTAACTTTTGATAAAAACTGTTTCAATATGGAGTAAATTATTATATTGCTTATATAAAAGAACACTATTTATAGGAATACTAAACATAAACTGAAAGATTTATTTATATTGTGTTAGGTGTAGATTGGGTACTCTGTGCACCTGCTTAATACAGAGTAGAATAGTTCCGACAATTCTCGAATTCTTTCGATACAACACGAAAGTTGCTACATGTTTGGCGATGTTGCCGTATCCGTTTGTGTGATCTCAGATCGGAACTGAACGGCGCTCACCTGATCTAAGATCAAATCCACGTGGGTTTGTAAACTTAGTTCAATTTTGATATTATATTATAAATGAAATAAAGTTAGCGATTTTTATCCAATCAGGCATAAGAAAAACAAAGTATCAAACTGTGATACACGAAACCGAGTGTGAACCAAAAGATCCGGTACCGGGAATCGGACTCGGGGCTCCTGGGTGAAAGCCAGGTATCCCAGCCACTAGAGCATACCGGACCTGCTGATTAGTTAAGACAAAGTATCAAATTGTGATAAACGGAACTGAGTGTAAATTAAACGTTCCGGTAGCGGGAATCGAAACCGGGCCTCCTGGGTGAGAACCAGGTGTCCACTGCCATTAGGCCACACCGGACTTGTTGATTGTTTAAGAAAACAAGTATCAAACTGTGATACAAGGAACTGAGTGGAAATTGTATGTTCCGGCACCGGGAATCGAACCCGGGCCTCTATACCCACGCGGAGTTTGATTGTCATCCGTTACCTAGTTTGTTTACAGTTATTAGTGCATCTCAAAGATGTGCTGTAATGGGAGACACGCAGGGACAATAAGGTTTGAGCAGCGAGATTGCTCAGCAGGTTGCATCTGTCTGTCGTGGGTTCAATTTCCTTGGCTGACATTTCGAACCTAAAGCTCACCGGATCGCTAGGTGAAAGAGATCCAGTACGCTGCGAATGGTCCTACAATTCAGCTACTGGTAGAATTAAACGCCTTCGGGGAGAGTGAATCTGTAAATGCTAGAGAGCATTTCCTTAGCTTACCGTCCTGTTGACATTTTTCAGTTTTGAGCTAAAGTTTGTATCCTTTGTAACTTGAATGGTCTACTTTTCAGAGGAACATACGATAAAATGCCCAGTATTAAAATCTCAAGTGTATTTCTACGGCTTCAAAAGCTGTTAAATAGTAAATTTATAAACAGAGCAATATTGCTCAGCGCGGGAGAGTGTAAGCAGATGAACATAAAATGTTATTCCGGTACCGGGAATCGAACCCGAGCCTCCTGGGTGAAAGCCAGGTATCCTAGCCACTAGACCATACCGGATTGGCTGGTTTTGGACATTTACGCAGATATCTCGTTTCCCTTCTTGGCCCGCATACAGATTGTGACGTAATGCTACTCAAGTCTGCCTGCTTTGCTTGAGTAGTTTAAAATATAGATACTGAGTGTCGAAGTCGGTGTACTTCCATTATTTTTATTTCTGTATCGCGTAACTCCTTTTTGGAATGCAACCGACTTCTATATTGAATGCTGCAATGCAAATCATTCAAGTTATGCAGAAACAGAATGTTTGAAAAATCTGATGTGATGATTTCATACCTTCTGTAGGAATGAAAAATTCACGTGTAGTAAGCAATATGCGTTCTAGAAAGAACTGGGAATTAATCATATAGAAATCTGGTATAAGAGGAGATTCAAAATTATTCTTGACGTTAAGTTGGTACATGTTTGCTCTATACCCACGCGGAGTTTGATTGTCATGTTTCCTAGTTTGTTTACAGCTGTTAGTGCATCACAAAGGAGTGCTGTGACTTTACAATGAATAAAAATATTGAACAAAGAACCTGTCTCAAATTTTGCATTGAAAATTTTAGGTGTTTCGTGTACCGAATCGCTGGAAATGTTACAGAGGTTACCTCATTACAAAACCAGAGAAATGTGCAAGTTGTTAACATAAAATGAAATTTCCGATACCGGGAATCGAACCCGGGCCTCCTGGGTGAGAGCCAGGTATCCTAGCCACTAGACCATACCGGACTTATTCGTAGTTGAGGAAAAACAAATTATCAAATTGTGATACACGGAATTGGGTGTAAATTAAATGTTCCACTACCGGGAATCGAACCCCTGCCACCGGGCTGAAAGCCAGGTATCCTAGCCACTAGACCATACCGGTATTGTTGAATTTTTGAGAAAATAATAATATCAAATTGGGATACTCAGAACTGAGTGCAAAATAAATGTTCCGGTATCGGTAATCGAACCCGGGGGCTCCTGGGTGAGAGAAAGGTATCCTAGCCACTAGAACAAACCCGACTGGTTGTTTGCTTAAGAAAATAATATATACAACAAGCGATACACCGAACTAAGTGTAGGATTGATGTTCTGGTACGTGGAACCGAATCCTAGCCTCGTAGGTGAAAACCAGGTATCGTGGCCACTACACCATACGGGACTTGTTGATTGCTTGAGAAAATAATAATATCAACCAGCGATACTCGGAACTGAGTGAAAAAATTAATGTTCCCGTACTGGAAATCGAACCCCGGTGACCTGAGTGAGAGCCAGGTATCCTAGTCACTACACCATAGCGGACTTGCTGATCGCTTGAGAAAATAAGGATGTCAACCAACGATACTTAGAACTGAGTGTAAAGTCAATGCTCCGGTACCGGGATTTAAACACGAGCCTCCTAGGGGTAAGCCAGGTACGGACTGTTTCACAGTACGAGAAAGCAATAATATTAACAGTTGGTACACGCAAGTATATGTAAAACTAACCTTCTGGTACCGGTAATTGAGTAGGGTGCATTTGGTGAGACCGAGATATCCTAGCCGCTACACCATGCCCAAATTGCTGAGTGCCTGAAAAAGCCATATCAACAAGTTATACAGGGAAGTAAAGGTGAAACTTACGCGCTGGCACTGGGAATCCGACCCAGGATTGTGGCTGGAAGTCGGGTACTCTAGGCACTAGCCCATTTCAGCCCAAACTTACCTTTACATTCGAACATTTTGATTTCTTCAAAAACAGCTTTAACGATTTTGATTATTATACCATATGCTTAAGGTGCTTTTTACGGTAAATAAAGTGTCTAACTAGAATTTTCTGGTGATGGCCACTGAAGTCTATTAAAACTTTAAAGTTTACCTAAAACTGAATTAAAGGAGATTATTTGAATATAGCATTTTAAATCTCCCTTTCAGTTCGTTTAAAAAACCTGCTATATTGTTTTCTTTAAATTGCAATTCCTCTTTGCCAACAATTGTATGCAGGTTTAATGAGCCATTAGGTTCGCAGGAGCTATTCCACTAGGTAGCTCATAGAGAGTGGATTGAAATACCACTGTATGATTCCACGGTAATATTGAATTTAACAGATATTTTTATCCTTTATTTTATTTACATTCTGCTACGTTAAGTCATATCGGACGATGAAGGTAATGGATGTAATGATATTCAAATAAATCCTGGATCCATAGTGCTGAGAGTTAACCGATATTCATCTTTCAGGATAAAGTGAAAACCCAGGAATAGACCTTATCCAGATAACTCACCCTGAACTAGGGATCTGTTGAATGTGAGGCAGGCACGCATAGACAATAAGGTTTGACCGGCGGGATTGCTCAGCAGGTTGCATCTGTCAGCCGTGGGTTCAATTTCCTTGGCTGATTTTTCCAACCCATGGCTCACCGGATCGATAGGTGAAAGAGTTTCAATCCCCTGAGCTTGTGACCTGGTCCTACAGATCAGCTATTGGTAGAATTAAACGTTTCCTTAGCGCGCCTTCATGTTGACATTTTTCAGTTTTGAGCAAAAGTTTGTTTCCTTTGTAACATGAACTGACTACTTTTCAGAGGAACGTATGATATATGGCCTAGTATTAAAGCCTCAAGTGTTTCTCTACGGCTTCAAAAGCTGTCAAATGTTAAATTTATAAACAGAGCACTGTTGCTCAGTGTGGGTGAGTGTAAACAGAGGGACATAAAATGTTATTCCGGTACCGGGAATCGAACCCGAGCCTCCTGGGTGAAAGCCAGGTATCCTAGCCACTAGACCATACCGGATTACTGGCTTTTTGAGATTTACGCAGATATCTCATTTCCCTTCTTAGCCTGCACACAGAATGTTACGTAAGACTACTCAGAGTGCCTGCTCTGCTTCAGTAGTTCAAAACAGAGAAATTGAGTGTCGAAGTCCGTTTAAATCCAGTATTTTTATTTCTGTATCACGTCAGTCTTTTCTAGAATGCAACCAACTTTCATATTGAATACTGCAATGAATAGCATTCAAATTATGCAGATACTGCATGTTTGAAAAATCTGATGTGATAATTTCTTACTTTTTGTAGGAATGAAAAATTCACGAGTAGTAAGCAATGTACATTTTTCAAGAAAGTACTGGGAATTAAAAATATAAAAATCTGGTATAAGAAGAGATTCTAAATAATTATTGACGCTAAGTTGGTATATCCTTGCTCTACACCCACGCGGAGTTTGATTGTCATCTGTTACCTAGTTTGTTTACAGTTGTTAGTGCATCTCAAAGGTGTGCTGCGATTTTACAAACAATAAAAATATTGAACAAAGAATCTGTCTCAAATTTTGCATTGAACGTTTTAGGTATTTCGTGTACCGAATAACTGAAAAAGTTACAGAGGTTACTTCATTACAAAACCAGAGAAGTGTACAAGTTGTTAACATAAAATGAACTTTCCGGTACCGGGAATCGAACCCGAGCCTCCTGGGTGAGAGCCAGGTATCCTAGCCACTAGACCATACCGGATGTGGAAATACGCGCCCATCCCTCTTTTCTTTTGTACATTTAGGTTTACAGTAGAAGTCTTTTTTCCCTTTATGAGTTACCAACTTTTGTCTCCCTTCTCTGCTGTTTTCTCAATGTGAACCCCAAAAAGGTAACACCAATTTACCTTTGTATGCGAATTAGCATTCACACCTGCATTTCCATTCAAGTCTAAGACTACGAATTTCATTTCTTCTCTTAAATAAAGTTCAGCTAAATCATTTCAATTATACTGTAAGTTGAAATGGTTTAATTACCTAATTTGTATTTACAGATAAAGTATAGCCAAATCTCTTATGAAACAGTCCGCTATCAGAATCGCCCTCATTTCATATTTGATTTTATTGATCACAAAAATCGATTTAAACACATTTCGCCACGTCATACATATGTGTACACACATTTGTTTCTATAGTCCATGTTAATCTGTGTTGGATTCAATTTATTTGAGCTAACATTTATTTAGAAGAGTTGTGACTGATACTTAGTTTTCATCAGGCACATGAATTCTTAACGGGACAAATGTATACAAAACAGAATCCGATAGAAGTATTCGAATGATATAACATGTAACATTGCACGTACTATAGATTCTGTAATATTTATTTGGCAGCGTTGTATGTTAAACACGTTAACATTAACCTTTTGTGTCTCGGAAACAATATTTAAAATATAACTGTGCATTTATTTATTACACAACCTGTACTGTGTTTATTCTACTGCCCCTCTTATTGGAGGACATAAGTATTCGAACGTACCCAATCCAACAGAGAGAGTGGTGGTTGGACGTACCTTACACGCCCCTACCACATAGCAGTTGTGTTTATGCTATTCTTCGATGCAGTGTGCTCAAAGTTATTCAGCCGATTGTGAACTCACCGGTAATATGGGATGTAAAGATAAGGGGACAACGGTGGCAGTCAGGAACATAGTGATAAATAGGTACAAACAAAACAAATCTCTCTCTGAAATTGCCCAAACCGTTAACAGAAGCAGAACTACAGTGTTCTGCATATTCAAGGCTTCAAACAGACAAATACTGTTATAAATAAACCTTGAAATGGCGCTCCTTCTAAACACACCACCAGAGACAAGAGGCAAAAAATAAAAATGGTGAAGCAGAATCCGAGAGTCACTACATCTGAGATTAGAGGATGTCTTGAGCAATTATCTGGCACTGTGGTTCACATCGGAACAGTTGGACGGGTTTTAAATAGTACTGGGTACAATGCCCGCGTTCCTAGGAAGAAACCATATGTTAGTAAGGTAAATAACAAAAAGCGTATAGAATTTGCTAATCAGTATGGGTGAAAACAAATGAATTCTGGAATAAGGTTCTGTGGTAGGACGAGAGCAAATTCTGCTTATGTAAGAGTGATGGACGTCTTAAATTGTGTAGACTGCCAAATACAGAATGGGAACCTAAGAACGTGGTAGCTACAGTGAAACATTGTGTCAGTAGTGTGATGCTATGGGGCAGTATAGCTTCATCTGGTTTCGGGGAACTGGTGGTCGGTCATTGATGGGATCATGGACAAATATGAATACAAGAGGATTTTTTTAGAACAATCTTAAAAAGATTGCAGAGAAGCTTGGTTTAGCGCATGATTATTACTTCCAGCAGGACAATGATCCGAAGCTTACTGTTGAAATTGTTAGGCTTTGGATCGTGTACAGCACTCCTCACATTTTGAAGACACCGCCCCCATCTCCAGATTTAAATGCTGTAAAGAATATTAGGAAGGAACTCGAGGAGCGTGTGAGGAAGCATCACATCAGAAGCAAGGACCATCTGAAAGACCGTCTTCAAACAGAGTGGAGAAATATGTACTCTGCAATCAGTAAACAACACATACAGACAATGCCCAAACTATTATCAGCAGTAATTCAAAGGAAGAGGTTGATAACTAAATACTAGCTGTTCTCTGTTCGAATATTTATGCCCAGATGTAAAGTAACCGTTTTATTTCTCCTTTTAGTGCAAATTAGTTTCAGTTGCTATTTATGAGTTTATATGTTTAATGGAAGACTCAAGTTTATTTTGTACCAGTTGTATTTATGAATGCTTACTCATAAACTCATTAAAGTAATATAAACAATAATATGTTTGCATGTTTACGTTCGAATACTTATGTCGGCCTCGGTAGCTACACGATGTTACCGGATCGTGGTCGCCTGTGTTCAAATGCGCCACCAAAACGAAATCAGGGTGGATAATATATCTCATTATATTACTAGTTGAATAGTGTGTTATTTTATATTTTAGAAATGTTCTGGTATTGATAATAATGTCAGCACCAGGCTAACACAGTAAAACATCTCTAAAACGGAGCGTAATCATTCCGACATTTATTTTCCGTTTATGCAGGTTTCCGTCTTACAGATGGTTGTATTTGAATACAAAGAAATTACAGAAGCTAGAGTCGCAGAGGTCTACAGTCAAGATACAATATAGAATGAAATGTAAACAGTAATAATACGCTGCTGTAATATACTTTCGACTTACACACAATATTCGTAACTTATCACTTAGTTTCTCTGTTTTCACTTTTCGCTTTCCAATCTCCAAAAATCTGCATATCCACATCATTTGCTTCGTCACATACACACACACGCACACACGCACGCACACACGCACGCACACACACACATTCACACACATTCACACACAGTATTCAAAACAATATTATGGCGGTGTTTGAAATTCTCCAGGAATCAATTGGAAGCTCTGTTTTCTTTATGTCTCTAAAGCTTGAGTCTGAAGCAATGGTCCAGAAATGGGAGTTCCTTTAGCGCGAACACAACGCTATTTAGCTCGTCATACTCTGTATATTTTGTGATTTTCCTAAAGAATAGTACACTTTAATATTTCACTCAATTTCTAATGCTATTTCAAAACACAAATCCCTGCATTTTTTTCCTCAATACGTAGAGAGCTAAAGGCTACTCGGATGTGGTGATTGATTAGTAGAAATAATTTAAGTGATTTTATCGTTCAGAAACGCATTTTATCTCCTTGCAAAACAGTAAAATACTATAGAACTATATTCAAAGCAATATGGGCAGCATATTGACAACAGTGAACCCAGAGTTACACTTCTAGGTATGGACTGTGAGGAAGCAGTTTATCCCTCATGAAACAAAATTGTGTTTTCCGGTACCGGGAATCGAACCCGAGCCTCCTGGGTGAGAGCCAGGTATCCTAACCACTAGACCATACCGGAGTTGGCTTTTGCTCAGATTTAGTAGAGATGGAGTTTTGCCTGGTTATTTTTGGCACACTTTCAGTACTGTAACTTACATACTTAAAACTTATGTACTGCATTGATGTTTATCAGATGTTTAATATGGATGAATACAAAAGTTATTTCTGAACTGCCCTGCAGATGTCACCCATCTGCAGGCGGTACATTTTATGGAAATATGACTACCAAAAACACCTTTAGTTTAGATTACTAGCGAGAGCTGATTATAAAAATATGGAATGTACTTTTGCTGTTTCCTTTGTAAGGATTTAGTGACCTTCAGATACAAACCAAGGAGAAATCTTTGCTTGATATAAAATTAGTGGCGAATCAACAATGTCCAACACTATTCGTTTATTATGTGAGTTAATCCTCTAAAAAGTCATGACGTCAGCCGGGGATAAGGTGGATAAATTGCCCACGCCAACCATTTTGAAATTTGTAAAATACGTGAATCTTGAAAGCTTTAAAACAATTTGATTCAGTTGCTTGATTTATTCTGCAATTATCAAATAGAATTATTTTATACTTGGTTATAGCCTAAATTAAAGATCAATGTTATGTATGTTCCGGGCTTATGGGCCGTGGTCTAGTTATTGAAGAATGAATTGACGCCTCGCCGTTCATTCATTCATTCGTCCGTTCATTTGTTCGTTCGTAATTCATTCATTCGTCATTCATTCATTCATCCATTCATTCAGTCATATATTCATATTTATTTATTTATCCGTTCAATCATTCATTTAGTCATTTATTTGTAGAACAAGAACTCGTAATTACAGGTTAACATCAAGGACAAAGAAGAAGCAAAACTATTAAGATCATAATGAAATATCGACAGTTCAAATTGTTTCCTAATATGATAGTCAAAACCGAAAACTGAATTTTGCAAGAGCATATTTAAACGTGAAAACAGGAAATGATATACCATTATTAAATAATTCATAGTACTGGAATGAAATTTAAACTGTCAAATATCTTGTAATAATTATTATGGATGTGTCACAAAATATCTCTTTCGGCACCGGGAATCGCACCGGAACTTCCTAATAAAAACCAGGTACCCTAACCATTAGACCATACCGGATACCACAGATATTCTATTTTGAAAGTCATTTGTGGTAATAAGGATAAAAGGTGATGGTGGTGGGGCAGTTCTTATTTAGGAATTCACAGTCAGTTGTTTTCCTTTCTTGAAATCCTAACCCAATGGTGGAGTATCAGCTACGATGATGCTCTGAAGTACACTTAGAGAACTGAGAAACGTTTTGAAAATACACTCATCTGCTGAGATTCTGTACTACATTAACTAAACACATTAGTTTCTTAATTGATGGAAATTAACTAAAATAATAAAAGTTAAATGATGAAGCATGGAACTCAAGTTCTTACAATAGTAGGTCGCCACTAACCGTGTATCTCGAATGCGAGAGCCTCTAGTGGTTCACCGCAGAAAAGTACGAGTCAAATAGAGAATTTAATGTCATGACGGCAAGTTTGCCATGGTAGCTCAATGGCTTAGAGCGATTGGACAGAAACCAGGAAATCTGCGCTTTAAATCCCGGTCATGGCATTGAATTTTTAATGTTGCCTCTCAAATACATTAGTTTCTTATTTTTCTCAAACTCATATATTTTGAAAGCATACAAGATTTAAATGTAAAAGCTAGATTTGATAAGGGGATGCCATTTACTCCAGCCGAACAAGATATTGATATCGATATATAGCATTTAGAAATATATCTAATAATTACATTTTGCAATGTAAATCCCATATTTTATGGGTGTACAGTTTCCGTGTAGGAATGACCATTTTGAGAATGCGAAAGGCTTCGGAGGTCCACTATCTGGAATGGTTGCGAACTCCGTCTACGTTTATTCCCGTCATGCAGACGGGAACTCTTATCTAATCCCTCCCAGGAGTCACGATTGGACAAAGGGTCTATGTGTGGTGCTCAGCCGTAGTTGCAAAGCCACCTCCGTATGCTTTCAAGTTAAATGAATTTGAGAAAAATACGAAATTAATGTTTTTGTGACTTTTTTGTGTGGGTAATTTACGTCCTCCGATGTTAAGTTATATTGGACGTTGAATGGAATGGATGAAATGATGCTAAAATGAGCCCAGGGTCCAGCACCGAATCTCAGAATCTTAGAATAATTTAGCACAGAATCTCAGGTGAAGAGTTCATTCTTAAAACGGTTCCTTAGACCTGTAAATGGGCCTCAGAACATCACAGCGTGCTCTACTATCAAGCAAGGATTCCAAGAAAGGATATTAACTGACCTCGGTATCCTAAATAAAAACTTGTCCCCCCGCCTCCACTACCGTCACATATTAATCCTTATCTCTTTTAAAAGATGGAAACTCGTACTTCCGGTATGGTCTAGATGCTTAGGATACCTGGCTTTCACCCAGGAGTCTTGGGTTCGATTCCCGGTACCGGAATCTGACTTTTGTTCTATTTGTAGTAATAATTATTTTTACAGTTTACATTCCAGTATTATGCATTATTTCATTTTCTGTTTTCAGTTAGAGTATCTTTTTGAAAATTTAATTTTCATTTTTGACTATCATATTAGAATAAAATTGAACTGTCCATATTTCATTGTTATGTTCATAGTTATTTTCTACTTTATTAACGTTTTCGATGTGTATAATTCATTCATAATAACTTGTCTGCTCTGCTTTGGTCTTGATGTCAACCCGTAATTACGAGCTTCAATGCCAAACAATTCTTAATGAGGAAGGACTATGATACAATGAAAGACAATGAGCTTTGTGCTTTATTGTATCACCGTAATTACGAGTTATGCTACAAATGAGTAAATGAATGAACGAACGAATGAGTGAATGATTTCTTTTTCTTGTTTTCAATTATTATGGTATTCCCTACTTCAATCTTTCAAGTTATTTTGGGTACCAAATTTTCTGTTCTTAGTTACCTATACTATTACCTTTCTTGAAGTTTTGTTTTCCGGGGTAATTGCCCTCAAATGTTCCGGATGTTTTGGCATCGTTTTATTTCCGTACTCATATGTTACTGAAGGACTGATATGAGTATTAATTCCGGCTATAAACAAATATAAAATAATTTCATTTGATTATTGCGGAATAAATCAAGCGAATGAATCAAATTGTTTTAAAAATGTAAATATTCACATATTACAAAATCCAAGATGGGTGGCGTGGGCAAATCGTCCACCTTATCCCCGGCTGACGTCATGATGTTTTCACATGATTAACTCATATAAGGAATAAAAAGGTGCACCAAAGCTGTTGGACATTGTTGATTCGCTACTAATTTTAGAGCAAGCAAATGTTTCTCCTTGACTTATATTTGAAGCTCACTAAATCCTTACAAAGGAAAAATACATTCCAGGTTTTCATAAGCAGTTCTCGCTAGTAAGCTAAACTAAAGGTGTTTAGCACACATATTTTGTTAAAACGTAAGGCCTGCGGGTAGGTGACATCTATAGGGCAATTCGGAAATAACTTTTGTATTTAATCAAATTAAACGTCTGATAAACATCAATGCAGTACATGAAGTTTAATGTATGTAGCCCACAGTAGTGAAAAAGTGCCAAAAATAACCAGGCAAAACCCCATATCTACTAAATCTGCAACAAAGCCAACTCCGGTATGGTCTAGTGGTTAGGATACCTGGCTCTCACCCAGGAGGCTCGGGTTCGATTCCCGGTACCGGAAAATACATTTTTGTTTCATTAGGAATGAACGGTTTCCTCACAGTCGATACCTAGAAATATAACTCTGGGTTCACTGTTGTCAATGTGCTGCCCATATTGTTTTGAATATAGTTCTATAGCATTTTACTGTTTTGTAAGGAAATAAAATACGTTCTGAACATTAAAAGCACTTAAATTATTTCTATTAATTAATCACCACATCCGAGTAGCCTTTAGCTCTTGACGTATTGGGAAAACAAATGTAGGAAGTTACGTTTTGAAGTAGCATTAGAAATTGAGTGAAATATTAAACTGCACTATTCTTTAGGAAAATAACAAGAATTATGTTTAGTTGGTTTATTATTAATAATTATTTTCATTCATCTTTGTTCCAGCAAATGCCGTACAAAATGTATCGTTATGCTTTGTTCATAGTTACAAGAAGCGTGATGTCGTACTGGTCAACATGAAAATGTTCAACTTATTTATATATTTACCAGTTCTCCCTTATTGTTGTTTGCTTATACATTTACGCTTACTTATTTACTCCGTTATACTCGAACACTGAAGAGGTTTTTAAGTACCGCATGGTGCACTCAAACGAAAGATTGTTACGTGTCCTTGACTGTCATAAAATGTCTTGTCTCCTACCTCCGTTAAGAGTAACATGAGGGGTCCCTTCATTTTCGTTTTGGAATACTTTAAAAGTGACTAGCACATTGCTTAACAACTGTTTGACTCTCAGTATGATCCAGCAAGTGGGTTTGCACAATGACTTTTAAGTACAATTAGTGAGTTTCCGCGAGAATTTGGGGAAACCTATGTTCGATTCCCGAGTGAATGAATCATCCGAAAAAAACAACCACGTTTCGCCAGGAACTGCGCCTAGCATCATCAGGGTGGTGATCTGTCTGCTGTGACTTTCACTCGACGTCTGACTTTCATAGTCGACTATACCGGTGATGATACTAGACGCTGAATTCAAGAACTTCTAGACCACGGCCCCAAGCCCGGAACATAACATTTATCTCCAATTAAGGCTATAACCAAATATAACTTTTATTTGATTATTACAGAATAAATCAAGCGACTGAATCAAATTGTTTTAGAAGTGTAAAGATTTACATATTTTTACAAAATCCCAAATGAGTGGCGTGGGCAAATCGTACATTAATCCCCGGCTGACGTCACGATGTTTTCACAAGATTAACACACATAATAAACGAAAAGCTGTTAGACTTTTTGATTCGCCACTAATTTTAGAGCAAGCAAAATTTCTCCTTGGTTTGTATTTGAAGGTAACTAAATCCTTACAAAGGTAACAGCAAAAATACATTCCATCTTTTCATAACCAGCTCTCGCTAGTAAGCTAAACTAAAGGTGTTTTTGGTAGTCATATTTTGACAAAATGTACGGCCTGCATGTGGGTGACATCTATTGGGTGGCAATTCGGAAATAATTTTTGTATTAATCAAATTAAACATCTGACGAACATCAATCATTACATTGAGTTTAATGTATGTAGCCTACAGAACTGAAAGTGTGCCAAAATAACCAGGCAAAACTCCTTCTCTACTAAACTACAGCCAGCTCCGGTATGGTCTAGTGGTTAGGATACCTGGCTCTCACCCAGGAGGCTCGGGTTCGATTCCCGGTACCGGAAAACGCATTTTTGTTTTATGGAGGATATCTAATCCCTTAAAGTCTATGCCTAGAAATCCAACTTTCGCCTTCCATTAAAATATAGATTCATAAATAGCAACTCACACTAATTTGCACTACAAGTTAAGAAAAAAGGTTACTTTACATCTGGACATAAGTATTCGAATAGAGAACAGCTTGCTCGCCTGGGTGGCGTGGTGGGACCGTGTCTGCCTCCCGTTCAAGAGGTCCCAAGTTCGAATCACGGTCAGGGTGAGTTACCTGGATAAGGTTTTTTTCGGGGTTCTCCCTTATCCTTCAAGACGAATTTCGGGTAGCTGTAAGTTCCATGGACCCTGGACTCATTTGAGCATCATTTCATCAATTCATTCACCGTCCGATATGACTTAACGTTGGAGGAAAGAAATTACACAAAAAAAAGAGAGAACAGCTAGTATTTAGTTATCATCGCCTTTCTTTGAATTACTGCTAATAATCGTTTGGGCATTGTCTGTATGTGTTGTTTGGTGACTGCAGAGTCCATATTTCGCCACTCTGTCTGAAGAAGTTCTTTCAGATGATCCTCGCTTCTAATGTGATGGATCCTCACACGCTCCTGTACTTTCCTTCCAGGTGTTCTCTACAGGATTTAAATCTGGAGATGGGGGCGGTGTCTTCAAAGTGTGATGAGTGTTGTACACGATCCAACGCTTTACAATTTCAGCAGCATACTTCGGGTCATTGTGCTGCTGGAAGTAATAATCCTGCCCTAATCCCAGCAGCTCTGCAGTCTTTTTAAGATAGTTTTCAAGAATCCTCTTGTATTCAAATTTGTCAATGATCCCATCTATGAACACCAGTTCCCCAAAACCAGATGAAGCTATACAGCCCCATAACATCACACTACAGCCACCACGTTTTACTGTAGCTACCATGTTGATAGATTCCCATTCTGTATTTGGCAGACTGCACACTTTAAGACGTCCATCTCGTCCTACCAGAGAACCTTCTCCCAGAATTCGTTTAGTTTCCCCCATACTGATTAGCAAATTTTATACACTTTATTCATATACACTTTATTAACATATGTTTTCTTCCTAGGAACGCAGGCATTGTACCAATTCTATATAAAACCCATCCAACTGTTCTGGTGTGAACCATAGCACCAGAATATTGCTCAAGACATCCTCTAATCTCATATTCTGGTCCACCATTTTTATTATTTGCCTCCTGTATCTGGTGGTGAGTACAGATGGAGCGCCATTTCTAGGTTTATTTGCAACAGTATTTGCCTGTTTGAAACGTCGAATTATGCAGAACACTGTAGTTCTGCTTCTGTTAATGGTTTTGACAATTTCCAAGAGAAAGAGATTTGTTTTGTTTGTACATATTTATTACTAAATTCCTGTCTGCCACCGCTGTCTCCTTACCTTTACGTCCCATATTACCTGTGAGTTCCCAATTGACTGAATAACTTTGAGCACACTGTCTCGAGACATAGGATAAACACAACTGCTATGTGGTAGTGGCGTGTAAGGTAAGTCCAACCACCATTCTCTCTGTTCGATTGGGTACGTTCGAATACTTACGTCCTTCAATAAGAGGGGCAGTAGAATAAGTACAGTACACATTGTGTAATAAATAAATGCAAAGTGATATTTCAAATATTGTTTCCGAGACACAAAGGTTTAATGTTTACATGTTTAACAAACAATGCTGCCAAATAAATATTAGAGTATTTATAGTACGTGCAATGTTACATGTTATATTATTCGAAAAATTATGTCGGCCTCTGTATGTATGACTTGGCGAAATATGTTTAAATCGATTTCGGTGTTCAATAAAATTGAATAGAAAATCAGGTTCATTCTGATAGCCCACTGTTTCATAAGAGATTTGGCTATACGTTAGCTGTAAATACAAAGAAGAAAATTCAACCATTTTAAGTTACACTATAATTGAAATGATTTACTTGAATTTTAAAATCAGCAGAGAAGGGAGACACAACATAAAGGGAAGAATGATTTATACTGTACAACTTAATGGAGAAAAGAAAAGAGGGATGAAGGGCGCATTATTTCACGTCGCGTATGGTCTGGTGCCTAGGATACCCGGCTTTCACCCAGGAGGCTCGGGTTCGATTCCTGGTATCGGAAAGTTCATTTTATGTTAACAAATTGTACACTTCTCTGGTTTTGTAATTAAGTAACCTCTGTAACATGTACAGTGATTCGGTACACGAAATACCCAAAATTTTCAATCCAAAATTCGAGAGAGATTCTTTGTTTAATACTTTTATTCATTGTATAAACGCAGCGCACCTTTGAGATGCAGTAACAACTGTAACGAGCAAACTCCGTGTGGGTATAGCGTCAATAATAATTTCGAATCTCCTCTTATACCAGATTTTTATATGATTAATTCCCCGTACCTTCTAGAATGTATATTGCTTACTACACGTGTATTTTTAATTCCAACAAAAAGTATGAAATTATCACAACAGATTTTTCAAACATTCTGTTTCTGCATAACTTGAATGATTTTCATTGCAGTATTCAATATAGAAGTTGGTTGCACTCTAGAAAGGAGTGATGTGATACAGAAATAAAAACAATGGAAGTAAACCGATCGACACTCAACATGGCTATTTTAAACTACTCAAGCAAAGCAGGCAGACTTGAGTATCATTACGTCACATTCTGTATGCGGGCCAAGAAAGGGAATGAGATATTTGCGTAAATCTCCAATACCAAGCAATCCGGTATGGTCTAGTGACTAGGATACCTGGCTTTCACCCAGGAGGCTCGGGTTCGATTCCCGGTACCGGAATAACATTTTAGGTCCATCTGTTTACACTCACCCACACTGAGCGTTAATGCTCTGTTTATAAACTTAGCATTTGACAGCTTTTGAAGCCGTAGAGAAACACTAGAGATTTTAATACTGGGCATTATATCGTATGTTCCTCTGAGAAGTAGTACATTCAAGTGCATACAATTGTTGGGAAAGGATAATTGCAATTTAAAGAAAAAACATTTAAAACAATATAGCAGGTTTTTACAACGTACTGAAAGGGAGATGTAAAATACTGTATTTAAATAGTCTCCTTTAATTCAGTTTTAGGTAAAGTTTAAACTTTTAATAGACTTCATTGGCCATTACCAGAAAATTCTAGTCAGACACTTTATTTACCGTAAAAAGCACCTTAAACATATTGTATAATAATCAAAATTGTTAAAGCTGTTTTTGAAGAAATCAAAATGTTCTAATGTAAGGGTTAGTTTGGGCTGAAGTGGGCTAGTTCCTAGAGTATCCAACTTCCAGCCAGTAATCCTGGGTCGGATTCCCGGTGCCAGCGCGTTTCTGAATGTTTCATTGAATTTTTCAGTCTGGCTCTACTCATTCAAACCTTAGCCTACACACGGCCAGTGTGGAAGAAATGTATACTTCCACAAGTTCTCTTCTTCCTGCATTACTGAACACGTAATGATTAGCAGGATCTGCTCAAGGACTAATGCAGAACCGGTATGCACAAAAATTGGATTTAAATTGACTTCAGCATTCCGTGTAAAAATAATAACAATTTCAATGAATTAGACTGCACAGGACAATGACGAAAGCAGAGAACCCTACGGTATCTGGGTCAAGAAAAGAACGAAATTATGTGTCCGGTATGGTCTAGTGGCTAGAATACTTGGCTCTCACCCAGGAGGCTCGGGTTCGATTCACGGTACCGGAATAACATTTTATTTCAACTATTTCTGCTCATTTATTATGGTTACAAAATATAAGGACATTTCTTCCGCTTGTTCATGTCCATGTACACTTAATTATGATATACCAGCTGAATAATACTGCTTTTAATATGTGTGTGCTAAACAAACGTTTACACAATATTTATAGAGAAATGTATTATAATATTTTATATTTATATATATATATATATTTATATTTATATATTTTAATTATTATATTATGTATTCCCGGTACCGGAACTGGACTTCTGTGGTTCTTGTAATAATAATTATTTTTACAGCTTATATTCCAGTGTTGTGCATTATTTCGTAAGGGATATCATTTTCTGTTTTCTCGTTCGGATATCCTTTTGTAAAATTTAATTTTCATTTTTGACTATCATATTAGGAAAAAAAATTAAAATATCCATATTTCACTGTCATCTTCATAGTTATGTTCTACTTTATTAATGTTTGTGATGTGTACAATTCATTCATAATAACTTGTCTGCTCTGCTTTGGTGGAATGCGCAAGTACCGAGCTAGAATCATCCTCTGAAGATGCTCGTCGGAGTTATGAGCGAAATGTCAAGAGAAGCTTCATCCTTTGGACCACGGCCCACAAGCCCGGGAAATACATTTTATTGGATTAACGCTGGCCGTGAAAGCCTAAGCAAGTACTTCAATATATAATTTTATCGTTTTCTTTAATTACGTCCTCCAAAGTTAAGTCATATCGGACGATGAACGAAATGGATGTAACGATGATCAAATAAATCCCGGGTCCATAGCGCTGAGAGTTATCCGATATTCATCTTTCAGGTTAAAGTGAAAACCCAGGAATAAACCGTTTCCAGATAACTCACACTGAACTAGGGATCTGCTGAATGTGAGGCAGGCACGAATAGACAATAAGGTTTGAGCGGCGGGATTGCTCAGCAGGTTGCGTCTGTCGGCCGTGGGTTCAATTTCCTTGGCTGACTTTTCGAATCTATGGCTCACAGGATCGCAAGGTGAAAGAGATCCAGTCCGCTGAGCCTGTGAATGGTCCTACAGATCAGCTATAGGTAGAATTAAACGCCTTTGGGGAGACTGAATCTGTAAATGCTAGAGAGCATTTCCTTAGCTTACCTTCATGTTGACATTTTTCAGTTTTGAGCAAAAGTTTGTTACCTTTGGAACCTGAATGGAGTACTTTTCAGAGGAACATACGATATAATGCCCAGTATTAAAATCTCAAGTGTTTCTCTACGACTTCAAAAGCTGCTACGGGCAAATTTATAAACAGAGCAATGCTGCTCAGTGCGGGCGAGAGTAAGCTGTTGGACATAAAATGTTATTCCGGTACCGGGAATCGAACCCGATCCTCCTGGGTGAAAGCCAGGTATCCCAGCCACTAGACCATACCGGATTGCCTGGTTTTGGAGATTTACGCATCACATTCCCCTTCTTGGCCCGCATACAGAATGTGACGTAATGATACTCACGTCTGCCTGCTTTGCTTGAGTAGTTTAAAATAGCCATATTGAGTGTCGATCGGTTTAATTCCATTATTTTTATTTCTGTATCACATCACTCCTTTCTAGAGTGCAACCAACTTCTATACTGAATGCTGCAATGAAAAGCATTCAAATTGTGCGGAAACAGCATGTTTGAAAAGCCTGACGTGATAATTTCATACTTGTAGGAATGAAAAATTCACGTGTAGTAAGCAATATACATTCTTCAAGAGAGCATTGGGAATTAATCGTATACAAATATGGTATAAGAGAAGATTGAAATTATTATTGACGCAAAGTTGTTACATGTTTGCTCTATACCCATGCGCAGTTTGATTGTCATCTGTTACTTAGTTTGTTTCCAGTTGGTAGTGCATCTCAAAGGTGTGCTGCGATTTTACAATGAATAAAAAAATTGAACAGAGGAACTGTCTCAAATTTTGCATTGAAAATTTCCGGAATTTCGTGTACCGAACCGCTGAAAATGTTACAGAAATTACTTCATTACAAAGCTAGAGAAGTGTACAAGTTGTTAACATAAAATGAACTTTCCGGTACCGGGAATCGAACACGAGCCTCCTGGATAAAAAGCCAGGTATCCTAGCCACTAGACCATACCGGATGCGAAATTATGCGCCCTCCATCCCTCTTTTCTTTTGTACATTTAGGTGTACAGTATAAATCATTCTCCCCTTTATGAGTTACCAACTTTACTGTGTCCCCTTCTCTGCTGAATTTTCAATGTGAACCCCAAAAAGGTAACACCCAATTTAGCTTTGTATGCGAATTAGCATTAGGACCCGCATTGCTTTTCAGGTCTTACTAAAACTAGGTATTTCATTTCTTCCCTTAAATAAAATTCAGTTAAATGATTTCAATTATAGTGTAAGTTGAAATGGTTTAATTTTCTTCTTTGTATTTACAAATAACGTATAGCCAAATCTCTTATGAGCAGTGCGCTATCAGAATCGACCTGATTTCATATTCAATTTTATTAATCACAAAAATCGATTTAAACACATTTCGCCACCTCATACATATGTGTACACACATTGGTTTCTATAGTCTATGTTAATCTGTGCTGGATTCAATTTATTTGAACTAACATTTATTTAGAAGAGTTGTGACTGATACGTGGTTTTCTTTAGGCACATGAATACTTAACGGGAGAAATGTATACTTACAGAGTCCGATAGAAGTATTCGAATAACACATGTAACATTGCACGTACTATAAATACTGTAATATTTATTTGGCAGCTTTATATGTTAAGCATGTAAACATTAAACTTTTGTGTCTCGGAAACAATACTTAAAATATCACTTTGCATTTATTTATTACACAATCTGTGCTGTATTTATTCTACTGACCCTCTTATTGGAGGACACAAGTATTCGAACGTATCCAGTCGAACAGACAGAAATGTGGTTGGACGTATCTTACAAGCCCCTACCAAATAGCAGCTGTGTTTATGCAATGCCTCGAGACAGTCTGCTCAAATTTATTCAGCCGATTGTGAACTCACAGGTAATACGGAACGTAAAGGTAAGGAGACAACGGTGGCAGAGAGGATTATCGTGATAAATATGTACAAACAAAACAAATCTCTCTCTGAAATTGCCAAAACCATTAACAGAATTAAAACGACAGTGCTCTGCATAATTAAAGGCATCAAACAGAAAAATACTGTTGTAAATTAACCTAAAAATGGCGCTACTTCTAAACTCACCACCAGAGACATTAGGCAAATAATAAAAATGGTGGAGCAGAATATGAGATTAGAGGATATCTTGAGCAACATTCTGGCACTGTGGTTCACACCAGAACAGTTGGATGGGTTTTAAATAATACTGTGCGTTCCTAGGAAGAAACCATGTGTTAATAAGGTGAATAAGGAAAATGTGTATAAAATTTGCTAATCCGTATGGGTGAAATAAAATAAATTCTGGGATAAGGGTCTCTGGTAGGACGAGAACAAATTCTGTTTATATAAGAGTAATTGACGTCTTAAATTGTGCAGACTGCCAAACACAGAATGGGAACATCAGAGCATGGTAGCTACAGTGAAACATGGTGGCTGTAGTGAGATGATTGGGGGCTGTATAGCTTCATCTGGCTTTGGGAAACTGCTGCTCATAGATGGCATCATGGACAAATTTGAAGACAATAGGATTCTTGAAAGCAATCTTAAAAAGGGTGCAGAGATGTTGGCATTAGGGAACGATTATTACTTCCAGCAGGACAATTATCTGAAGCATGCTGCAGAAATTGTAAGGCTTTGGATCTTGTACAATACTCCTCACATTTTTAAGACACCACCCCATCTCCAGTTTTAAATCCTGTAGAGAAAATCAGGAAGGAACTCGAGGAGCTTGTGAGGAAGCATCACATCAGAAGCAACGATCATCTGAAACAACTTCTTCGGTGTGGAGAAATATGGACTCTGCAGTCACTAAACAACACATGCACACAGTGCCCAAACCATTATATGCAGTAATTCAAAGAAAGGCGAAGATAACTAAATTCTAACTGTTCTCTGTTCGAATACTTATTTCCAGATGTAAGGTAACGGTTTTATTTCTCCTTGTGGTGCAAATTAATCTCAGTTGCTATTTATGAGCTTATTTGTTTAATGGAAGGTTCGAGTTTATTTTTTACCAGTTGTATTTACGTATGCTTACTCTGCGTTTCTTTGAAATAACATAAGCAATAAATATGTTTATATGTTTACGTTCGAATACTTATGTCGGCCTCTGTAGCTACACGATGTTACCGAATCGTGGTCGCCTGTGTTCAAATGTGCCACCAAAACGAAAACAGGGTGAATAAAATATCTCATTATAGGTGATCCTTCTGGCACCTATTTACAGTTTACACAGGTTTTGGTCTTACAGATGGTTGTATTTGAATACAAAGAAATTGCGGAAGCTATAGTCGCAGAGGTTTAGAGTCAAGGAACAATATAGAATGAAATGTAAACAGTAATAATTGGCTGCTGTGTATTGTGTACTATATTGTCGACTTACACATAATATTCGTAGCTTATCACTTAGTTTCTCTGTATTCACTATTCGCTTTCCAATCTGCAAAAAATCTGCATATAAGCTTCTTTTGCTTCGCCACACACACACAGCATTCAAAACAATGTTATGGCAATGTTTGAAATTCTTGAGGCATTCGTTGGAAGCTCTGTTTTCTTGATGTCTCTAAAGCTTAATTCTGAAGCAATAGTCCAGAAGTAGAAGTTCCTTTAGCGCGAACACAGCGCTATTTAGCTCGTCATTCTCTGTACATTTTGTGATGTGTTTCATATGCCCTGCTGTTCCCTTTAACCACCTGTCTTTAATTTTTATTTTTTCAAAATATCATAAAACTTAGTTTTTCCCACTTTAAAGAACACAGTTAACTCTTTAGCTGGACGTTTGTTCTTTTCGTGTCCTTAATTTTTTCCTTCAGTGATAAAGTTTTATGTTTAGAACTTATTTTACATTATTTGTGTATACACTATTTTAATAATCAACAAAATTCACAGTTTTCTCCCAGCCGTACTTGATCACTTCAACAACAAAGCTGAGAATGAACACACTGTAAAACAGTTGTACCCTGTTTTACTGGAAGAGAGTTGAGAGAGCTAATGGTTTGTTTTCCCTTTTCCTCGAAGGATTACAGTTTGACTACATGATTCATGGAACTTCGCTGCAAGTACAGTTACACTTAACATTACTACAGATTTCTAGATATCTACCTTGTAACCCGTTACACATAAGGTAATCCGTTTTAATAAGGTTATTTACGCAAACGGTTGCCAAATAATATTTCCTTTTCTGCGTTAGGCAGTTTTCGGGTTAAAGTATAATTTTACGTTGTAAATAGCTCCGTTCCGAAATTTACTTTTCATTTTTTTCTTTCAGGTTTACCACAAGTTTTAAGGATGCCATGGAATGTACAGAAGATAGCCATATTCCACAGAACATGACTATAAAATAAAACAAATGCCTCGGATATCTCATGATACATTTGATAACGTTTTTTGCCAGCGGTTTCCCTTATCCTAACAGACGAATGTCCGGTAACTCTAAGCTCTATGGACCCTGGTCTCATTTGAGCACCTTTTCATCAATTTCATTCATCGTCCGATAGGACAATGTTGGAGGATGTAAAACTATTAAAAAACACACACACAAGATACCTACTATTTCTTTTACCTTTTACCCTTTAAGATTTCTGGTAAGGATAGGCCCTCCCATATCAGACGGATCGCTGCAAGTGGCTCATCTGGCTACCTTTGTGGTTTACCCCAGTACCCTGAGTACAGTTTTAGAAAACGAAAAGATAAAACTGGTAAAAGGAATCTTCAAGAGACGTGAGATAGCAAACAATGGCTATTGTTCTGGCAAAGAAGGACCATTAGCCGCGCCAAGACCCAGTTAGCCGATCGGAAGACAGACTCCCGTCACTATTGGAAGTTTATACAGTTTTCACTGTCATTATCTTGTTACTCCTATTTATTTCACTTAGTTCACACTTGTCACTACGCTAAGGCCATCTAGCTCGATTTTCCGACACCACCTTTCTTAGTGGCGGAGCTGCGTAAATACAGTTTACTTTTTTTGCCGTCGTATTGGAGCAGAGACGAATGAGAATAATTATTAATAATAAATTCATACTTAACACACTACAAATTTCGTTATTTTCCTGCAGAATAGAACAGCTTACTCATCATTTACTCATAAGTGATCTCATGTGAACGGTTTTCTAATGTCATTCCAAGCCATTCCAAGGCATTTTAATGCCATTCCTCAATACATAAAGAGCTAAAAGCTAGTCGAATATAGTGATTGATTAATAGAAACAATTTAAGTTCTTTTATCGTTCAGAAACGTATTTTATTTCCTTACAAAACAGGAAAATACTGTAGAACTAAATTCAAAGAAATTGTATGAGCATATTGGCAATCAGAGAGACGTAAGTTGGATTTCTAGACAAAGACTTTGAGGGATTAGTTTATCCTTCATAGAACAAAAATAGGTTTTACGTTACCTTGAATCGAATCCCGGCCTCCTGGCTGAAAGCCAGGTATCCTACCCAATAGACCATATGGGACTTGTTAAGAGTTTAAGGAAAACAAAGCATCAAACTGTGATAGACGGAAATGAGTATAAATTAAATGTCCCAGCTCCTAGAAAATAACCCGACCATCATGGGTGAGCCAGGTATACTAGCCACTATATCATACCTGACTTGTTGAGTATTTAAGAAAAACAACTTATCAAACTGTGAGACACGGAACTGAGTGTAAAGCAAATGTTCCGGTACCGGTAATCAAACCCCGGCCTTCTGGGCGAAAGCCAGGTATCCTAGCCACTATACCGTACCGGACTTGTTGAGTGTTTAAGAAAACCAATGTTTCAAACTGTGATTCACGGAACTGAGTGTAAATTAAATTTTCTGGTACCAGGAATCGAACCTGGGCCTCCTGGGTAAGAGCCAGGTATCCTAGACATTAGACCATACCGGAGTTGTTCAGAGTTTTAAGAAAAACAAAGTATTTAAATGCGATTCAGGGAACTGAGTGTAAATTAAGTGTTCCTGTACCGTGAATCGAACCTGGTGCTTCTGGGTGAGAGCCAGGTATTCTAGCCACTAGAAAATACTGGAAATTTTCAGTGTTTAAGAAAACAATAATATTAACAAGCGATACACGGAACTAATTGTAGGATTTATGTTCTGGTACCGGTAATCGAGCAGGGCGCATTTGGTGAGACCGAAATATCCTAGCCGCTACACCGTACCGAACTTGCTGAGTGCCTGAAAAAGCCATATCAACAAGTTATACAGCGAAGTAAAGGTGAAACTAACGCGCTGGCACCGGAAATCCGACCCAGGATTGCTGGCTGGAAGTCGGGTACTCTACGAACTAGCCCACTTCAGCCCAAACTAACCTTTACATTCCAACATTTTGATTCCTTCAAAAACAGCTTTAAAGATTTTGATTACTATACCATATGTTTAAGATGCTTTTTACTGTAAATAAAGTGTCTGACTAGCATTTTCTAGTAATGGCTACTGAAGTCCATTAAAACTTTAAACTTTACCCAAAACTGAATTAATAGGGATTATTTAAATAGAGCATTTTATATATCCTTTTCAGTCCGTTTTAAAAACTTGCTATACTGTTTTAAAACTTTTTTCTTTAAATTGCAATTCTTCTTTGTATGCAGGTTAAATGAACCAAGAGGTTCGCAACAGCTATTCATCTAGATAGCTCATAGAGTGAATTAAAATTTCATTGTACGAGTCCTTGGTGACATTGTATTTCTTAAGTTATTCGACACTTTAACATATATCTTTATTCTTTTTTTATTTAGGCCCTGCTACGTTACGACATATTGCACGATAAAGGTAATGGATGTAACGATGTTCAAGTAAATACTGAGTCCATAGCGCTGAGAGTTAACCGATATTCATATTTCAGGTTAAAGTGAAAACCCAGGAATAAACCTTATCCAGATAACTCACCCTGAGCTAGGGACCTCTTTAATTGAGGCAGGCACGCACAGACAATAAGGTTTGAGCAGCGGGAATGTTCAGCAGGTTGCATCTGTCGGCCGTCGGTTCAATTCCCTTGGCTGACTCTTTGACACCATGGCTCACCAGATCGCTAGGTGAAAGAGTTTCAATCCGCTGAGCCTGTGACCCGGTCCTACGGTATTGGTAGAATTAAACGCCTTCGGGGAGAGTCAACCTGTAAATGCTATAGAGAATTTCCTTAGCTTACCTTCATTTTGACATTTTTCAATTTTGAGCAAAAATTTGTTTCCTTTGTAACTTGAATGGTCTACTTTTCAGAGGAACGTACGATATAATGCCTAGTATTAAACTCTTAACTGTTTCTCTACGGCTTCAAAAGCTGCTAAGCAGTAAACTTATAAACAGAGCAATGTTGCTCAGTGCGGGTGAGTGTAAGCAGGAGGACATAAAATGTTATTCCGGTACCGGGAATCGAACCCGAGCCTCCTGGGTGAAAGCCAGGTATCCTAGCCACTAGACCATACCGGATTGCCTGGTTATTTAGATTTACGTAGATATCTCATTTCACTTCTTGGCCTTCATACAGAATGTGATGTAATGCTACACAAGTCTGCCCTGCTTTCCTTGAGTAGTTTAAAATAGGGGAATTCAGTGGCGAGTTCGGTTTAAATCCATTATTTTTATTTCTGTATAAAATCACTCCTTTCTAGAATGCAACCAACTTCCTTAATGAATACTGCAATGAATAGCTTTCAGTTTATGCAGAAACAGCATGTTTGAACAATCTGATGTCATAGTTACATACTTTTTGTAGGAATGAAAAATACACGCGTAGTAAGCAATATACATTCAAGAAACTACTGGGAATTAATCATATAAAAATCTGATATAAGAGGAGATTCGAAATTATTATTGGCGCTAAGTTGGTACATCTTTGCTCTATACCCACGCGGAGTTTGATTGTCATCTGTCACCTAGTTTGTTTACAGTTGTTGGTGCATCTCAGAGGTGTGCTGCGATTTTACAATGAATAAAAATATTGAACAAAGAATCTGTCTCAAATTTTGCATTAAAAATTTTAGGTATCTCGTGTACCGAATCGTTAAAAATGTTACAGAGGTGACCTCATTGCAAAACCAGAGAAGTGTACAACTTGCTAACATAAAATGAACTTTCCGGTACCGGGAATAGAACCCGAGCCTCCTGGGTGAGAGCCAGGTATCCTAGCCACTAGACCATACCGGATGTGAAATTACGCGCCCTCCATCCCTCTTTTCTTTTGCCCATTAAGTTGTACAGCATAAATCATTCTTTCCTTTATGAGTTACCAACTCTGCTGTGTCTCCCTTCTCTGCTGATATCTCAATGTGAACCCCAAAAGGGTAACACCAAAGTTAGCTTGGAATGCAGAATTAGCATTTAGACCCGCGTTTACATTCAAGTCTCACTAAAACTACGTATTTAATTTCTTCCCTTAAAAAAAGTTCAGGTAAATTATTTCAATCATATTCTAAGTTAAAATGGTTTAATTTCTTTTTTGTATCTACAGATAACGTATAGCCAAATCTCTTATGAAACAGTGCGCTATCAGAATCGACCTGATTTCATATTCAATTTTATTGAACACAAAAATCGATTTAAACATTTCGCCACGTCATACATATGTGAACAGCCATTTTATGTTAATCTGTGTCAGATTCAATTTATCTGAGCTTACATTTATTTAGAAGAGTTGTGAGTGATACTTAGAGTTCATTAGGCACATGAATACTTAACGGGAGAAACGTATACATACAGAGTCCGATAGAAGTATTCGAATAACACAACATGTAAGATTGCACGTACTATAAATGCTGTAATATTTATTTGGCAGCGATGTATGCTAAATATGTAAACAATAAAATTGTGTGTCTCGGAAACAATATTTAAAATATCACTACGCACTTATGTAATACAAAATCTGTACTGTATTTATTCTGTTGTCGCTCCTATTGGAAGACATAAGTATTCGAACGTACGCCATCGAACAGAGAGAAAGGTGGTTGGACATACGTACCCTACACGCCCCTACAACATAGCAGCTGTGTTTATCCTAAGTCTCGAGACAGTGTGCTCAAAGTTATTCAGCTGATTGTGAACTCACAGGTAATATGGGTCGTAAAGGTAAGGAGACAACGGTGGCAGACAGGATTATCGTGATAAATAGGTACAAACAAAACAAATCTCTCTCTGAAATTGCCAAACCGTTAACAGAGGCAAAACTACAGTGTTCTGCATAATTCGACGTTTCAAACAGACAAACACTGTTGTAAATAAACCTAGAAATGGCGCTTCTTCTAAACCCACTACCGGAGACAGGAGGCAAATAATAAAAATGGTGGAACAGAATATGAGATTAGAGGATGTCTTGAGCAATATTCTGGCGCTGTGGTTCACACCAGAACAGTTGGATGGGTACAATAATAATATCGGCACAATGCCCGCGTTGCTAGGAAGAAAACATATGTTAATAAGGTTAATAAGAAAAAAGTGTATAAAATTTGCTAATCGGTATGGGTAAAACCAAACGAATTCTGGGATAAGGGTCTCTGGTAGGACGAGAGCAAATTCTGTTTATATAAGAGTGATGGACGTCTTTAAGTGTGGAGACTGCCAAATGCACAATGGGAACCTAAGAACATGGTAGCTACAGTGAAACATGGTGGCTGTATTGTGATGGTATGGGGCTGTATAGCTTCATCTGGTTTTGGGGAACTGGTGTTCATAGATGGGATCATGGACAAATTCGAATACAAGAGGATTCTTGAAAGCAATCTCAAAAAGAGTGTAGAGATGTTGGGATTAGGGCATGATTATTACCTCCAGCAGGTCAATGATCCGAAGCATACTGCTGAAATGGCAAGGCTTAGGATCGTGTACAACACTTCTAACTATTTGAAGACACCGTCTCAAACTCCAGATTTAAATCCTTTAAGGAACATCTGTAAGAAACTCGAGGAGCGTGTGAGGAAGCAATCACATCAGAAGCAAGAACCATCTGAAAGAACTTCTTCACACATTGTGCAGAAATATGTACTCTGCAGTAACTAAACAACACACAAAGACAATGCCCAAACAATTATTAGCAGTAATTCAAAGAAAGGAGGTGATAACTATCTACTAGTTGTTCTCTGTTCGAATACTTATGTCCAGATGTAAAGTAACAGTGTTATTTCTCCCTGTAGTGCAAAATAGTATCAGTTGATATTTTTGTGAGTTTATATGTTTAATGGAAGCCTCAAGTTTATTTTGTACCAGTTGTATTTATGTATGCTTACTCTGCGTAGATTTAAAATAATATAAGCAATAAATAAGTTTACATGTTTACGTTCGAATACTTAATGTCGGCCTCTGTAGTTATGAGATGTTACTGATTCGTGGTCGCCTGTGTTCAAATGCGCCACCAAAACAAAATCAGGGTAGATAAAATATATCATTATATTACTAGTTGAATGGTCCGTTATTTTATATTTTAGAAATGCTCTGGTTTTGTTAATAATGTCAGCACCAGGCAAGTACAGTAAAACCTCTCTAAAACGGAGCGTGATCGTTCTGGCATTTATTTTCCGTTTACACAGGATTCGGTCTTGCAGATGGTTGTATTTGAATACAAAGAAATTACAGAAGCTATAGTCGCAGAGGTTTACAGTCAACGAATAATATAGAATGATGTGTAAATAGTAATATAAGGCTGATATGTATTATGTATACTATGCTTCGACTTACACACAATAATCCTAATCCATTCCCTAGTTTCTCTGTCTGTTTTCAATTTTACCTTCCCAATCTGCAAATGTCTGCATATAAACGTCATTTGCTTCAAGACACACAGCATTCAAAACAATCTTATCGGGCTGTTTGAAATTCTGAGCCATCCATTGGAAGCTCTGAAATTATCTTTGTATAATTTTCTTGGTGTATTTAAGCTTGATTCTGAGGCAATGGTCCAGAAATGGGAGTTCCTTTAGCGCGAACAAAACGCTATTTACCTCGTCATGCTCTGTAGATTTTGTGATGTGTTTCATATGCCGTGTTGTTCCCTTTAACCACCTGTCTTTAATTTTTATTTTTTCAAAATATCATAAATATTAGTTTTCCCCACTTTAAAGAATACAGATACTTCTTTAGCTGGACGTTTGTTCTTTTCCTGTCCTTAATGTTTTCCTTCAGTGATAATGTCTTATGTTTAGAACTTATTTTACACAATTTGTGTATACACTATTTTAAAAATCAACAAAGTTCACAGTTTTCTTCCAACCGCACTTGCTCACTTCAACAACAAAACTGAGAATGTACACAGTGTAAAACAGTTGTATCCTGTTTTACTGGAAGGGAGTTGAGAGAGCTAATGGTTTGTTTTCCCTTTTCCTCGAAGGATTACGTTTGACTTCATGATTCATGGAACTTCGGAGCTAGTACAGTTACACTTACCATTACTACAGATTTCAAAATACCTAGTTTGTAACCCATTACACATAAAGCTAACCGTTTTAATAAGGTTATTTACACAAACGGTTCCCGAAAAAATACTTCCTTCTCTGCGTTAGGCAGTTTTCGGGTTAGAGTATAATTTTACATAGCAAATAGCTGCGTTCCGAAATTTACTTTCCATTTTTTCTTTCAGGTTTACCTCGAGTTTTAAGGATGCCATGGAATGTACAGAAGATAGCCATATTCCACAGAACATGAATATAAAGTAAAACAAGTGCCTCGGATATCTCACGATAGATTTGATAACTGAGATACAGCAGAGAGACAGAAAGATTATATATATAGTCTGCTAATAACGATATGCTGCGCATTTGATACCACTGTCATCGTAGTATGTGGCACACGAGATATCTACCCGTCCGCCTCGGTAGCGTAGATGAGAGGGTGTCTGCCTCACGTTCAAGAGCTCCCGAGTGCGAATCTCGGTCAGGGTGAGTTACCTGGACAACTGCTCTTCCCCCCAGGGTTTCCCCTTATCCTAAAAGACGAATGTCGGCTAACTCTAAGCTCTATGGACCCTGATCGCATTTGAGCATCATTTCATCAATTTCATTCGTCGTGTGATATGACTTAATGTTGGAGAACGTAACACTATATAAAAGAAATCTAAAAAACACGAGATACCGTACTATTTCTTTTACCTCTAACATTTAAGGTTTGTACTAAGGAGAGGCCCTCCCATATCATAAGGATCACTGCAAGTGACTCTTCTGGCTATCTTTGTGGTTTACCTCTGTCCCCTGAGGACAGTTTTAGAAAATGAAAATATAAAACTGGTAAAAGGAATCTTCAAGACACGTGAGATAGCAAACAATGGCTATTGTTCTGGCAAAGAAGGACTATTAGCCGCGCCAAGTACCAGTTAGCCGATCGGAAGACAGACTCCCGCCATGGTGACACTATTGGAAGTTTATGCAGTTTTCACTGTCACATTTCTTATTGCTCCATATAAATGTTCAATTATTTCATTTAGCTCACACTTGTCACTACACTAAGGTCATCTAGCTCCATTTTCCGACACCACCTTCTTAGTGGCGTAGCTGCGTAAAGACAGTTTACTTTGGCGTCGTATTGGGCCAGAGACGAATGAGAATAATTTTTAATAATGAATTCATACATAACATAATACAAATTTCGTTATTGACCTGCAGAACAGAACAGCTTACTCATCACTTACTCATAAGTGATCTCATGTGAATGGATTTCTAATGCTATTTCAAGCTTCCTGCATTTGTTTTCCTCAATACGTAAAGAGGTAAACGCTACACGGATGTGGTGATTGATTAATAGAAATAATTTACATTCTTTTATCGTTCAGAAACATATTTCATTTCCTTACAGATCAAGAAAATACTGTAGAACTAAATTCAAAGCAATTGTATGAGCATATTGACTATCAGAGACGAAAGTTGGACTTCTTGGCATAGATTATAAGGGATTAGTTTATCCTTCATAAAACAAAAATGTACCGGGAATCGAACCGGAGCCTCCTGGATGAAAGCCACGTATCCTAGCCACTAGAACATACCGCACTTGTTCCTTGCCTAAGGAAAACAAAGTATCGAACTATGATACACGGAACTGAGTGTAAAAATTAAATATTCTGGTTCCGAGAATCGAACCCGATCCTTCTGGGAGAGAGGCAGATATACCATCCACTAGCCCATACCGGACTTGTTGGGTATTTAAGAAAAACAGAGTATCAGTGAGACACGGAACTGAGTGTAAAGCGAATGCTCCGGTACCGGGAAACAAACCCGGGCCTCCTGGGTGAGAGCCAGGTATGCTAGTCACTAGACTATACAGGACTTGTTGAGTGTTTAAGAAAAACAAAGTATCAAACTGTCATACACGGAACTGAGTGTAAAGCGAATCCTCCGGTACCGGGAATCAAACCCGGGCCTCCTGGTGAGAGCCAGGTATCCTAGCCACTAGACCACACCGAACTTGTTGAGTGTTTAAGAAATTAAAGTATGAAACTGTCATAAACGGAACTGAGTGTAAATCAAATGTTCCGGTACAGAGAATCGAACCCGGGCCTGCTGGGTGGAAGCCACGTATCCCAGCTACTAGACCATACCAGACTTGCTGATTGTTTGAGAAAATAATAATATCAACCCGCGGTACTCAGTACTGAGTGTAAAGTTAATCTTCCGGTTGATACCGAAATTGAGGGATGCAATGCATAAATAAACGTAAAGGATTTCAAAAGAATGTATATTTGTTGTGAAACCCGTGCACGTGTAGTTGAGTTGAATAGCATTACTTTGAATAGCTGTTTTAACTAAAGAAACGCAAGAAACAATTTTCTTGGCAAAAGGTTCTAAAGGGATAGCACTTGACTCCGTTTGAATAGGTATTCTTCGGACCCTTAATAATGGCATGACATAGACTAATAATCACAATGGACAAAATAGTCACAAAGAAGATTTGGGTGAAGAAAGAGGGCTTCCAGAAGTGATAGTTACACACACAAAGAGAGAGAGAGAAGGAGAGAGAGAGAGAGAGAGAGAGAGAGAGAGAGAGAGAGAGAGAGAGAGAGAGAGAGAGAGAGAGAGAGAGAGAGAGAGAGAGAGAGAGAGAGAGAGAGAGAGAGAGAGAGTTGTATTTCAAGGCGCTGGGTAGCAGTGTGGATTGTAATTGTGAGAGTTACGAAATTGTGTGTTACATAAATGTCTGTGGTACGCGATTTGTAAGTGTGCTAACTGAAAATCGGTGGAAATAGAGAACTTGGACTTTTAATTCTACGAACCAACAAAGTCACAATATTAACAGTTTGTACACTCATTATATGTAAAACTAACCTTCTGGTACCGATAACCGAGGTACCGAAATTGCTGAGTGCCTGAAAAAGCCATATCAACAAGTTCTACACCGAAGTAAAGGTGAAACAAACGCGCTGGCACCAGGAATCCGACCCAGGATTGCTAGCCCACTTCAGCCCAAACTGACATGTACATTCGAACATATTGATTTCTTCAAAAACAGCTTTAACAGTTTTAATTATTATACCATATGTTTAAGATGCTTTTTACGGTAAATAACGTGTCTGACTAGAATTTTCTGGTAATGGCCACAGAAGTCTATTAAAACTTTAAACTTTACCTAAAACTGAATTAAAAGAGATTATTTAAATACAGTATTTTACATCTCCCTCTTAGCCGTTGTAAAAACCAGCTATATTGTTTTAAAAGTTTTTTCTTTAAATTGCCAACAATTGTATGTACTTAAATGCACTACTTCTCAGAGGAACATACGATATAATGCCCAGTATTAAAATCTCTAGTGTTTCTCTACGGCCTCAAAAGCTGTCAAATGCTAAGTTTATAAACAGAGCATTAACGCTCAGTGTGGGTGAGTGTAAACAGATGGACATAAAATGTTATTCCGGTACCGGGAATCGAACCCGAGCCTCCTGGGTGAAAGCCAGGTATCCTAGCCACTAGACCATACCGGATTGCTTGGTATTGGAGATTTACGCAAATATCTCATTCCCCTTCTTGGCCCGCATACAGAATGTGACGTAATGATACTCAAGTCTGCCTGCTTTGCTTGAGTAGTTTAAAATAGCCATGTTGAGTGTCGATCGGTTTACTTCCATTGTTTTTATTTCTGTATCACATCACTCCTTTCTAGAGTGCAACCAACTTCTATATTGAATACTGCAATGAAAATCATTCAAGTTATGCAGAAACAGAATGTTTGAAAAATCTGTTGTGATAATTTCATACTTTTTGTTGGAATTAAAAATACACGTGTAGTAAGCAATATACATTCTAGAAGGTACGGGGAATTAATCATATAAAAATCTGGTATAAGAGGATATTCGAAATTATTATTGACGCTATACCCACACGGAGTTTGCTCGTTACAGTTGTTACTGCATCTCAAAGGTGCGCTGCGTTTATACAATGAATAAAAGTATTAAACAAAGAATCTGTCTCGAATTTTGGATTGAAAATTTTGGGTATTTCGTGTACCGAATCACTGTAAATGTTACAGAGGTTACTTAATTACAAAACCAGAGAAGTGTACAATTTGTTAATATAAAATGAATTTTCCGGTACAGGGAATCGAACGCGAGCCTCCTAGGTGAAAGCCGGGTATCCTAGGCACTAGACCATACGCGATGCGAAATAATACGACCTCCATCTCTCTTTTCTTTTCTCCATTTAGGTGTACATTATAAATCAGTCTGACCTTTATGTTGTGTCTCCCTTCTCTGCTGATTTTTCAATGTGAGCCGGAAAACGGTAACACCAAATTTAGCATTGTATGCAGAATTAGCATTTAGAGCGCATTTCCATTCAAGTCTTACTAAAACCACGAATTTCATTTTTTCCCTTAAAATTCAAGTAAATTATTTCAATTATAGTGTAAGTTGAAATGGTTTAATTTTCTTCTTTGTATTGACAGCTAACGTATAGCTTATGGAACAGTGCGCTATCAGAATGGACCTGATTTCGTATTCAATTTTATTGATTACAAAAATTGATTTAAACACATTTCGCCACGTCATATATACAGAGGCCGACATAATTTTTCGAATAATATAACATGTAACATTGCACGTACTATAAATACTCCAATATTTATTTGGCAGCGTTGTTTGTTAAACATGCAAACATTAAACCTTTGTGTCTCGTAAACAATATTTGAAATATCACTTTGCTTTTATTTATTACACAATGCGTACTGTATTTATTCTACTGCCCCTCTTATTGAAGGATGTAAGTATTCGAACGTACCCAATCGAAAAGAGAGAATGGTGGTTGGATTACCTTACACGCCACTACCACATAGCAGTTGTGTTTATCCTATGTCTCGAGACAGTGTGCTCAAAGTTATTCAGCCAATTGGGAACTCACAGGTAATATGGGACGTAAAGGTAAGGAGACAGCGGTGGCAGACAGGAATTTAGTAATAAATATGTACAAACAAAACAAATCTCTTTCTCTTGGAAATTGTCAAAACCATTAACAGAAGCAGAACTACAGTGTTCTGCATAATTCGACGTTTCAAACAGGCAAATACTGTTGCAAATAAACCTAGAAATGGCGCTCCTTCTAAACTCACCACGAGATACAGGAGGCAAATAATAAAAATGGTGGACCAGAATATGAGATTAGAGGATGTCTTGAGCAATATTCTGGCGCTAGGGTTCACACCAGAACAGTTGGATGGGTTTTAAATAGAATTGGTACAATGCCCGCGTTCCTAGGAAGAAAACATGTGTTAATAAGGTGTATAAGAATAAAGTGTATAAAATTTGCTAATCAGTATGGGTGAAACTAAACGAATTCTGGGAGAAGGTTCTCTGGTAGGACGAGATGGACGTCTTAAAGTGTGCAGTCTGCCAAATACAGAATGGGAATCTATCAACATGGTAGCTACAGTAAAACGTGGTGGCTGTAGTGTGATGTTATGGTGCTGTATAGCTTCATCTGGTTTTGGGGAACTGGAGTTCATAGATGGGATCATTGACAAATTTGAATACAAGAGGATTCTTGAAAACTATCTTAAAAAGACTGCAGAGCTGCTGGGATTAGGGCAGGACTGTTACTTCCAGCAGCACAATGACCCGAAGTATACTGCTGAAATTGTAAAGCTTTGGATCGTGTACAACACTCATCACACTTTCAAGATACCGCCCCCATCTCCAGATGTAAATCCTGTAGAGAACATCTGGAAGGAACTCCAGGAGCGTGTGAGGATCAATCACATCAGAAGCGAGGATCATCTGAAAGAACTTCTTCAAACAGAGTGGAAAAATATGGACTCTGCAGTCACCAAACAACACATACAGACAATGCCCAAACGACTATTAGCAGTAATTCAAAGAAAGGCGATGATAACTAAATACTAGCTGTTCTCTTTCTTTTTTTGTAATTTATTTCCTCCAACGTTAAGTCATATCGGACGGTGAATGAATTGATGAAATGATGCTCAAATGAGTCCAGGGTCCATGGAACTTACAGTTACCCGACATTCGTCTTGAAGGATAAGGGAAACCCCAAGAAAAAACCGTATCCAGGTAACTCATCCTGACCGTGATTCGAACTCGGAACCTCTTGAACTTGAGGCAGACACGCTACCACCACGCTACCCGGGTGGGCAAGCTGTTCTCTGTTCGAATACTTATGTCCAGATGTAAAGTAACCTTTTTTATCTCTCCTTGTGGTGAAAATTAGTGTCAGTTGCTATTTATGAGTCTATATGTTCAATGGAAGGCGAAAGTTGGATTTTTAGGCGTAGACTTTAAGGGATTAGATATCCTCCATAAAACAAAAATGCGTTTTCCGGTACCGGGAATCGAACCCGAGCCTCCTGGGTGAGAGCCAGGTAACCTAACCACTAGACCATACCGGAGAGGGCTGTAGGTTAGTAGAGAAGGAGTTTTGCTTGGTTATTTTTGGCACACTTTCAGTTCTGCAGACTACATACAATAAACTCAATGTATTGATTGATGTTCATCAGATGCTTAATTTGGTTGATACAAAAATTATTTCCGAATTGCCACCCAATAGATGTCACCCACCTTCAGGTCGTACATTTCTTCAATAAATAGCAAAAACACCTTTAGTTTAGCTTACTAGCGAGAGCTGGTTATGAAAAAATGGAATGTATTGTGACTTTGTGGGTTCGTGAAATGAAAAGTCCAATTTCACCACTCAAAAATGTTCTTTATTTCCACCGACTTACAGTTTAACACTTGCCAATTACACAGAATTACTTGCTGCACACAATTACAATTCACCAGTTCGTCCGTTACAATTTCACTTGTACTCGCGATTACATAAACTCCGATGCACATACCAGTTACGTACAGTCTTCCGTTGCACAATCTTCTCGTTCATTAACACGTCACTGACTAACTCTTACACCAAGAACTGCGACTGTCTCCTCGCTCACACTCACTAACCAACTGACTGACTCACTAACTGACTGCCTAGCTGCAGCCCTTTTTATAGGCATCTCGCCGTCTTCTCGACGTTTCCAGATGATGAACGATCCCGTAATTTCTGGAACACAGGTGGAATAGAAACAGACCGCACAATTATGTTTCTTTCCTCCGTCACCACCGCCTGTCACCACTATAAGACAAACGAGGGGAGGGCGTAGCTAACACGGACCTCCCTCGTCTCCCGCTCTCAGCTGCTTTCACAGGGTGTTCCAGCGCTCGCGTTACACTGCTCCCTCCTCAAAGCTGTTCGCCCCGAACAGCACCATCGTAGCGTGCGAGGCGGTCCAGGTGTACCACCAGCATCTGCCCGGAGTCTGAGCCAGAAGTAGCGCTGCCGTAGTTTGCGAATCATACGGTTCGCCTCCAGGTGTCCTCCTGAAGTACCGGCGTGCACTTCCTCCAAGACTTCCGGGACCTTACTCCGGGGGAGTACCAACTGTTCTCTCTGCGCCTTCCCATCGGGTGACTCCCATACCCGGAACAGCACGCCCTCTCTGGTCTTCAACGAGTCCCATTGGGCCCAGTACGACTTGTAGGTGGCGCTCCTCGGTGCGATGTCCTCCCAGGTTGGTCTCGTCCCTGCGTCCACTTCCCTCAAGAGTGGCCCCAAGTCTGCGTCCGCCAGCTGCTCCCTCCTCAGGCCTGCGCTATCCCAGCCTTCAGCAGGCATTGCCACAACTACTCGGACTGCTGCGGCACGCTCCTTCTCTTCCAGTCTTGTGCGCTCATGGCCGTCCTGGATCTGTGGTAGGACACCTCCAATGTAATGGTCGCTAGCGTCGGTGTCCACAATGAAGGCGCCACCCGGTTGTGGGAAACCCAAAATTGGAGCACTGCACAGGGTCCCCTTCGGGTGCTGGAAAGCGTCTTCGGCGTCCTTCGTCCACACATAAGGCCGGTTTTCCTCCATCAGGCGGGTGAGGGGTTTTGCGATGTTGTCGGCCTTTTCCTCTAAATCATTAAGGCGGTCGTCTACTTGACCCTTCCGCTTGCCCAGGTTCGTGACGTCATCCCTCACGCCGGCCAACCGTTCCTCAAACTTTGCGGCGAGAGCCTCGTTCGCCGCCTTCATTTCCGTGGCCAGACTACCGTTCGCTGCTCTCATTTCTGTGGTTAACTCGGCCTTCATTTCTTCCATCTCCGCGGTGATGTTGTCGTTGGCCGTCTTCATTTGTTTCAACTCGGCGATGAGGTTGTTGTTTGCCGCTTCTATTTTTGCAGCGAGGTTTTCAGTAGCCGTCTTCATTTCTTTCAGTTCCGCCTTCATTTCCATCATCTTCTCCAACATTTTCTCCAATGCCGCGTCCATGGTTGTAATGTTCGGTGATGTTATCTTCCCGCTTCCTGACACCAGTGTGACTTTGTGGGTTCGTGAAATGAAAAGTCCAATTTCACCACTCAAAAATGTTCTTTATTTCCACCGACTTACAGTTTAACACTTGCCAATTACACAGAATTGCGTACTGCACACAATTACAATTCACCAGTTCGTCCGTTACAATTTCACTTGTACTCGAGATTACATAAACTCCGATGCACATATCAGTTACGTACAGTCTTCCGTTGCACAATCTTCTCGTTCATTAACACGTCACTGACTAACTCTTACACCAAGAACTGCGACTGTCTCCTCGCTCACACTCACTAACCAACTGACTGACTCACTAACTGACTGCCTAGCTGCAGCCCTTTTTATAGGCATCTCGCCGTCTTCTCGACGTTTCCAGATGATGAACGATCCCGTAATTTCTGGAACACAGGTGGAAGAGAAACAGACCGCACAATTATGTTTCTTTCCTCCGTCACCACCGCCTGTCACCACTATAAGACAAACGAGGGGAGGGCGTAGCTAACACGGTCCTCCCTCGTCTCCCGCTCTCAGCTGCTTTCATAGGGTGTTCCAGCGCTCGCGTTATAGTATTTTTGCTGTTTCCTTTGTAAGTATTTGGTGAGCTTCTAATGCAAGCCAAGGAGAAACCTTTGACTGCTCTAAAATTAGTGGCGAATCAACAATGGCTAACAGCTTTTCGTTTATTATGTGAGTTAATCTTGTGGAAACATCGTGACGTCAGGCGGGGATGAGGTCGACGATTTGCCCCCGCCACCCATTTGGGATTTTGTAAAGATATGTAAATCTTTACATTTTTAAACCAATTTGGTTCAGTCGCTTGATTTATTCTGCAATAATCAAATAAAATTAAATTTATATTTGGTTAAAGCCTTAATTGGAGATAAAATGTTATGTTCCGGGCTTAGGGCCGTGGTCTAGAAGTTCTTGAAGAACATCGTCTAGCATCATTACCGGTATGGTCTGCTATGAAAGCCAGAAGTCGACTTTAAGTCACAGCAGACAGATCACCACCATGATGATGCTAGGCGCAGTTCCTGGCGAAACGTGGTTGTTTTTTGCGGATGATTCATTCACTCGGGAATCGAACATAGATTTCCCTAAATTCTCGCGGAAAGAGCACTAACTGTACTTAACAGTCATTGTGCAAACCCACTTGCTGGATCATACTGAGAGTCAAAAAGTTGTTGAGCAATGTACTGGTCACTTTTAAAAGTATTCCAAAACGAAAATGAAAGGACCCCTCATGTTACTCTTAACGGCCGTAGGAGACAAGACATTTTGTGACAGTCAAGGACACGAAACAATCTCACGTTTAAGTGCACCATGCAATACTTAATAACCTCTTCAGTGTTCGAGTATAACGGAGTAAATAAGTAAGCCTACATGCATAAGCAACCAACAATAAGGGAGGATTGGTAAATATATAAATAAATTGAACATTTTCATGTTGACCAGTATGACATCACGCTTCTTGTAACTATGAACACAGCATAACGATACTTTTTGTATGGCATTTGCTGGAACAAAGATGAATGAAAATAATTATTAATAATAAATACATAGCCAACTAAACATACTTTTGTTATTTTCCTAAAGAATAGTACAGCTTAATATTTTACTCAATTTCTAATGCTATTTCAAAACACAGCTTCCTGCATTTGTTTTCCTCAATACGTAAAGAGCTAAGGGCTATTCGGATTTGGCGATTGTTTAGTAGAAATAATTTAAGTGATTTTATCGCTCAGAAACGTATTTTATTTCCTTACAAAACAGTAAAATGCTATAGAACTATATTCAAACCAATATGGGCAGCATATTGACAACAGTGAACCCAGAATTATATTTCTAGGCAGCGACAGTGAGAAAACAGTTCACTCCTAATGAAACAAAAATGTATTTTCCGGTACCGGGAATCGAACCCGAGCCTCCTGGGTGAGAGCCAGGTATCCTAACCACTAGACCATACCGGAATTGGCTCTGATACAGATTTAGCAGTGATGGAGTTTTGCTTGGTTATTTTTGGCTCTTTTTCAGTAATGTAAGCTACATACATTAAACTTCATGTACTCCATTGATGTTTATCAGATGTTTAATTTGATTAAATACAAAAGTTATTTCCGAATTTCCCTATAGATGACACCTACCTGCAGGCCTTGCATTTTATCAAAATGTGGGCACTAAACACCTTTAGTTTAGCTTACTAGCGAGAACTGATTATGAAATGCTGGAATGTATTTTTCCTTTGTAAGGGTTTAGTGACCTTCAAATATAAGTCAAGGAGGAACATTTGCTTGCTCTGAATATAGTAGCGAATCAAATGTTCAACATCGTTGGTGCAGCTTTTTATTCCTTATATGAGTTAATCATGTGAAAACATCATGACGTCAGCCAGGAATGACATGGACGATTTGCCCACGCCACCCATCTTGGATTTTGTAATATGTAAATATTTACATTTTTAAAACAATTTGATTCATTCGCTTGATTTATTCCGCAATAATCAAATGAAATTATTTTATATTTGGTTATAGCCGGAATTAACACTCATATCAGTCCTTCAGTAACATCTGAATAAGGAAATAAAAGGATGCCAAAACAACCAGAACATTTGAGGGCAATTCCCGGGAAAACAAAACTTCAAGAAAGGTAACAGTATACGTAACTGAGAACAGAAAATTTGGTTCCCAATATAACTTGAAAGTTTGAAGTAGGGAATACCATAATAACTGTAAACAAGAAAAAGAAATCATTCATTCTTCGTTCGTTCATTAATTCATTCACTCATTAGTAGCATAACAACTCGTAATTACGATTATACAATAAAGCACAAAGCACATTGTCTTTCACTGTATCATAGTCCATCCTCATTTAGAATTGTTTGGCATTCAAGCTCGTAATTACGAGTTGACATCAAGACCAAAGCAAAGCAGACAAGTTATTATGAATGAATTGTACAGATCGAAAACATTAATAAACTAGAAAATAACTATGAACATGACAATGAAATATGGTAATTTCAATACTTTTCAAACATGATAGTCAAAAATGAAAATTAGATTTTACAAAAAGATACTCTAACTTGAAAACAGACGATGATATCCCTTACGAATAATCCATAATATTGTAATGTAAACTGTAAAAGTAATTATTATTTCAAATACCACAAAAGTGAGATTCCGGTAGCGGGAATCGAACCCGAGCCTCCTGGGTGGAAGCCAGGTATCCTAGCCACTAGACCATACCGGACATACGGGATTCCGTGTTTTAAGATAGATAAGGATTAATACGTGACGGTAGTGTGGGGGGGGGGGAGTTCTTATTTAGGATACCGAGGTCAGTTATTATCCTTTCTTGGAAACCTAGCCTAACAGCAGAGTACGCTGTGATGTTCTGAGGCCTATTTACAGGTCTAAGGAAACATTTTAAGAACGAACTCTTCTCCTGAGATTCTGTGCTACTTTATTCTAAGATTCTGAGATTCTATGCTGGACCCTGGGCTCATTTGAGCGTCATTACATAAATTGCATTCATCGTCTGATATGACTTAACGTAGGAGGAATTAACTATATAAAAGAAATCTAAAAAACACCAGATGCCATACTATTTCTTTTACTTCTAACATTTAAGGTTTTTACTAAGGATAGGCCCTTCCATATCAGACGGATCACTGCAAGTGGCTCATCTGGATATCTTTGTGGTTTACCTCTCTCCCCTGAGGACAGTTTTAGAAAACGAACATATAAAACTGGTGAAAGGAATCTTCAAGAGACGTGAGAAAGAAAACAATGGCTATTGTTCTGGCAAAGAAGGGCCATTAGGCGCGCCAAGACCCAGTTAGCCGATCGGAAAACACACTCCTGCCATGGTGACACTATTGGAATTTTATGCAGTTTTCACTGAAACTTTTCTAATTACTCCATATAAACTTTCATTTATTTCACTTAGTTCACACTTGTCACTTCACTAAGGCCACCTAGCTCGATTTTCCGAGACCAACTTACTTAGTGGTGTAGTCGCGTAAAGACAGCTTACTTTGTTTGGCGTCGTATTGGAGCAGAGATAAATGAAATTAATTATCAATAATAAATTAATACTTATTATATTGCACATTTCTTTATTCTGCTGCAGAATAAAACAGCTTACTCATCACTTACTAATAAGTGATCTCATGGGAATGGATTTCTAATGCTATTCCAAGTTTCCTGCATTTGTTTTCCTCAATACGTACATAGCTAAAAGCTAGTCGGATGTGATGATTGATTAATAGAAATACTTTAAATTCTTTTATCGTTCAGAAGCGTATTTTATTTCCTTACAAAACTAGAAAATACTGCAGAACTAAATTCAGAGCTATTGTATGAGAATATTGACTATCAGAGACGAAAGTTGGACCTCAGGGCATAGACTTTGAGGGATTAGTTTATTCTCCATAAAACAAAAATGCGTTTTCCGGTACCGGGAATCGAACCCGAGCCTCCTGGGTGAGAGCCAGGTATCCTAACCACTAGACCATACCGGAGCTGGCTGTTTGTCAGATTTAGTGGAGAAGTTTTGCCTGCCTATTTTTGGCACACTTTCAGTTCTGTAGGCAACATACATTAAACTGAATGTATTGATTCATGATTATCAGATCTTTAATTTGATTAAATTCAAAGGTTATTTCCGAATTGACACCCTATAGATGTCACCCACTGCAGGCCGTACATTTTGTCAAAATATGACTACCAAAAGCACCTTTAGTTTGGCTTACTAGCGAGAACGGTTATGAAAAGCTGGAATGTGTTTTTGCTGTTATCTTTGTAAGGAATTAGGGACCTACAAATACAAACCAAGGAGAAACTTTTGCCAGCTCTAAAATTAGTGGCGAATCAACAATGTCTAACAGCTTTTCGTTTATTACGTGAGTTAATCTTGTGAAAACATAGTGACGTCAGCCGGGGATAAGATGGACGATCTGCCCACGCCACCCATTTGGGATTTTGTAAAAATATGTAAAGTTTTACATTTTTAAAACAATTGGTTCAGTCGCTTGCTTCATTCTGTAATAATCAAATAAAAGTTATATTTGGTTAGAGCCTTAATTGGAGATAAATGTTATGTTCCGGGCTTAGGGCCGTGGTCAAGAAGTTCTTGAAGAACATCGTCTAGCATCATCACCGGTATGGTCTGCTATGAAAGTCAGAAGTCGAGTGAAAGTCACAGCAGACAGATGATGCTAGGCACAGTTCCTGGCGAAACGTGGTTGACTTTTTCGGATGATTCATTCACTCGGGAATCGAACATAGATTTCCCTAAATTTTCGCGGAAACAGCGCTAACTGTACCTAACAGTCGTTGTGCAAACCCACATGCTGGATCATACTGAGAGTCAAAAAGTTGTTAAGCAATGTATTGGTCACTTTTATAGTATTCCAAAACAGAAATGAAAGGACCCCTCATGTTACTCTTAACGGCGATAGGGGACAAGACATTTTGTGACACTCAAGGACACGAAACAATCCTACGTTTAAGGCACCATGCAAAAATTAATCACCTCTTCATTGTTCGAGTATAACGGAGTAAATAAGTAAGCCCACATACCTAAGCAACCAACAATAAAGGAGGACTGGTAAATATATAAATAAGTTGAAAATTTTCATGTTGACCAGTATGACACCACGCTTCTTGTAACTATGAAGAAAGTATAACAATACATTTTGTATGACATTTGCTGGAACAAAGACGAATGAAAATAATTATTAATAATAAATACATAGCCAACTAAACATACTTCTTGTTATTTTCCTAAAGAATAGTACAGTTTGATATTTTACTCAATTTCTAATGCTATTTCAAAACACAACTTCCTGCATTTGTTTTCCTACGTACGTAAAGAGCTAAAGGCTATTCGGATGTGGTGACTGTTTAGTAGAAATAATTTAAGTGCCTTTATCGTTCAGAAACGTATTTTATTTCCTTAAAAAACAGGAACATGCTATAGAACTATATTCAAAGCATTATGGGCAGCATATTGACAACATTGAACCCAAAGTTATATTTCTAGGCAGAGACTGTGAGAAAACAGTTCCCTCCTAATGAAACAAAAACATATTTTCCGGTACCGGGAGTCGAACCCGAGCCTCCTGGGTGAGAGCCAGGTATCCTAACCACTAGACCATATCGGAGTTGGCTTTGGTACAGATTTAGTAGAGTGGACTTTTGTCTGTTTTTTTTTTTTTTTTTTTTTTTTTGGCACTCTTTCAGTAGTGTGGCCTACATACATTAAAGTTCATGTACTGCATTGATGTTTATCAGATGTTTAATTTGATTAAATGCAAAAGTTATTTCCGGATTTCCCTATAGATGACACCTACCTCCAGGCCCTACATTTTATCAAAATATGGGTACTAAACACATTTAGTTTAGCTTACTAAAGAGAACTGCTTATTAAAAGCTGGAATGTATTTTTCCTTTGTAAGGATTTAGTGACCTTCAAATACAAATCAAGGAGAAACATTTGCTTGCTCTAAAATTAGTAGCGAATCAACAATGTCCAACAGCGTTGGTGCAGCTTTTTATTCCTTATATGAGTTAATCATGTGAAAACATCATGACGTCAGCCGGGGATAAGGTGGACGATTTGCCCACGCCATCCATCTTGGGTTTTGTAATATGTAAATATTTACATTTTTAAAACAATTTGATTCATTCGCTTGAGTTATTCCGCAATAATCAAATGAAAGAACTTTATATTTGGTTATAGCCGGAATTAATACTCATATCAGTGTTTTAGTAACATCTGAATACGGAAATAAAACGATGCCAAAACATGCAGGACATTTGAGGGCAATTCCCGGGAGAACAAAAATTCAAGAAAGGTAACAGTATAGGCAACTGAAAACAGAAAATTTGGTTCCCAAAATAACTTGAAAGTTTGAAGTAGGAAATACCATAATAATTGAAAGTAAGAAAACGAAATCATTCATTCTTCGTTCGTTCATTCACTCGTTCACTGATTTGTAGCATAACAACTCGTAATTACGGTGATACAATAAAGCACAAAGAACAATGTCTTTCACTGTATCATAGTCATTCCTCATTAAGTATTGTTTGGCATTGAAGCTCGTAATTACGGGTTGACATCAAGAACAAAGCAAAGCAGACAGGTTATTATGAATGAATTATACACATCCAAACAATTAATAAACTAGAAAATAACTATGAACATGACAGTGAAATATGGACATTTCAATACTTTTCTAATATGATAGTCAAAAATCAAAATTAAATTTTACAAAAAGATAGTCTAACTTGAAATCAGAAAATGATATCCCTTACGTAATAATGCATATGTAATGTAAACTGTAAAAGTAATTATTATTTCAAATACAACAAAAGTGAGATTCCGGTACCGGGAATCGAACCCGAGCCTCCTGGGTGAAAGCCAGGTATCCTAGCCACTAGACCATACCGGACATACAGGATTCCATGTTTTAAAAGAGATAAGGATTAATACGTGACGGTAGTGGGGGGGGGGAGTTCTTATTTAGGATAGCGAGGTCAGTTATTATCCTTTCTTGGAAACCTAGCCTAACAGCAGAGTACGCTGTGATGTTCTGAAGCCCATTTACAGATCTAAGGAACCGTTTTAAGAACGAACTCTTCTCTTGAGATTCTGTACTACATTATTCTAAGATTCTGAGATTGTGTGCTGGACCCTGGGCTCATTTGAGCATCATTTCATCAATTTCAATAATCGTCTGATATGACTTAACGTTGGAGGACGTAAAACTATATGAAAGAAATCTAAAAAAACACGAGACACCATACCATTTCTTTTACCTCTAACATTTAAATTTTGTACTAAGGAGAGGCTCTCCCATATCAGACGGATCACCGCAAGTGGCTCATCTGGCTATCTTTGTGGTTTACCTCTGTCCCCTGAGGACCGTTTTAGAAAACGAACATATAAAACTGGTAAAAGGAATCTTCAAGAGACGTGAGAAAGTAAAGAATGGCTATTGTTCTGGCAAAGAAGGACCATTAGCCGCGCCAAGACCCTGTTAGCCGATCGGAAGACAGACTCCCGTCACTATTGGAAGTTTATGCAGTTTTCACTGTCACTTTTCTAATTACTCCATATAAATGTACAATTATTTCATTTAGCTTACACTTGTCACTACACTAAGGCCATCTAGCTCCATTTTCCGACATCACCTTGCTTAGTGGCGTAGTCGCGTAAAGACAGTTTACTTTGTTTGGCGCCGTATTGGAGCAGAGATGAATGAGATTAATTATTAATAATAAATTCATACTTAACATAACACAAATTTCGTTATTGACCTACAGAATAGAACAGCTTACTCATCACTTACTAATAAGTGATCTCATGGGAATGGATTTCTAATGCTATTCCAAGTTTCCTGCATTTGTTTTCCTCAATACGTACATAGCTAAAAGCTAGTCGGATGTGATGATTGATTAATAGAAATAATTTAAATTCTTTTATCGTTCAAAAGCATATTTTATTTCCTTACAAAACTAGAAAATACTGTAGAACTAAATTCAAAGCTATTGTATGAGCATATTGACTATCAGAGACGAAAGTTGGACTTCAGGTCATAGACTTTGAGGGATTAGTTTATCCTCCATAAAACAAAAATGCGTTTTCTAGTACCGGGAATCAAACCCGAGCCTCCTGGGTGAGAGCAAGGTATCCTAACCACTAGACCATACCGGAGTTGCCTGTGAGGCAGATTTAGTGAAGAAGGAGTTTTGCCTGGCTATTTTTGGCACACTTTCAGTTCTGTAGGCTACATACATTAAACTTAATGTATTGATTCATGATTATCAGATCTTTAATTTGATTAAATTCAAAAGTTATTTCCGAATTGCCACCCTATAGATGTCACCCACCTGCAGGCCGTACATTTTGTCAAAATATGACTACCAAAAGCACCTTTAGTTTGGCTTACTAGCGAGAACGGTTATGGAAAGCTAGAATGTGTTTTTGCTGTTATCTTTGTAAGGAATTAGGGACTTTCAAACGCAAGGCAAGGAGAAACCTTTGCTTGCTCTAATATTAGTGGCGAATCAACAATGTCTAACAGCTTTTCGTTTATTATGTTGGTTAATCTTGTGAAAACATCGTGACGTCAGCCGGGGATAAGGTCGACGATTTGTCCACGCCACCCATTTGGGATTTTGTAAAAATAAGTAAATCTTTACATTTTTAGAACAATTTGATTCAGTCGCTTGTTTATTCCGCAATAATCAAAATTAACTTTATATTTGGTTATAACCTTAATTGGAGATAAATGTTATGTTCTGGGCTTAGGGCCGTGGTCTAGAAGTTCCTGAAGAGTCAATCGATGTTTCAGCAAGAACTGCGTATAGCATCATCACAGGTATGGTCTGCTATAGTATAGCAACGCAAAGCAAATCCCTGTAAGGAATGTGCTGTGGAACAAGGACAGCGAATTTGTGTGGCAGAGAACGCTTTCTATACAAGGAGCAGACCGTTAAAAAAACATGCGCCCTATTCACTCTGTACATTGAAGCCGAGAGGATTCATTCACAAAAGTAGAAGCCGTCAGAATGTTTTTGAATGGTCTGTAACTGTACTGACATGGGGTGTCATAAATCTGTCCAGGGAGGGTGTGGGGACCTTCGGCCAACCCCCTGCGTCACGCCGATCGGAGACTTTCTCTCCTGTGGAGGAGTATATGAAAGTCAGAAGTCAAGTGAAAGTTACAGCAGACCGATCAACACCCTGATGATGCTAGTCGCAGTTCTTGGCGAAACGTGGTTGACGTTTTCGGATGATGCATTCACTCGGGATTCGAATATAGATTTCCCTAAATTCTCGCGGAAACAGCACCAACTGTACTTACAGTTGTTGCGCGAACCCACTTGCTGGATCATACTGAGAGTCAAAAAGTTGATAAGCAATGTACTGGTCACTTTTAAAGTGTTCCAAAACGAAAATGAAAGGACCCCTCATGTTACTCTTAACGGCGGTAGGGGACAAGACATTTTGTGACAGTCAAGGACACGTAACAATCTTACGTTTAAGTGCACCATGCAATATTTAAAAACCTCTTCAGTGTTCGAGTATAAAGGAGTAAATAAGTAAGCCTTCATGCGAAAGCAAACAACAATAAATGAGGACTGGTAAATATATAAATAAGTTAAACATGTTCATGTTGACCAGTATGACATCACGCTTCCTGTAACTATGAACAAAGTATAACAATACATATTGTATTGCATTTGCTGGAACAAAGACGAATGAAAATAATTATTAATAATAAATACATAGCCAACTAAACGTACTTCTTGTTATTTTCCTAAAGAATAGTACAGTTTGATATTTTACTCAATTTCTAATGCTATTTCAAAACACAACTTCCTGCATTTGTTTTCCTACGTACGTAAAGAGCTAAGGGCTATTCGGATGTGGTGATTGATAAACAGAAATAATTTAAGTGCTTTTATCGTTCAGAAATGTATTTTATTTCCTTAAAAAACAGGAGAATGCTATAGAACTATATTCAAAGCAATATGGGCAGCACATTGACAACATTGGACCCAAAGTTATATTTCTAGGCAGAGACTGTGAGAAAACAGCTCCCTCCTAATGAAACAAAAATACACTTTCCGGTACCGGGAATCGAACCCGAGCCTCCTGGGTGAGAGCCAGGTATCCTAACCACTAGACCATACGGGAGTTGGCTTTGGTACAGATTTAGTAGAGTGTACTCTTGTCTGGGTTTTTTTGGCACTTTTTCAGTAATGTGGGCTGCATACATTAAATTTCATATACTGCATTGATGTTTATCAGATGTTTAATTTGATTAAATGCAAAAGTTATTTCCGAATTTCCCTATAGATGACACCTAACTCCAGGCCCTACATTTTATCAAAATATGGGTACTAAACACCTTTAGTTTAGCTTACTAGCGAGAACTGCTTATGAAAAGCTGGAATGTATTTTTCCTGTTTCCTTTGTAAGGATTTAGTGACCTTCTAATACAAGCTAAGGAGAAACCTTCGCTTGCTCTAAAATTAGTGGCGAATCAACAATATCTAACAGCTTTTAGTTTATTGTGTGAGTTAATTTTTTGAAAACATCGTGACGGCAGCCGCAGATAAGGCGGACGATTTTTCCAAGACACCCATTTGGGATTTTGTAAAAATATGTAAATCTTTACATTTTTAATACAATTTGATTCAGTCGCTTGATTTATTCTGCAATAATCAAATAAAATTAAATTTATATTTGGTTATAGCCTTAATTGGAGATAAATGTTATGTCCCGGGCTTAGGGCCGTGATCTAGAAGTTCCTGAAGAACAGTCTAGCAACATCACCGGTATGGTCTGCTGTGAAAGTCAGAAGTCGAGTGAAAGTCACAACATGCAATAATGATGATGCATAAAATGCTGATGATGCTAGGCGCAGGTCCTGACGAAACGTGGTTGACTTTTTCGAATGATTCATTCACTCGGGAATCGAACATAGATTTCCCTAAATTTTCGCGGAAACAGCACTAACTGGACTTAACAGTTGTTGTACAAACACACTTGCTGGATCATACTGGGAGCCAAAAAGTTGTTAAATAATGTACTTGTCACTTTTAAAGTATTCCAAAACGAAAATGAAAGGAGCCGTCATGTTACGCTTAATGGCGGTAGGAGACAAGACATTTTGTGACAGTCAAGGACACGTAACTATCTTACCTTTAAGTGCACCATGCAATACTTAAAAACCTCTTCAGTGTACTAGTATAACATGCATAAGCAAACAACAATAAAGGAGGACTGATATATATATATATATATATATATATATATATATATATATATATATATATATATAAGTTGAACATTTTCATGTTGACCAGTATGACATCACACTTCTTGTAACTATGAACAAAGCATAACGATAAATTTTGTATGCCATTTGCTGGAACAAAGATGAATGAAAATAACTATTAATAATAAATACATAGCCAACTAAACATACTTCTTATTATTTTCCTAAAGAATAGTACAGTTTAATATTTTACTCAATTTCTAATGCTATTTCAAAACACAACTTCCTACATTTGTTTTCCTCAATACGTAAAGAGCTAAAGGGTACTCGGATATGGTGAATGATTAATAGAAATAATTTAAGTGCTTTTATCGTTGAGAAACGTATTTTATTTCCTTACAAAACTGTAAAATGGTATAGAACTTTATTCAAAGCAATATGGGCAGCATATTGACAACAGTGAACCCAGAGTTATATTTCTAGGTATAGACTGTGAGAAAACAGTTTATTCCTAACGAAACAAAAGTATATTTTCCGGTACCGGGAATCGAACCCGAGCCTCCTGGGTGAGAGCCAGGTATCCTAACCACTAGACCATACCGGAGTTGTCTTTGGTACAGATTTAGTAGAGATGGAATTTTGCCTGATTATTTTTGGCATTTTTTCAGTACTGTGGGCTTCATACATTAAACTTCATGTGCTGCATTGATGTTTATCAGATGTTTAATTTGATTAAATACGAAAGATATTTCCGAATTGCCCTATAGATAACACCTACCTACAGTCCTTATATTTTATCAAAATATGGGTACTAAACACCTTTACTTTAGCTTGCTAGCGAGAACTGCTTACGAAAAGCTGGAATGTATTTTTCCTTTGTAAGGATTTAATGACGTTCAAATACAAGTCGGGGAGAAACATTTGCTTGCTCTAAAATTAGTAGCGATTCAACGATGTCCAACAGATTTGGTGCAGCTTTTTATTCCTTATATGAGTTAATCATGTAAAAACATCATGACGTCAGCCGGGGATAACATGGACGATTTGCCCACGCCACCCATCTTGGATTTTGTAGTATGTAAATATTAACATTTTTAAAACAATTTTTCATTGGCTTGAGCTATTCCGCAATAATCAAATGAAATTATTTTATATTTGGTTATAGCCGGAATTAATACTCATATCAGTCCTTCAGTAACATCTGAATAAGGAAATAAAACGATGCCAAAAAATTCCACAACATTTGAGGGCAATTACCGGAAAAAAAAAAAAAACTTCAAGAAAGGTGACAGTATAGGTAACTGAGAACAGAAAATTTGGTACCCAAATTTTCTTTAAAGTTTGAAGTAGGGAATACCATAATAATTGAAAGCAAGAAAAAGAAATCATTCATTCTTCGTTCGTTCATTCATTCATTCACTCATTTGTAGAATAACAACTCGTAATTACAGTGATACAATAAAGCAGAAAGCTCATTGTCTTTCATTGTATCATAGTCCTTCCTCATTTAGAATTGTTTGGCATTGAAGCTCGTAATTACGGGTTGACATCAAGAACAAAGCAAAGCAGACAAGTTATGAATGAATTATACACATCCAAACAAATAATAAAGTAGAAAATAACTATGAAGATGACAGTGAAATATGGACATTTCAGTTGTTTTTTTCTAATATGATACTCAAAAATGAAAATTAAATTTTACAAAAGGATACTCAAATGTGAAAACAGAAAGTGATATCCCTTACGAAATAATACATAATACTGGAATGCAAATTGTAAAAATAATTATTACTACAAATACAACAAAAGTAAGATTCCGGTACCGGGAATCGAACCCGAGCCTCCTGGGTGAAAGCCAGGTATCCTAGCCACTAGACCATACCGGACATAGAGGGTTCCATCTTTTAAAAGTGATAAGAATTAATATGTGACGGTAGTGAGGGGGGGGGGAGACAAGTTCCTATTTAGGATACCGAGGTCTGTTATTATCCTTTCTTGGAATCCTAGCCTAACAGCAGAGTACGCTGTGATGTTCTGAGGCCCAGTTACAGGTCTAAGGAACTGTTTTCAGTATGAACTCTCCTCCTGAGATTCTGTGCTACATTATTCTAAGGTTTTGAGATTCTGTGCTGGACCCTGGGCTCATTTGAGCATCATTTCATCCATTCCATTCATCGTCCAATGTAACTTAACATCGGAGGACGTAAGTTGCCCACACAAAAAGCCACAAAACATTAATTTCCTATTTTTCTCAAATTCGTTTATCTTGAAAGCATACGGCGGTGGCTTTGCAACTACGGCTGAGCACCACACATAGACCCTTTGTCCAATCGTGATTCCTGGGAGGGATGAGATTAGAGATCCCGTCACCATGACGGGAATAAACGTAGACGGAGTTCGGAACCATTCCAGATAGTGGACCTCCGAAGCCTTTCGCATTTTCAAAATGGTCATTCCTACATGGAGAATGTACACGCATAAAAATATGGGATTTACATTGCAAAATGTGATTATTAGATCTATTTCCAAATGGTACATATTGATACCGGAATCTAGTGCGGCCGGAGTAAATGGCATCTCCTTGTCAAATCTAGGTCTACATTTAAATCATGTATGCTTTCAAAAGATCTGACTTTGAGAAAAATAAGAAACTAATGTGTTTGTATAATGTAGTATAGAATCTCAGCAAACGAGTCTATTTTCAAATGTTTCTTAGTTCTCTAGGTGTACTTCAGAACATCGATATAACTGATACACTATCACCTTCTATTCTTTTTACCACAAATGTCTTTCAAAATAAAATATCTGGCTTATCCGGTATGATTTAATGGCTGGTTTCCGGTTCGATTCCCGGTGCCGAAAAATATATTTTTTACACTTCCACGTTAATTATTTTTACAGGATATTTTACTGTTTAAATTTCATTCCGGTATTATGAATTGTTTAATAATGGTATATCATTTCCTGTTTTCACGCTTAAATATCCTTTTGCAAAATTCAGTCTTCTTTTTTGACTATCATATTAGGAAACAATTTTAACTGTCGATATTTCATTATCGTCTTAATAGTTTTGCTGCTACTTTGTTCAAGATGTCAACCCGTAATTACAAGTTCTTTAAATAAATAAATAAATAAATAAATAAATAAATAAATAAATAAATAAATAAATAAATAAATAAATAAATAAATAAATAAATAAATAAATAAATAAATAAATAAATAAATAAATAAATAAATAAATAAATAAATAAATAAATAAATAAATAAATAAATAAATAAATAAATAAATAAATAAATAAATAAATAAATAAATAAATAAATAAATAAATAAATAAATAAATAAATAAATAAATAAATAAATAAATAAATAAATAAATAAATAAATAAATAAATAAATAAATAAATAAATAAATAAATAAATAAATAAATAAATAAATAAATAAATAAATAAATAAATAAATAAATAAATAAATAAATAAATAAATAAATAAATAAATAAATAAATAAATAAATAAATAAATAAATAAATAAATAAATAAATAAATAAATAAATAAATAAATAAATAAATAAATAAATAAATAAATAAATAAATAAATAAATAAATAAATAAATAAATAAATAAATAAATAAATAAATAAATAAATAAATAAATAAATAAATAAATAAATAAATAAATAAATAAATAAATAAATAAATAAATAAATAAATAAATAAATAAATAAATAAATAAATAAATAAATAAATAAATAAATAAATAAATAAATAAATAAATAAATAAATAAATAAATAAATAAATAAATAAATAAATAAATAAATAAATAAATAAATAAATAAATAAATAAATAAATAAATAAATAAATAAATAAATAAATAAATAAATAAATAAATAAATAAATAAATAAATAAATAAATAAATAAATAAATAAATAAATAATAAATAAATAAAAGGCGAAACGTCAATTCATTCTTCAAGAACTAGACCACGGCCCATAAGCCCGGAACATACCTAATATTTATCTTTAATTTAGGCTATAACCAAATATAGTATAATTTTATATAATTATTGCTGAATAAATCAAGCAAGTGAATCAAATTGTTTTAAAAATTTTAAGTTCCACATATTTTACAAAATCCAAAATGGGTGGCGTGGGCAAATTATCCACCTTATCCCCGGCTGACGTCATGAGTTTTTACATGATTAACTCACATAATAAACAAAAAGTGTTGCACATTATTGATTCGCCACTAATTTTATATCAACCAAAGGTTTCTCCTTGGCTTATATCTGAAGGTCCCTATATCCTTCCGAAGGAAACAGTAAAAATACATTCCATCTTTTTATAATCACCTCTCGCTAGTAAGCTAAACTAAAGGTGTTTTTGGTAGTCATATTTCGATAAAATGTACGGCCTGTAGGTGGGTGACATCTATAGGGCAATTCGGAAATAACTTTTGTATTCAATCACATTAAATATCCGATAAATATCAATGCAGTACATGAAATTTAATGTATGTAACTTACAGTACTGAAAAAGTGCCAAAAATAACAAGGCAAAACTTCATCTCCACAAAATCCGACCGAATACCAAAACCGGTATGGTCTAGTGGCTATAATACCTGGCTGTCACCCAGGAGGCTCGGGTTCGATTCACGGTACTGGAAAATACATTTTTGTTTCATGAGGTATAAACTAATACCTCAAAGTCTATGCCTACAAATGCAACATTCGACTCTCTGACTGCCAGTATGCTTATACAGTTGCTTAGTTCTATAGTATTTTAATGTTTTGTAAGGAAATAAAATACATTTCTGCACGATAAAACTTCAACTATTTCTATTAATCAATCCCAACGTCCAAGTAGTTTTTAGCTCTTTACGTATTGAGGAAAACAAATTCAGGAAGTTTGAAATAGCATTAGAGCTTCAGTGATATGAGACACTAAGTTGTATTACTCTGCAGGAAAATAACGAAAGATGTATTATGTTAAGTATGTATTTATTATTAATAATTATTTTCATTCACTCTGCTCCAATTCGACACTAATATGAACTGCCGTTATCTTTTGTTCAAATAACAAGCGTGACGTCATGTTCGTAGAAAAGTTTGTTTTTGTCTTATTTCTTTGGATAAAGTCTGTAGAAAGGCCTTGCACATTGCACATTTTTTGTTTTACATCTGGGATAAAGTAATATAAGCAGCAACCAGATATTTATAAAGCAAACCACTGATTGCTACTTTTGAAGTATTACTTCTCCTCGAATGAAAAAGGGAATAGGAACTTAGAAATTTAAAATTACATACCTTTAAGTAAGTATCTGGGAATTCTAATCAATAAATTAATACTATATCTGAATTGGGTAACATTGCAATACATTATTGTAATTGACACTATTTGGTATTTCAAAGAGTTCTACAGCTGCTGTGCAGTAACTTTTTGTTTATCTCTTAAATAACTTCATGTCTGCCTGGCACTGAATAGAGACATTAAGATAAGAAGCTTGAATAAACTTTTCCGATTTATTTTAAAATAAGTTTTATTTCCAATATTTATTAAAAGTTTGAAACGATAATTCATTTGGAGGGGGTCCTGACCTCCTGGAGTCCCCCTTATATACGTCCCTGGGCACCAGTCACATGTCATCGAAAAAAGCCAAAATAAATTGAACCAAACACACAGTAACATAGAAATATGGAAACAAATAGGTGTACAGATGTATATGTGGCAAAATCTGTTTAAATTACTTTTTGTAATCAGTAAAATTGAATACGAAACCAGGTCCATTCTGCTAGACCACTGTTTCATAAAACATTTGGCTACACGTTATCTGTAAATACAAAGAAGAGAATTAAACCAGTTTAACTTGCGCTATAATTGAAATGATCTGTCTGAATCTTATTTAAGGAAAGAAATGAAATAAGTAGTTTTAGTGTTACTTAAATAGAAATCCTAAGTTAAATGCAAATACTGCATACAAAGCTTAATCTGGTGTTAGATTTTCGGATTCACATTCCGATTTCAGCACAGAAAAGCAGACATGGCAATTTTGGTAACTGATAAACGCAAGAATGATTTATGCTACATACCTAAATGAAAACTAGAAAACAGAAACAATGAGCCTTTGGCACGTTCTAGTGGCTAGGATATCTGGCCTTTACCCGGGAGGGCCGGGTTCAATTCGTGATACACATGATAAAGGGTATATTTGTCACAGTAAACTATGGGCAGATTAGTGATAGTAAAAGACAGGGGTGGCTTCTCAATAGGGTAGCATGTTTGCGCTACAACCAAAATGCTGGGTCTCCCATTAATGTAAAGGCACTTTCCATTTGGAGTTCATTTCGACCTTGTCTAGTGCAGTGGACCTCAGCGTGCTGTATTTTTTTCAGGTGCCGAGTAGTTCACTCCTAGTTGCAAACCACTGGCATACAAGGGCAGGATGGACCTAGGAACTGCCGAGGCAAGTAGGGGGGAAGGGTGGGGCTTAAGGCTGCATAAGGTTGGTTAACCTAACAGCCAGAGAATAGTGGATGCCAAGCCTTTTTTTCTGCTCTCAGCGTCATCTATTATTCTCATTTTAAATGTTCGCATCGGTCAACTATTACCTATCAGTACATAGACACATAGTTTGTACCATGTTTTGTTACCTGTGTCGTGTTTTGAGTAGCGCATCATAGTGATTTATTTAAATACATGTAAATTGTGTTATTTAAGGAGAAACAATGAATTCCATACAGTATCTATTAGCACACACTTTTTAAAAAATGAGCTCAGAAAAAGAAACTGAAATTAAGTGACTTGGAAGTCCCACGCCAAAAATAAAACTCACACAGGTAGTTAAAACAAAAACAAGATGTTTTAACAGGAACTTTAACAACGATGTATATGAGAAATATAATTTTATGTGTGGTTGTGATAATAAAATGCCCTGTTTTGCTTTCCTTGCGTTCTGTTTGGCGGTGAAAATCCGTGGACGAAACATGGCATGAATGATTTGCAACACCTTCATGATCGCGCTAAAAGACACGTAACTTCAAAACTGCACATGAAAAACACAGTCAGTTTTGCTGTGGTTGGCAACGTAAATATAGCAAAGTAGATGGACAGTGCATATCGGAGAACAATTGAAGTCACAACCAGAAATAGGCTCAAAATAGGTACGCTTTAAACATTATTGTTAACTGCATTAGATCTTGTGGAGCCTTTGAGTTAGCTCTACGAGGACACGATGAGTCAGCTACATCAAGCAATCCGGGTATTTTTCGAGGACTGATAAACTTCAGTGCACAGCTAGACTGTGTTCTCAAAAACCCATTTGGAGAATGCTGCAGTGTTTAAGCGGACCTCCAAGACAATCCAGAACGAAATCTTGCAATGTATCCTTTAAGTCTGTCGTGAAGAGGTATCAAAAGAAATCAAATACTTCCCATTTTTAGCTGTATAAATAGAAGAGTGTTATGCTCTAGAGTTATTTTGAAATACGCATGTTGTGTTAAGCAGTGAATTACTTTTAAGTTGGGTATACAGCAGTCTGTAGTGACAGGCTTCAAGAACAGTATGTTACTTCCAAAAAATTAAATTGTATGGATAACTTTGTGAACCACCGATTTTCAGAGCCACCGTCCACCCCTGATTAAAGAACAAACCTAGGATATATCTACCGACCCGAGGAAACCATCAAAATGGTCGGAATGGAACTGAGAGCAACCATCTCCTTAGATATCTATGCATTTATGAACTAGAGGAAGTAGTTTGTATTTTACAAAATAATTCTACATCAAGACCTCATCAGTATTACACATTCATAGATTAAACTCCCCCCTTAAGAAAAAGAATTGGAAATAGAACCACATGTGTCGACAGCATAACTGAAAAGCTAAACCCACTAAGTCCATACTTGTATTTAAATTTATCAATATCCAAGGAGAACACAAATATTTTCAAGGCAAGACTGTCCTCTATGACAGAGGTTATCCTGTCATAACTGGTAAATGTCGAAGAGCTACCCTTAACTAAGTCCTGGAACATTCCTCTCCCATTATTTAAGTTAATTATGGGAATTAATCATTTCTTCACACTAGCTAAGGCATTGAATTGATAGAGTAGACATGAAAAATTCAATGCCGCGGCCGGGATTTGAGCCACGAATCTACTTGTTTCCATCCAGTCGGTCTTACCTATTGAGCTACCATGGTCAATTTGCCGTCATGACATTAAATTCTCGAATTGGCTCATATATTTCCCCAGTAAGGCACAAGGTGCTCTTGTATTCGAGATACACCGTTTGTGGCGACTTACAGTTAAGTATGGAAGTTAAACATTTCTTCACACTAGACGGCAAATTAGCCATGGTAGCTCAATAGGTAAGACCGACTGGATGGAAACAAGTAGATTCGTGGCTCAAATCCCGGCCGTGGAATTAAATTTTTCATGTCGACTCTATCAGTTCCTCTCTCAGTATTGGTAAACATTATTGAAAAAAGGACTCCCTTCAATAAATATTATAGCTTTCATACATTGATATGAAATATAAATTTTATAATTTGGAGTTGCCATGAATAGCCCCAGAAATTCTTTTTATTTGATTGAATTTTATGTAATCAGATAATCATAAATCATAGAAAATTTACTAAAGTAAATATGTATAACTCATTAAAATACTCATATTTCCTTAAAATAATTTTATTTTCTCAACACTAGGAGGTTTTGTAATTTTAAATATTACAATTCACACATTTTCCAACATGTTTATTTCTAATGAAACAAAAACATACCTTTCGGTACCGGGAATCGAACCCGAGCCTCCTGGGTGAGAGCCAGGTATCCTAACCACTAAGACCATACCGGAATCTGCTCTTGGAGAGGTTTAGTAGAGTATAAGTTTTGCCTGGTTATTTTGACACTTTCATACTGTAGGCTACATATATTAAATTAATATATTGATTGATATTTATCAGATGTTTAATTTGATTGAATACAAAAATGATTTCCGAATTGCTATAGATGTACTCTTACCCACCTGTTTCTTCCTTCTATTTCGAACTGAACTAACCGAAAATATAAATGAGTGTTCAAAGTAATATGGATAGAGGAACTGTTTTTTTATTAGTATTATAGCATAAAATGCCTATAATACGTGAAATTGTTCTTTCCTACCAAAGTTGTGCGAAAATATGACAACACACTTCACAAAGATATTGCTTCCGCACAGTTTGAATAACTTGCATTGCAGTATTCTATATAGAATTCGTCAGAATCTTACCAAGGAGTGATATTGTCTAAAAATAAAAGTATAACTGCATTTAAACCGACTTCAACACAAAAATTCTGTGTTTTAAAACTGCAA